>CM073466.1:40670000-41270000 GCA_037074535.1 Gleditsia sinensis | reverse complement strand
GTACCTCATCTAGTTCCTTCTTGAGACCTAAAAGAAAATTGTAAATCATTTCCTTGTTAATCAATTTATGATGATTTTCAGAACATTGAAAACACAGTTGATGACCATTATTAAATAGGTAAACTTCTTGTCATAATTTTGAAAGGGCATTAAAATAGGTTGACATCCATTGCAGGTTGGTTTAGATTCCTAGCACTATTCCTCAATTGAAATAGCTGAGATGAGTTTCCAAATTGAAGTATTGCCGTTTTGTTACCTCCCACGTGTCCTTGGTAGTTTTATAGCACATAAAGCTCTTACTAATTTTTTTATCCATGGAATTGATCCACTAGGCCATGATGATTGAGTTCTAAATGTCCCAAGTCAGAACAAAGAATCTGCTTCTGCTGGTTTCTTGACCAAATCATCCAGGTAACCATATCTCCCTTTGCCACACACAACCACGTGATCAAGTTAGGTAATTTTTTTGGGTAAGTTTGTATGAAGTAATTTGCAAAGAAGAATTATCAAAATAGGTGGTATCAAGTGTGGTAGCCGTCATTAGGGCCGACTGCCAGGAAACATAAGTTTTCAAGTGGTTGTTCCCTTTAGTGTTGGTCATGGCTATCCCCTAGGAAAAGTCACTTGAGGTCTACCCACTATGGAGGTTAAAGAAGAGGCCCTATGGTATTGCTTGCAAGGTCGGATATAAAATAGAGTAAAGAAATTCCTCTTTGATGCTCTTATTCAGTGGCTAATAGTAGCTTATAGGAAAAGCTTGATAACAAGTCTATTGTGTGAAGTGATACCGGAGAGGAGAAAGAGATGCAGAAATCTTTTATTCACTTCTATATAAAAATACACGCAAGCACCGAAATATATAGAGAAGTATTTCGGTGTAAATATCCCGATGAATCAGGGATAAGGAAAAAGGAAAAAATAAGCAACAGATAATATGGGCATAAATAATGCTTAAGACTAAGGATAACGGGAAGAAAATAAAACCCATAATAAATACTTCATAATCCCGAGAAAGATGGGATTTCTAACACTCCCTCTCAAGCTGGATTGTAAACATCAAACAATCCTAGCTTGCATATCATCTTATCAAAGAGAGGCCTGTGTAACCCCTTAGTTAGAATATCCACTGTTTGTTCTGTTGAACATACATAAGTAATGCTGATAGTCCCATTTTCCACTTTTTCTTTGATAAAATGTCTATCCACTTCCACATGCTTGGTACGATCATGGTGTACAGGATTGTGAGCTATACTGATGGTAGCCTTGTCACAGTATATCTTTATAGGACCTTCTTGTTTCACTTGAAGTTCTGAAAGAAGATATTGAACCCACATTAACTCACTAATTCCATTTGCAAGAGATCTCAACTCAGCCTTAGCACTACTTCTGGCTACCACATTCTGTTTTTTACTTCTCTAGGTTACCAGGTTTCCCCAGACAAATGAACAGTATCCAGAGGTTGATCTTCTGTCTATTATAGAACCAGCCCAATCAGCATCTATGTAGGCCTCCACATCTCGTGAATCTCCCTTCTTGAAATATAATCCCTTTCCTGGACTACCTTTTAGATATTTTATAATTCGGATCATAGCTTCCATATGCTCTTCTCTTGGATTATGCATGAATTGACTTACCATGCTAACTGCATAGGCAATATCTGACCTTGTGTGAGCTAAATAGATAAGTTTTCCAACCAATCTCTGATATCTTCTCTTATCTACCGGATCACTGGATTCATGAGCCCCAAGTTTAATGTTAGGGTCAATCGGAGTATCTATAGGTTTACACACTAGAAGTCCAGTCTCCTTTAAGAGATCCAGAGTATATTTTCTCTGAGAGATAGAAATTCCTAATTTGTTTCTGGCTATTTCCATCCCCAAGAAATATCGTAGCATTCCCAGGTCTTTGAATTCAAATTCACTAGCCAATCTCTTCTTTAAAGTGCTGATTTCTGAATCATTATCTCCTGTTACGATAATATCATCCACAAAAACAATGAGTATAGTGGATTTTCCTCCTTCATGTTTATAGAATAGAGTATGATCAGAATGTGCCTGTTTATATCCTTACTGAATCTCTCGAACCATGCTCTGGGTGATTGTTTCAGGTCATACAGAGATTTCTTTAACTTACATATCTGCCCAGCTGCATTTTTGAATCCAGGAGGAGCCTCCATATAAACTTCCTCAATTAGGTCTCCATTCAGAAATGCATTTTTTATATCTAGTTGATGAGGAGCAAATCAAGATTTGCAGCAATAGAGAGAATAATTCTAATAGTATTTAGTTTTGCCACAGGAGCAAAGGTTTCTTGGTAATCTATGCCATATGTTTGAGTAAACCCCTTTACAACTAATCGTGCTTTGTATCTTTCAACGGTTCCATTGGAGTTGTACTTACTTGTAAAGACCCATTTGCTGTCTACTGGAGTACACCCTTTAGGTTTCTTCACCAACTTACATGTTCTATTTTTTTCCAGAGCTTGCATTTCTTCGTCCACAGCCTTTTTCCATTTTGGGTCTTTTAAAGCTTCCTCAATATCTGTAGGAACTTCTGAATTCTCCATATTTGAGATAAATGCCTTCATAGAATTGGAAAGATGTTCATATTGTACAAAGTGGACAATAGGATGTAAAGTGCATGACCTCGTACCTTTACTCAAGGCAATAGGTAAGTCATCTGGATGATCATTAAGAATTAAATCAGAGGCATTACCTGGTTCCGGGACTGATTCATGGCAACTTTCAAGATTTGGGAGGAATATATTACTTTGCTGTTTCTTCTTGCGCATGTAGACAAGCAACTCAGGTCTGGATTGATCTTTGGAGATACAATTCTCTTCCTTCTGCTCATCTCCATTCTGTTTCCCTCCAGCTGTACTATTCCCAAGTCCATTTTCAAGTTGTTTTTGGTCAAGGAAAGGGATTGTTTCAGATATTTGTTTGTTTTTTGGAAGAATTTGCACATTATTTTCAGTCAGACTGATGGGTGAAGTCTCAGTTTCAGGTTCATTTGAAAGGAAAAAATTACCTTCATCATCCGTCTCCCCCTGAAAGGAATTTTTAGGGTAATAAGGAGTGTTTTCAAAGAATGTAACATCCATAGTCACAACGAGTTTTTTTCTATCTGGAAGATAGTATTTATAGCCTTTTTGGTTTGCAGCATAACCAAGTAAGATACCCTTTATGGCTCTAGGGTCAAGCTTGTTCCGGTGGATATTATGATTGTGGATAAAAGCAGTACAACCGAACACTTTCAAGGGTAAGTCAGTGATAGGTCTATTTTTTGGAAAATATTTGGAGAAGGTGTTTAAAGGTGTTTTGAAATTGAGAACTTGTGATGGCATCCGGTTGATAAGGCAGCATGTAGTGAGAATGGCATCTCCCCAGAAGTGCTTTTGGATATGATAGAGAAAGGCTTGAAATTTTTGATAATGAATTTATTGGTGTTAATAAGAAGGTATAGAGTTACTGTGATGAGGTAAGTAGAATTATTAGACATGTGCTAATAGTACATAAATGTTATATATTGATTAATGGATTTTAGGATAAAAATAGATGAAAGATTAAGATGATGATATTCATGGGATGATGTTGACATGTGAGAATCAAAGATGACTGGATAGAAGTCTGAAATAAGAAAAAATAGTTACCCCAATTGGATGTGAATATGTTCTTTTATGAGTGTGTTTTCTAATATCGATCCATAGATAATCCATGCGAGCTTAAGGATATAAAATAAAATAAATTAGAAAATGAATACAAATAATTTAATACAGGCCAAAAGTCTAAAGGAATCATGCATGTTGAACACTAGAAATTATCAGTTGGTGACAACATATTTTTGAAGGAATCACCAATGAAAGAGATAATGAGGTTTGGAAAGAAGTACATATTAGATTTTTCTTATGTTACCTAAGTTCAAAAAATTCAATTAGACAAAAATTTGACTTAACTATGGGTACAATTGATGTTTATTGTTGATCGACAAATAAAGAATTTATGGATGAAAGAAATCCCTATGGTTAAGTTATATGGCAGAATCACTCAAATGAAGAGACATTAAAAAGTAAAGAAGTTATATAGAAAATATATCCCCAATTATTTGAGTAATAGGGTTGGTACTCCGAATTATGCCTTAATTTTATTCCCTACATATGGTATGATGGGCTGAAATTCAGGGACCGAATTTCATAAGGGGGAAAATGTAACATCCCATAATTTTTATTTTTAAATAAAAATATTTTGTTATAAACAAATATATTTTTATTTGTTTAAAAATGATTATGTTCTGTTAAAAATAAGTATATTTTTAATTAAAATAATTATTGTTTTGCTTGAAATAATTATATTGGTCTTTAATGAATTTTTGTTGTATTTTTAGAAATATTCTTTCTTTTAATATGTATAAAGATATTTATTTTGAGATTTATTTTATTATGATTTTTATTAAGAAAAATCATGATTTAAGAGTTTAACTAAAGGTTTATGAGAATATAAATTTTTAGAAATTTTTGAGATATTTTAAGATGGAAAACGAAATTTATATGAATTTATATAAAGAAAATTTTATTATTCAATTATTAAATAATAATAATAATAATTAAATATAATAAAAATAAAAAGGGGAAGGGGGAGGACGGAAGCGGGATGTTGCAAAAAGAAAAAAACGGATGAATAATGAGTGAATAGTAAATAAATAGTAACTTTCATTTTTTTTTTCTAGATTTGGAGTGCCTATTGACTTCCGATCTCAAAACTGAAGGTGCTACTGGATTCAGGACGAAGAATACTACGGTTTTGACCGATCAATTTTTCAAATCAGCTGTTGAATTGCCGTAGATCTGAAGTAGAAAATCTCAGAAAAAGGTAAATTTTAAAACTCTTATTTAGAGATCTCTAATTGAAATTCTGACACCGTAGATGGATTCAGGAGTTAGATAAACCTTAGGATATGAAATTTTTCAGCTATTTGACAACTTTTTGTCCATCGTGAATAGTGATTTCTGACAATGAATAGTGACCAAACTCCCAGAGTCATTTTCTAAGTATTTAGACCCTCCGGATACGTTTTTGAGGTCTAATTGGTCAAATTCAACTTCAAAAAAAGTACATTTTTAGGGCTGTCCAACCAGAAGCCCTACCATGTGAGTAGATAATTCTTTCTATGACTTGCTCCATGCTCTTCTTGAATTATAAATGTATTATTGTTTCTGTTTATAAATTATTTATGCTATTATAAGTTTATTAAATGTGTTAAAATATCTGTTATATTTACAAACTGACACATAGTTCAAGAAGAGTATGGTTTTAGAAATGAATGTTGAAACTCATTGAATATGTGGTTCTAAATATATTTATTGAATATGTGGTTCTAAATGTATTTATAATTATTTTATAAAGTGAATATTATGTGCACGATACATTGATTTGTAAAGCTATATACTTGTGAAAATGATGCATGTCATATTATAAATGAGATTGAATGGCAAGCGTAAAGCTCATGGCGAGTTGCTTGATAATTTTACATGTATTTATATGTATGGATGAATATCGGCTGGTTGTATGGCTTGTGATAGTACCGAATAGGGGATGCCCTATTAGCCTGAGTGAGCCGGGGGAGGGCCGCTCCAACCGGGTGACAGTGATAATGTGAGGAGACAGGAGGGTGATGTACTCACATTCCCTGATCACTTATTGTGACTAGGGTCGAGGTCACTATGCGTATAGGAAATGAGTTATATTTTCATTGTATTTACCAGATTGCCGAGTGAGGCAGGTGCATTAAAAGTAATGATTTTACCTTCAAATCATAATATTTTACTATAGCTTATACAGCTAAGCATAACATTTGTTTAATGATCATAACATGGTGCAAATGGTTTTGGATATCTGAATATCCTTTGATCTGAGAATATTTGAAATACGGGTCCCATATGAATGTACTTTTGAACTGTATTTTCTATGTGACACATTTTAAAATATAAGTACATCCATATGCTGACCTAAGAGGTCATAGGAGGAATTATTTGCTCACTGAGTTGTCAAACTCACTACACGATATTTTCACATTTTTCAGATAAGAATATCAGAGTCTGATTCGGCAGATAGGTGATATATTCTCTGGGTGAGTCTACGTTGCTTCCAAGACTCACAGTCTTTGAATTATACTGTGTTTGTATTCTAGAGTGTTCTAAATGCTACAGGCAAGATTCTTGTTTCTGCTGTACTTTGATGTTTATAGACTTGGTCTGTATATTGTGTATACATGAGAGATCCTATATGTATCTATTCCCATGATAAAGAATTGAATTATGTATTTTTATGGAAAATATCTGATTGCGGAAAAATAAATAAAAAAAGTGTTTATTTTACGTAACGTAGATTGGAGGCGTTACATTATGAGTCCGTGAGGGACCCCTCACTATGAATCGTAGAAAAAAATTTAGTTAGTTTATAGGCTTTAGGTTTAAACACAGATCTTTTATGTTTGGAAAGTTCACAAACATCACAATGAAATTTATCATTTATTTGAAATAAAGATGGAAACAAATACTTTAAGTAACTAAAACTTTGATGACCTAACCTAAAGTGCCATAACATGATTTCTTGCTGCCTTGAAGAAGACTCCTAGTTAGCTGTATGAGCTTGTTTTGTCTTTTCTCCATCTTCATCAAAGTAATATAGTCCCCCTTTTTCTTTAGCATTGCCAATCCTCTTCCCCGAAATTTAGTCTTGAAATTCACAATTTTCCTGTGAGAATATCATTCTACAATTGCTATCTTTTGATAACTTGCTTACTGACAAAAGATTACATGACAGATTTGGAACATATAAAACAGAATCAAGCACAAGTGTTGGGCTTATTTTTACTGTCCCAATTCCAGCAATATTAGATAAAGATCCATCAGCAATCCTCACCTTTGCTTGGCTGTAATCAGTGTGATATATGGAAAATAATTGGATACATCCAGTCATATGGTCTGAAGCTCCTGAATCAATAATCCAAGATTTTTTCTCAGCTCTAGTACAATTTAAGGCAGAGAAAAAAATTACCTTGCTGGACTATTAATGAGGTGGCAGAAAGTTTTTCAATGCTTAATAACTTGAAAAGTTTTTCAAGTTGTTCCTTGTTGAGATTAAGGTTACCTATAGCTTCTCCCTTTGGATCTGGATGTTCAGCATTTGTCTAGTAGGCTCTGTTTTCTCTCTGCAGGTGACTAGAATGCTTCATTTGATCTCTGTTTGTTGATCTTCCATGTAATTTCCAACAGGTTTTTCTTGTATGATTTGTTTTTTGACAGTGATCACACCACAAATTCCCCTTTCTAAAGCGTTTCTGCTCATGTGAGGGATCTGTCTTTTTATGCAGCTCATGGTTTCTTGAGATTACAAGTGCTGAAACTTCTGGTTGACCATACCCTTTTGAATCTCCAAGCATTATTTTTCTTCTACTCTCCTCTCTTCTAACTTCTGAAAATACTTCTTCAATCCTAGGTAAAGGTTTCAAATCAAGTATTCTCCCCCAGACTTCATCTAATTCTTGATTGAGACCAGAAAGAAAGTCATATATTCTGGTCTTTTCTACTAATTTTAGGTACTTATCTTGACACCTATTACACCAGTCAATAGGTTCAAATATATCCAACTCCTGCCAGATTTTTATGAGTGAAGTGAAGTACTCTGTGGTGCTTAAGATTACCCTATCTAAGACTCTTAGCTCTATCTCTTAATTCACATAACTGGGCAGAATTATCAATATCTGAGTAAGCCAGTTTTACCTTTTTCCAGATGTCCTTAGCAGTCAAATAGATTAGATACAGGGACTCAATATGCTCTTCCATCGAATTTATCAACCACGACATAACCAAGGCATTCTAAATATCCCAATTTGTGAATAGGGGACTGGTCGGGTCTGGTTTTGCCGTTGTGCCATCCAGGTACCCAATCTTTCCTCTTCCTCTGATTACCATCTGGACAGCCCGCGACCACTGGAGAAAGTTCCGCCCGTTGAGTTTGTAGGACGTGATTTGAAGTGGAGAGTGATCGAAGGTTGCCGTCGTCTGTGTTTGTGAAGGAATGGCGGGGTTAATTGTAAGGCTCGAACCAGGAGAGGATTCCACAGCGTTCTCCCCCTGGTCGTCCTTGCTTAACCCGGTAAGGGTCTCCCTAAAGCTGGCCATCATTCCTCCTCTTCAACGGTAACTTGGCTCTGATACCATGTGCGAAGTGATACCAGAGAGGAGAAAGAGATGCAGAAATCTTCTATTCACTGCTATATAGAAATACACGCAAGCACCGAAATATATAGAGAAGTATTTCGGTGCAAATATTCCGATGAATCAGGGATAAGGAAAAAGGAAAAAATAAGCAACAGATAATATGGGCATAAATAACGCCTAAGACTAAAGATAACGGGAAGAAAATAAAACCCATAATAAATACTTCATAATCTCGAGAAAGATGAGATTTCTAACATCTATCAATGAATTTTCTAAAATCACGTACAATCAATCCCTAGACTAAAGCAACAATAAATCCTAAATTTAAGAAACAGAATCTACCAGCTATTGTGGGAAATAAAAAGCTACCGATACTACACAAAATAGGAAACTACTGCTACTGCTATTGTAGGAAATAGAACTCCCCAAATATTAGGGCTTGACTTAGGGCACCAAATTTGGGATAGCCATTACGTTGAAATCTACAACATGTTATAAAAACAATTTCATAGTACATATTGTCGTACCAGTACTCATACCAGGTATGATATCCATACCATATGTATGGAACAGTGTTATTACTTGCCTATAGAATGGGATTCTTGAACAAAGGAATTGCCAACATAAATCATCAGTTTGTTTCATTCTCACTCACTTATTCTTGCCCACCAAAGGTGTTTAGATGTACCTCTTCTGTTAGATTCTTAAAGTGTTACTAAATTGGACCCAAAATACTTAAAATGTGAATTTTTGGGTTACTTTTGCACTCAAAAGGGTTATCATTGTTTTTCCCCCTAAACTTGGTCATTATTTAACATCTTATGTAACTTCCTTTAAGACTTGTATTTACTTTCCTGTGTACCTTCTTTTCCTTGTAGATGTGAGTCATATAACTTTAAGATCACTTGCTCCATTCCTTCTCCTTCAATAAAGCCTCGTATAAATAGGTTTACCCTTGGCAAGTGAGGCCTCCTTGACCAAAAAATCCCATTTTGGATGCACCCACTTTAGATTCCTCTACTTTACCTGCTCCTATGTTGGTCCTATTGATTTACAGAAAGGTAAACGTAATTGTGCCTGTACTATCTCTTCCTTTGATTCTTATAATCCTTTGTCTCCTTTGTTTTGCTCCTTTTTTCCTTATTGGATTCTATTTTTCTTCCTAGGACAGTTTCAGGGGAATTAAATCATTTTATGCGCCGATAAAGGCCATGGAGAAGGAGATAATGGCCCCTGATCATAATATTACCTAGGATCTTGTGTCTTTAGTGGCTAATAAACATGCCATTTTAAGCAGAGAAAATCAAAATGAATGTCTATAATATAAGGAAAGTTTTATGTGAAGTACTTACGTATGTGATCCAATGGCCTGCAAATATGGATGTTCAAAGGTCTTATCCTGCATCAGGAAGATAAATTCATGTTAAGAATATCAATCAGATAATTGTGACAGAGATGTAACTAAATGAAAGAAACTATATAGGCAACCAACTCCTACAATGAGCAAATATAAGAATTTATCATATGATCACCATAATAAAAATCCACATTACAACAGCATATAGGGAAAACTATAAAGTAATAAAAGGCAGGAAAAGTTGCAATAGATAAATAGGGAATTTTATATACTCATTTCCATTCATGGTTCATGCAACATGTCTAGAATCTTCATGAATTAACTTCTAACGCCTCATCTTAATGGAGTTACTTCTAAAGGAAAATGCCATAACCACTTAGTTGACAAGGCAATGTTTTTCAAGAAATTACCAAGATTCAAGCTGCCTTCATTCTTAGGTTTACAACAAACCTCCCTACTAACTCAATGAACTTTGTTATCGAATCTTACACCTAACCAAAGAAAATTCCTCATAATGCTCTCAATATGATGAGCCTCACTTGCTGGAATCTTAAAAAGAGACATGTAGTAGATAGGTATTTTGGATAAACATGACTGAATAAGAGTGATACACCTACATAAGGAATAAAAGGCCCACTTTCAGTTATCTAACTGCTTAGAAATCTTTTGGAAAACTGGATCCTTAAAAGAGGTAGCTCGTGGATTGCCACCCAATGACACACCAAAGTAAACAGGAGCCCGATGTAAGACCTGACACCCAACCATAGCAGCATAAGAAGAAAGCTGCAACACCACTCTTAGCTAGATTAATTTTCAAACCTGAAACAACGTCAAAGAACTGAAGAGTGTAGAGTGCATGTATGAAGATATGCCTATCATCCTTGAAAAACAGGATTGTATCATCTGCAAATTGCAAGTAAGAAATAATGACTTTCTTAGACCCAACTATGAGACCCTTGATCAAACTCTTATCTATAGCTTTTAAACAACATTTGCTTCAAAACATCCACCTCTAAAGTAAATAGAAAAGGTGAAAGGGAATCTCCTTGCCTAACTCCTCTCTGATCTTGAATTTTGATAATTTTATTCCCTTTACTTTATCCCCCTTCCTGTCCTACATCACTTTCTCTTTATTCAATGCAAGGAAGGATAATCTTATATCCAAGTCTAGTTTTAAGTATCAAAATACTATCGATTATTATGGAGGTTCTAAATTTTAGAAACAGTTCTGACACAAGAGTGTTGGATCAAGATCAACAGCAAAGGGTTAATTGCACACCTGAAGCATGTGATCAATCCTTCCACTTTTGCTTCCAGTTAACCTCCCCATCATAATAGATCCATATGATGTGTCTTCCTCTTGTTCAGAGTTATCTCCTGCAATAGAAAAAGGAAATATTAAAACATACAATGCAAGAGAACAATTCCCTCATTTATTATTGCTACATTAATTAAGAAAAGAAATCATTTACCCAACATAAGATTATTGAACTAGCATAACAGAATCAAACACCTGTTCTCTTTGCGAGTGCTGTGTTTTTTATACTGTTCATTTTAAAAACAACACCATAGATGCACATCCATACACATGAAGGCATACATATAATAAGATAAGAAGTTGTACAGACAAAAAAATTTAAATGATCAACGCAAACAGTAAGATCTAATCTCAAATGAATTTGATTAAATAGGTAGGTACATATACATATCCATGTATGTCAGTAAGTATATATAAATAAAAAACATTAATATCTTTCATTTTTCATGTTTAATTATGTACACATGTAAAGACAAATGAATGTATTAACCATTACATATAATTACAAAAAGAAATGTAAGAGATGAGTAATATAAAGCATTATGATGATCAACTTTAACATTTCAAATATTTTCTTCCAATTTTATAATAATTACCAAACATTTATTCAATCAACTACTGACAAGAACTACAAATTCACCCAGCAGCATTGCCACCGCTAACATAGCCCCCACCTTTTTTTTGTTTTGTTCATAGAAGACGAATTACGAGAGAGAGAAATAGATAGAGCCACAGGCAAAACATGCTCTGGTGAACAACAGAAAACAAGAAATCAAAACTAAATCATAGAGTAAATTACATCACCTCAAAAGAGCCATCCAATCCCTTTGCAAGTCAGTCAGAGAAAATATTTCCAAAGGAAACCATAAATTGAAACTGATAGAAACTAACTTACAAGAACACATACTCATATATTTATGGATATTCCCCTCACTGAACTGTGAGAAAGAGATGGTTTTCTGATATTATAATCAAAACAAAAGAAACACACAGAATAGTCCTGAATTCACAGTAACTAGTATCAAAGCCAGTATTGCAGAAATGCAGAAAAAGAGAAAGCAAACAAGAAGATACTCATTAGCAGTAAGTCCTGACACTATAGCAGTCAGCCTCTCCCAAGTCCTAATCCATTTTTTCCATGTCTTTCCCCTGCAACCAAACTAACACCTCCCTTCATAATCGAATTCCACTGCTCCCACTCCATGTCATCCCACCTTCTCACTCTATAACCACTCATTTTCTTCATGTCTTTTTTCTTCTTTCTGCCATACACTATCATGGGCTCCTCCTTATCTGCATTATTCCCTTTCCTTGAGTAAAATTTAATGATACCCATGAAGACTATCAACCCCAACTACATTAGTGGTCTTAACTCTTAAATGCCATCAACAACAACTAAGCCTTTTCCCACTAGGTGGGATTGGCTACATGGATCAAACGGCACTACAGTAGCCTATCATGAATGAGATTAATAGATAGGTAATTAACTATTAAATCATTCTTAATAGTTTCACCTATTGTTTTCTTTGACCTCCCTCTACCTCTATTTATCGGACTATTCTCCATCTGATTTACTCTTCTCACTAGAGCTTCTGCAAGTCTTCTCCACACATGACCAAACCACTTTAAGTGAGATTTCACCATATTCTCCACAATAGATGCTACCCTAACCTTCTCTCTAATGCACTAATTTCTAATTATATCTCTACTGGTGTATCTACACATCCAGCGCAACATTTTCATCTCTGCAATATTAAGTTTATCTTCATATTATTTTTTAACCGTCCAACATTCAGTACTACAGGTTTTATAGCTGTACGGTAAATTTTTTCTTTAACTTTGAGCGACATTTTTTTTATCACAAATGACACTCGAAACCTTCCTCCAATTCATCCATCCTGTTTGAATCTTATGGTTTACGTCCTCCTTTACTTCGCCATCATTTTGTATAATGGACCCGAAATATTTAAAACTTGTAACTTGTTTTAATATATGATCTTCAAGTTTTACATCTAAATTTGTATTTGTTCGTCTTTTACTAAAAATACATTCCATATATTCTGTTTTATTTCTACTTATACGAAAATCATGTGTTTCTAAAACTTGTCTCTATGACTCCAACTTCATATTTATTTCCTCTTTCGATTCACCAATCAAGACTATATCATCTGCAAAAATCATACATTGAGGCCTCAATCTTGTATATGTTCAATAATTGCATCTAAAATCAAGTTAAAAACATACGGACTCAAAAAAAACTCATGATGTAGTACAATAGCTGTGAAAAAATCCTTTGTGTCCCCATTTTGTATTCTCACGCAAGGTGTGATCCTATCATACATGTTTTTGATTACTCGAATATACGCAATACGTGATCTTTTCTTCTCTAAAGCCTTCTATAAAACCTCCCTTAGCACTTTGTCATGTGTCTTTTCCAGATCAATAAAAACCATATGCAAATCTTTCTGTCTTCTTTGATATCTTTCCATCAATCTTCGCAGTAAATAAATTACTTCCATAGTTGACCTTCTTGGCATAAAACTAAATTGGTTCTCTGTGACTTGAGTCTATTGTCTTAATCTTTGCTCAATTATCTTCTCCCATAACTTCATAGTGTGGCTCATGAGTTTAATCCCTCAATAGTTAGAATAGTTCTGTATGTCTCCCTTATTTTTATAGATAAGAATTAAAGTACTTCTCCTCCATTCATCCGGCATTTTCTTAGATTTCATTATCACATTGAACAACTTAATGAGCAAACTTATACATTTCCTTCCTAAACTTTTCCACACCACGATAGGTATATTATCGGGTCCTACTACTATGCCATTTTTCATTCTCTTCAAAGTTTTCTCTATTTCAAACTCCTGAATTCTACGATAAAAAGTATAATTACGATTCTTTTCTGCAATATTTAGTTGGTCAGAGTCACAGGTCAACTCATGTTCTTCGTTAAAAAGTCCTTGAAAGTAGCTCCTCCATCGTGCTTGGATATCTTGCTCTCTTACTAAAACATTACCCTCTTCATCTTTAATACATTTCACTTGATCTAGATCTCTTATCTTTCTTTCCCTACCCTTCGCAAATTTGTAAATTTTTCTTTCCCCATCCTTAGTTCCTAAAAATTGATATAACCCTTCAAAAACTCTAGATCTTACTTCACTCATAGCTTTCTTAACGTCTTTCTTAGCCACTTTATATTTACATAAGTGCCACTCCTTATAACACTCTTTTAACCTTAATATTATCTTACACCTTTGCATTCCACCACCAAAATTCTTTATCCTTTGATGCAACGCGTCTTGATTCTCCAAGTATCTCTCTTGCTATATTCCTGATTCCTTTGGCCATCTCGTCTTACATATCATTAGTATTTCTTTAGACCTCCTAAAGCCCCTCTTCCTCCACTCTTCTTTGGAAACCCCTTTGTTGTTCATTCTTCAAAGACCACCACTTAATTATGGGAACTGTTTTCTTGATTTTTCTACTCTTCTCTTAATTCGTACGTCCAAAACTAAAACTCTGTATTGGATAGCCAAGTTCTCTCCAAATATGACTTTGTAATTTGTACAAAACTTTCTATCTGATTTCCTTACCAAGAAGAAATCTATTTGAGATCTTGCTCCTCCACTCTTATATGTAATAAGATGTTTTATCCTCTTCTTAAATGCCATAGCATTCTCAAATTCACTACGTGAATTTCAGAGCCTTAGTTCATGAAAAGTATACTTATAATGGTTACAGTTCAAAATAGCTGCAGTGCATATAAGATACTAAAAGTAATAAAGTGTGAACTGTTCAATTTAATAAGAACCTTTGCCCACATCCCGTGCTATATTCACAACCAGAGGCAAACAATAAAATCACAAGAAGAAATCATTAGCAAACTAAGAAAATAAAAAGGGGTCTAGAAAGACTCTTACCTTCTATGCTCTTCGTAGTTTTTGATTGACATACTGTAAGAATCTTAACCTGCTTAAGACCAAATATCAGAAGCGTGTGTTATTCATAACCTGGGTTAAGTGTGAACAAAGAAGAGATAATCTTTCTCCAGTAAAAGTGAAGAATTTGAGAAGAAATTCTAGGTAATTTTTTCAAAGACCAACCATGAACTCCCTATTTCTTCAGTTTCAATTATGAGAATTGCTGATATGATAAATGAAAGCACAAATATATTTAAACAACACTATGGCGACAACACTTCATAATAAAATAAAATTTCCTCTATTTCCTTCTCCTCTCAACTTGAAGTAGTTATTCAATTTTATTGTACAAAAAAAAAAGTTAGCTTTCTTGTTCATTTTATAATTTGCATTTATTATCATATCATTATCATCAATTAGAGCCAATAACATTGGAATATATGGAGAAGTTGAAAATTGCGAAATATATTAATTTGAACAGAAAGAGATCCCTTTCAATTCCTGAGGGGCTTTACAAACTTCCTGTAAAAGACAAAGACCATTACCCAATGTATACCTTCGGAAAGAAACCATTTTCTCTGATATAGTCTTATTTCTAGCTAAAGCACAAAAAAGAGGATAGCCAATTATCAAGCTTCCATTAATCAACAACCCAAAACAAATGGAATCAAGGAATATGCATAAACTCAGTTAAGTTGATGTTGACAAAATGGTTGAATATTATTTTCAATTGATTCTAATGTTACAAGGGAGCCTCTTACATATAGGTAGTATTTACAATCAGATCCTGTGATTCAAGAAAACAATGCTAAAAATCTGTCCCTATACAATCTGTCACTAATTAAGCTAACTATACAAAAGAGTAAATCAAGAAAATAACTGTTGACAAGTATGCAGAAGAGTAAATCAAGGAAATATCCTTTGACAGCCCCCCTTAAATTGATGCGGGTTGATCAATAAACATCAATTTGCTACTAAGGAAGCAATGTCAATGACGAGTGAGAGCCTTGATAAGATATTAGCAATTTGTAATTCAGTAGAAATGTGAGAAAGAGTAATAACACGAGCTTCAAAGGCTTCACGAATAGAATGACAGTCGACTTCGTTATGCTTTGTGCGCTCATGATAAACAGGATTGATCATGATCTAAATAGCACTTGTATTATCAGCATGTAAAGGTGTAGGATCGTTCACAGAGAAGTTTAACTCACCAAGTAAATCCCGAAGCCAAATAATTTCAGAATAAGCAAGAGACATTGCTCGGTACTCAGATTCAGTAGAGGACTTAGAAACTCAGTCTTCTTTTTACTTTTCCAGGAGATCAATGCATCACCTAAGAACACACACCAACCAGTGATGGAGCGTCGTGTATCAGCACAACTAGCCCAATCAGCATCGTTACAAGCAACAAGGCAAAGAGAATTGCCTGTGGGAAAGAATAAGCCCCAGGCAGAAGTGCCATGAACATAGCGGATGATCCGACGGACAGCAGCCAAATGAAGATGACGAGGAGTCTGAAGAAATTGATTGACTTGCTGTACAGCAAAAGAAATATCAGGTCTAGTGATGGTGAGATAGACAAGGTTACCCACCAATTTTCGAAATAAACTAGGATCAACAAGTAAGTCACCCTCCTCTTTACAAAGCTTGCCATTTAATTCCATGGGAGTATTGATAGAGGTAGCTTCCTGCAGTCCAGCTGTAGCCACCAAATCACTAGCATATTTATGTTGAGCGAGTGAAATACTAGAAGCACTACGATGCACCTCAAGACCAAAGAAATACGTGAGAGACCCAAGATCTTTCATATGAAAAATTTTTGAGAGATGGGTCTTGAGCTAGGCAAGTAAAGCAGAATCAGAACCAGTGATCATAATATCATCAACATAGACCAAAAGGACAACCAGACCCTTGTCTAATTTTCGAAGAAATAATGAAGTGTTATAATTGCTCTGCGTAAAGGAAAATTGTAATAAAATGGTTCAAAATTTATTAAACTAAGCCCGTGGAGCTTGTTTAAGACCATAAAGAGAGCGACGAAGTTTACACACATTGGAGGTCAGAGAAGAAAACAATCCTGGAGGTGGCTTCATATAAATACACTCTTTAAGATTCCCGTGAAAGAAAGCATTCTTAACATCCATATGATGTAGTGACCAATCATTGGAAGCAGCAAAAGTTAGGATCATATGAACAGTGGTCATCTGAACCACAGGAACAAATGTCTCCTCATAATTGACACCATATTCCTGATTGTTCCCAAGGACAACAAGCCGAGATTTATAACGATCCAAATTGCCATCCGATCGAACCTTGACTGAGTAAACCCATTTGCAACCCAGAAAAACTATAGTGGAAGGACAAGCTGCAATATCCCAGGTGTGATTGGTCTCTAGAGCAGCAATTTTTCCTTGCATAGCTTGTCGTCAACAGTCATGTTTGACAGCATGTGAGTAGCATGTGGGAATATCAAAAGTAAACAATACTAGGGGTGTAAGTAACCCGATAACCCGTTTCAACCCGAATGAAACCAACAGAAAAAACAAGCTATGGGTTAGGAGCATCGGGTTATTGGGTTTCAACGGGTTGGGAAGCAGACAAATTTCGGGTTCTTGTGGTCGGTTCGGGTTGGGCAACATGGAACCCGTGAAAACCGAACCGACCGACTGTATGACCCTTGGCCTTAAGCACCACGATGTCGTGGCCTGTTTTCCCCCAAATCCCCAATCCCCCCCTCTTCGACTTCGGCTCTTCCTCTCCTCCCTTCCCTTCACCCGAGTCTCTCCTCTCACTCTCTTCTCACTTCTCACTCGCAGCCCGCACGCGATAACGATACAGAGCGCTTTGCTTCTTCAGTTTCAATCTAGCTTCACGATGGCAGTTCACGGTGCACGGCTTTCAGCTTGATGATTGCAGTTCACTAGTAAGTTTCTTACCTTCGTCCCTGTATTTTGTTCAAATCCGAAGTCTTAATCTCATTCTCAGCCTTAATCATTTCTTACCTTCGTCATTTTCATGCTTTAGGTAATCTCAGCCCTAATCGTTTCTCACATTCAACTTCTCCATTTCATCCTTCGGGTAATCTGAGGATTCTAAGCCCTAATCGTTCCTCACGTTGAAGCTTCTCCATTTCATCGTTCAGGTAAGCATTTCTGCATTTGAATGGTTGGTACTCCATGCTCAATAGCATTTCGAAAGTTAGCTGTCCTGATGCTCCAAGTTCAGAATGTGACTAACTGACTATTAATAATGTAAGTTTCTATCAATTTTTTTAGGATATAAGTGAATCTGGACCTCAGCAAAGTGGTTTTGAGTTAATAGTTTTAGATTTTGAGTTAAAGTGGTTTTTCTTTTAAATTTCTGAACCTGACTAGGGTGTTCATGATTATTCTAGATTGCAGGCAGGAAGTTCATCCTTCCACAATGAAGCTGAAGACAGAGAGGATTTAGCTATTGATGATACCACCACAGTAGGTGTTGATCTTGGCCAAGGTTTGAGAGATGTGGATATTAAAAATTACATTCTAACCTAACTAGTTCTGTTCCCTGTACCCAAGTACATGCAACAAGGGTTTTAATGTTTTATGGGATAGTATGGAATGTAGATTTTCATTCTGGTAAAGCTAGTTTAAGACCCAAATCTGTATAAAGAAATCATTGTGGTTTATAGCTTAGAATGAAGAGGATAATTTATTTATGTCAGTTTTACACGAGGACCGCTGATATCACTGGAAAAGTAGAACTTCCTGAAAATGTTAAAATGGTTATGCCTGGAGATAACGTTACTGCTGTATTTGAATTGATTTCAGCTGTTCCCCTTGAAGCAGGTCAGTATGACTTTATTTCTCTAATGTTTTTGAAGTATCATTTCTACTTTTTTACCATACATTACTCATATACTGCAATCTCATCCTTGCTGCTGGTTTTTCCCATTTTCTGCTTAATCTTTCTTTCTACTTTGTGTTATACTTTTTATGCTGGAACCTAGAAGTGAGGAAGCTTTGATTTATTGCTCGCCATTGATTTTATAGGACAAAGATTTGCCTTGAGAGAAGGAGGCAGAACAGTTGGTGCAGGTGTGGTGTCAAAAGTACTGAGCTAAAGATGCATGCTTTGTGATTCAACCTTTAGCCCGTGCATTTGCGCAAGGGTTTGGAAGCCCCAAGACCTGACCACTATCATGAAAATACATGCCTTTTGGTAATCAATTTTAAGTAGCAGTTGTGTTGGATGAAATTGAGTAAATTTTACAGAAGCTCGTCTTCATTTTCATTTTTGTAGTTCATAATTTGTGAACATACCCTTGATCACTGCAGACTATTCATTTGCGATAAAGTAAAAATGCATGGATTGGCATAGATGGAAATACTGGTGCCATCCCCGACATGAAAGAGCAAAAGGTACTAGTTGTATATTGTGAAGTATTTAAATGATTCTTACAACCATTATTTAAATTTGTTTCAAGTAATGTACACCTGTTTGGTTGGCTTGATAGTTGATACATGCATACATGATAGTTAATGAACTTTAAATATTACTTGTTCTAATGCAACGTCAGATCTGGGATGCCTACAATGTGAAGGCACAAACATTTAAGACTGCCATTGTAGCTGCTTGTATGCTTCTAAGGATTGATGATATAGTGTGGGATCAAGAAGAAGCAGGACTCTGGAGCTGATTAGGCTCCTTCGAAACCCAAGGTTGAGACTGAGGCAGATGCTGACAATGAGCAAATTCTTCCAAACTGACAAAGATCTTGGTGAGCTTTGAATCCAATCACCATTCTTAAAATTTTGGGTCCTTGATTGGGCTATTATTTTGTGCCATGTACTATTTGTTAGAGGCTTAGAGCGATTATAAACTATTTCTTGATGGCACAGATGGCATGGCATTTGCTTGAATGTTCTGTCTGTGACTGTGAGTCTGTCCATTGTTTTCAGATTTTGGCTTTTCATGTGTGAAATTAGTTTCCACCTGTAAACTTCCAGTCAAGTGCTTGTTTATTCTTTACTAGGAAGGTTGCAATTGAGCTCTTTTTGGCTTTTTAGGGTTCAATTTTTTTTTTCCTGTTATTTTGTTTTTCATTTTTCTGCACATTCCCCTCAACCCTTTGTTTTTGTTTGTTTATTTTCTGGAACTACATAACCCGCTCAACCTGCCCAACCCGCCTAACTCGCCTAACCCGAATAGCTCGGGTGAACCGATCCAAGCTTCCTCCAACCCGAATTAACCCGATATGATCGGGTTGCTGGTTTGCACGGTCGGTTTCGGATGGGTTCACAACAACCCGAAACCTATGCGGTCGGGTTGGGTTATGCCATCAACCCGACCCACTTTCACCCCTAGACAATACAGCAGTAAGAGTGAAATAGAAGGGCCAGAAGAGAACCTATACCTATCGGGGGGTACAGACACTCGAGAAGAGCGACGTACCAAAGGCTCTGGAGGTACTACAACTGTCTGATTCTGGTGCATGTTAGGATCAGATATCGAGTGAGTCACCAGAAGAGACTGTGGGTGGAATCGTCTTGTATACACCATACCTAGTTTAAAGCGAGACCTGACTTGATGAAGATTGGGGAATTGTTGCTCAAAGGAGGGGAGGACCAGAGTGGAAGAAGAAGAAGAAGAGGGCACAGAGGACTCAGGAAAGAAATGTTGATTTTCAAAGAAAGTAACATTTCGAGAAATATGTGTACGATGTAAAGTAGGATCATAGCAAACAAATCCCTTATGACACACTATATCCTAAAAAAACACATCTAACAGATTGAACAGATAATTTATGTCGCTCAGGAGAAGGTAAATGAACAAAACATATACAACCAAATATACAAAGATTATCATAACTAGGTTCCTTAGCAAACAAGCGAAAATAGGGAGATTCCATGCATAAAACTTGGGAAGGTAAACGATTAATCAAGTAAGTAGCAATCTGTAGAACCTCAACCCAAAACATGGATGAAACAGAGGATTCTAACAAAAGAGTACGTACCACATCAAGAAGATGACGATTCTTACGTTCCGCTACTCCATTTTGCTGTGGAGTAGCAGGACATGAACGTTGATGTAAAATCCCTTTAGAAGCCAAGAATGCCTGAAACTCAGTAGACAAATATTCACCACCAGAATCAGTGCGTAAGGTCTTAATAGTCGTAGAAAACTGAGTATCAACATACGCTAAAAATTCGATGAAAGTACGAAAAATCTCAGATTTAGAGCGAAGAAAATAAAACCAAGTGAATCTGTTATGATCATCAATGAAAGTCACATAGTATTTAAATTTTGCATGAGAACTAACCAGAGAAGGTCCCCAAACATCACTATGGATAAGATCAAAACAACGAGAAGCTCTATTAGCATGCAAAGGAAAAGGAAGAGTTTTGCTTTTAACAAGTTTACAAGAATCACACTCAAGAGAGAAAGAAGAATGTTCTTTATTACCAAGAAAGCCAAAGTTCAATGCATGAGATAAAATTTGAATATTAGGATGACTTAAACGATGATGCCACACCATACTCAAAGTAGGAACATTATTACAAGCAAAAGATGTAACAGAAAAAACTGGAACAGGTAAAAATAGTGGAAACAAGCGCCCTACTTTAGGTCCCTTCGTGATTGACTTCCCCGTTACCCGGTCCTGCACAACACAACCATCACCAGAAAAATTAACAGCACAATTGTTATCAACTAATTGACCAATAGAAATAAGATTCGTGGAAAGATGAGGAGCAAGAAACACATCAGTAAATGCAGAAGAGACATTGCCGATAGCAGCGATGGGCAAAGAATTGCCATTGACAGTCTAAATAGTAGATTGACCAACATAGGGCCGAACATGCGACAAATTTTTAGAAGTATTTGTCATGTGATTAGAAGCCCCTGAGTCTACATACCAAAGTGTAGCAGAATTTTTACCTTGAAACCCCATTGTAGATAACGCAGAAATTAACATATGTTGCACCATTTCAGGAGTGCAATAAGTTGCTGCAGGAGATGCAAGATCAAAGGAAGCACTTGAGGAAGAACCATGTGCTGTAGAAGGCACTGCTGGAGGAATAATAACAGAAGTCTGAAATGGTTGGGCCCGATGATTCTGGGAGCGGATACGACATTCTTTGATAATATGACCTTTTTTCTTACAATAAGAACAATATTTTTTAGGACAATTGGCAGCAATATGCCCATATGCTTTGTAGCAAAAACATTGCAAATTTTTAAAAGTCACAGATAGTCTACGGACTTGGGCAGCATAAGCGATAGTGGTCGTCTCGAAACTGCCATGAGATTGTTTCAGAATAACTTGAGTACTAAGACGTTTTTCGCGAAGTAATTCACCAAAACAAATATTAAGAGAAGGAATAGGAGATTTATTCAGCAAAGACGAGCGAATCGATTCATATTCTAGACGGAGTTTCATAAGAAACTGATCACGCTGACTAGTATTGTGAAAGTTCTGAATAGTCGAAAGAGTAGCAACAAGAATATTTGCTGTAACCAAATCAATATATTCATGCCAAAGAGTCAAGAATGCTGAGTAGTAGTCTTGAATGGAAAGACTACCATGTTGAAACATGGCAATTGCATGTTCCAACTGAAAACGACGAGCATCGTTAGTTTGATGATAAACTTGCTTTAAATAACGCCACATAGATTGAGCAGAACGATGAGCCCGCAAGTTGGTGATAATATGTGGTTCTACCAAACCAAGAAGTCAAGACATAATTCTAGCAGCAAGCACAGTCTAAGAAGAAAAAGACACAGCATCCTTGGATTTATCAGTGTCGGATGTCGGTGCAACATCCGTTCCATCGATATGGCTCCAAAGGTCTTTACCCTTGAGAAACAATTCAAATTGAAAAGCTCAAGTAGAGTAATTTTTACCCATAAATTTAACACACATTGATGCAGAATCCATTGGAAATGAAAGAACAACAAAAAAACCAGGTATCCAGTAAAAAAAAACAGAGAATAACAATGCCTAGAGAATACTTAAACCAGTGGCCCAAGACGTAGAAATAGAGAATACCGAAAAATGATTGTCGCAGCTCAGGAGACGACTTAGCCAAAAAATTGCCTAAAAAATTTCGCGACGTTGGATACCGCAGGCGACTCAGCCAGAAATGCAAAGCTGAGATGCGACCCAGCCAAAAAATTGCTCAGAAACTACTGAGAAATAGAATGCCGCAGACCAAGAATCAAGAATAGCAATGCTCGATCCTCTCTCCACACGTAGAAACACCGAGAACCAGAATGCCCAGCAAGGACGTCGAAGATGCTGAGAAGCAAAAACTGAAGACACCAAGCAAAGAAACAGAAGAGGCCGAGAATCAGAATGCCAAAGACACAGAATGGGCCGAGACTCTGAAGACGCCAACACACGAAGCCGGGAAAAAATCACGCCGATGACAACAAAGCAGAGAACAGAACCAGCTCTGATATCATGACAAAAATGGTTGAATATTATTCTCAATTGATTCTAATGTTGCAAGGGAGCCTCCTACATATAGGCAGTATTTACAATCAGATCCCGTGATTCAAGGAAACAATGCTAAAAATCTGCCCCTATACAATCTGTCACTAATTAAGCTAATTATACAAAAGAGTAAATTAAAGAAATAACTGTTGACAATTATGCAGAAGAGTAAATCAAGGAAATATCATTTGACAGATGTCACATTATACTAACATGTGGACAAAGAAATCAGTGATCCATCAGACAACTTACCACCCTGACATTAAAACAATGGCATTTTTACATTATTAGGAATGGAGCCAGTTGGCCCTACTAACCTAAAAGAATTACTAAGGAATTCTCACATAATTATTATCTTTCCCCAATAGTGTACTATAATATATAACATTGCTTCCATTAAATTTTATTGACCACTTTCCTTTTTCAAAATTCTAGTATCCCACCCTTTCAAAATATTCCTGTTGCTCTTAGGAAGGGTGTCCGAACTTGTACAAAGCATCCAATTCCCAAACATGTGTCTTATCATAGGCTTTCTAAGTCTGATAGAGCTTTTACTTCAAAAATCTCTAATCTGTTTATCCCCAGAAACATTCAGGAAGCACTAAGTATTTTGGAAATTGGAGTTTTTGATGTGAAGAATGATCTAAAAAAGAATGGGATATAGGAGATAGTCAATTTGCGAGATAGAAGAAAATAGTAGGCTGCAAACAACTATGGAACTTTACCGAAGTTTTTTCCAGAGAAGTATAATTCTATCCCAGAGAAAGTACATTTTTGATCTACCTGATAAAGCAGTTTTATTGAGAGCAAAACCTTGTGACTCGTGAGACTCTTATGGAGATAGAAAAAAAAAATTAGGAGACGGGGAGGACTTTAATGATCCCCAAAAATATATAAGGTTAGAGAGGAAGCTACACTATTTGACTGTCATTCGATAGGAGATTGTTTTTCCTCTCAGTGTTGTTAGTTAGTTTATGGCTTCACAAACTAACAGTGAAGTACCTGAAGAAAGCCAAGGAAGAAGAATATTGTACGCAAACCATGGCCATAGTAGAGTTGAGGCTT
The DNA here is from genome assembly GCA_037074535.1 of Gleditsia sinensis. Taxonomy (NCBI): domain Eukaryota; kingdom Viridiplantae; phylum Streptophyta; class Magnoliopsida; order Fabales; family Fabaceae; genus Gleditsia; species Gleditsia sinensis. The sequence continues at coordinate 41,245,641 of CM073466.1, read as the reverse complement.
TTACTAATATTGATTGGGCTGAATCTGAAGATGATAGAAAGTCAACAACAGAATACTGTGTCAGTGGAAATCTCGTGTCTTGGAAGAGCAAAAGGCAAACTGTAATTTCCCAATCTAGTGTGGAAGGTCAGTTCAGAGCTATGGTCCAAACAACTTCTGAAATTATGTGGGTAATACAACTCTTGAGGGAGCTAGGAGTTGAGATAGATCTCCTGATGAAATTGTGGTATGATAATCAGGCAGCCATACATATATTGTCTAATATGGTGTTTCATGGGAGGATGAAACATATTGAAGTAGATCATTTTGTGAAGAAGAAAGTTAAACAAAAGCTGGTTTGCACCTCCTGTGTACAGGAGATCAACTAGCAGATTTATTCATCAAGGCACTTAATGGAGCTAGAACTGAATTTTTATGTAACAAGCAGGGCATGATTAATATCTATTCTCTAGCTTGAGGGAGAGTGTTAGGATAAGGTTGACGGTTAGATTAAAATAAGGGTGTTGTTTATTAGTGGGCTGGGCTTGTACAATATGGATAACCATTGTACTTAACCTAGTTAATGATTATAAATAGACCCACTAGGAGCTGTTAAACAATGTCATATACGCCATTCATTCTTTTTCTTTCTTCCCTATTCTCTTTTCTCTTCTATTTGTCTGATTACATCTCTGACTATGTCCCTAGCATGACTACTTGATGAAATGTGGAGAAAAGTGCAATAAATGGCCACTAATTCTAGTGGAAGAATTGCTTCTTGAGTAATGGGTAATGTAATTGGTATTCTTGGAGTATTTTCTTTCCGGTTCATATTCCATATTGCGTTCATCCCTATAATAATCAAATGAACTGAGTTTGCAAATTGAAGGTGTAGGAACTCAACAGGAACTTCTCTCGAAGAGGGGGTCCTGTTCAGTTCTTAATAATCATAATATTTGTGAAAGTTTGATACAAAAATGGAAAATAATAATTTTAATTGACCCTCTTAATCATCCTGCATGTCTTTGACTCTTTTCTAATAAGCTAAACTTCTACTATAAATAATAAAAAAAAGGAGCTCACCCTTGCAGATTTCAGATGATTCATTATTGCCTCAGTGCGAACTGCTAAATCTTCGGTAAACTCCTACAATGCAAATTAGGAGATTGAGAAACAGAAATAATGAATCACATTGTATTACTTAAACAACCTCACCTGAAATCCAATATGCAACCTCCTTCCTCCTCTGTGATAGGGTACCAAAATAGGTCGTTTGCTGATGTATTCTTTACATACAAGTGGCTCTATCCTGCAGTGAATTTTAAAAATAGCATCTATGATGTCAAACATTTTTTATAATATATCAAAACAGAAAGATGGAAAAAAAGGAGTTACAATACTAAATTGAAGAACAGAATATCAAAACTGAGTTCAATTAGTATCTATCTGTTCCATACTCTAAAGAAACAAGGTGGTCCTCACTTCCAACATTTTCTGTGGTTCATTGGATATTTCCTCACCTTCATAATCCATTTTTGTAACGTTATCAGGCGTTCATTAAATGTTTTAAACAACATGGAAAGACATATAATAAACCATGAGGGTAACACAAACTAAATAGTTCCAATAAACTATAATGTGTACTGAGATTCAACCTCAAGAGAAACTGTGTCGTGAACAAAATTATGACAGACCTATATGCTACTGGATCATAGGGGTGAAAAATGTTGAACATCTGACAACAAGCTGGCATCTCTTCACTTATATTTTCTTCCCCCCAATATTCTTGGCCTTTCCCTGGAACGAATAAGAAAAATAATATAAAGTAACTGAATACAAATAATGCCGTTTGAAATTAAAAAGTAAATTTTTGAAGCAAACATAACCAAAACTGATTATAGTCATAGCTTGTTAAAATCTACCAAAATTTACAAATAGAGAATATCCATTACACATGATTCTTTTTCAAGCTTAATACACTTTTGGTAGCCTATCAGTTAAAATATCAAATGCCATTAACAATTGTGGGATTTCCTATTTTATCTTGCTATCCTAGGAGATTTTGCTATTAGTTAGTGTAGATATTTGTAGTAATTATTAGTTTTCTATTTTGTAGAGTAAAAAAATTCAATTATGTATAGTCATATCTTTTAGGCAACTGTCAAGGAGAAAAATAAAGGATTTTGATCTCATATATTTTAAGCAAGTATCAAGGAAATAATTAAGGGATTTTGATCTCTCTACCATTTGTATATATTGCAGACTACATATCCGTTTTTCTTGGAAGAAATGAAAAGTTATTTCTTCCAAAAATTTACAAGGTATCATAGCGTAAAACGTAAAAACACTACAACCTGCATCTCTTCCCTTCCTTAACCCAGGCCCCTTGTATCATCTCCCATGGCATCAAAAGCTAGCACCCTTTCCTGTGCTTCCTCTGACTCCAAAACTCTCCACCATGGCAACACTGATGGACCCAGTCCCTTGATCACTAGCTATAAGATGACTGGCCAGGATTGCATCCAATGGGCTAAGTCAGTAACAATGTACATCTTTGAGGGAAAAGAAAAGTCCATTAGTGAGTCAACAATCTACAGCAAGGAACAAGTGGAGTAGCCGTAGAAGATGTTCAATTAGGTAATGCAGCCTACCTCAGTAATTTCCACAGGTTCAACTGCCCAAAAAGGTACCTTTTTAACTGCCTTGTATTCCAAAATAGAGAACTCTTAACTAGATTGTTGATTTAAGACCATCAAATCATATGATAGGTGTGGGAGTATAGAGTCCAATACAAGACCCGATAGACCATTTCCCATTTATTCTATATCTATATCACAATCTCTTATCTTCTTATTTTTTTCATTGCTATAGTTTAGGAGTTTCTTCTTATTATGCGTTATTTGCTCCACATTTGTAGGAGCTACCCGTGTATATATTTTCACTTTAGCTTTGAATAAAGATAATTCTAGGTCACATATACTTCTTTGTTTCCTCTGGCTCTTGCTCGCATGCGATCAAAGCAAGGGTAAAGACCAACTTGTGTTTCTCTGTTTAGTCTCAACCATCACAGAAGACAACTCCAAGCCAGACGCGAACCTAGACCCAGATGAACACAATCCAGAGCTGAAAACGTGAACTCATCGACTAGAAGCCAAAACTCGATGGCAAGTTGCACTGCATGGAAGACTGCCTTGACGATAACAACTAGCTAGGACTCACCCGTATGAGTTTGGCAGTCAGATGAGTCCATGCTAGGCCACCAAATCAAAAAAAGAAACCTGGAAGAGATGGGCGCACATTTGATGCTACTGTATCTGATCAAGAGCAGTAGTGATATTTAGATCCATTTCCTTTAACAAAAGAAAAAATAGACCAACTGTATAAATTATTGAAATCTCAAAGGATTCTCTCATGTTCTTTAGTTTAGAAAAGTAACTACTCAAAATTTGTTCTTCTAAGTGTTAACTTTGATCAAACTTGGATCATAGATTTAGGTGCAACTGACCACCGGTATATCTAATCTCTTTTCGTCCTATAGTCCATGTGTAGAAAATCAACAAACAAAAGTTAAGTCTTTTTTCACTAGATGGAGTCGGCTACATGGATCAAACGGCGCCACAGTGATCTATCATAAATAAGATCAAAAGATAGGTTATTAACTATTAAATCATTCTTAATAATTGCACTTATTGTTTTCTTTAGCATCTCTCTGCCTCTAATAATTGGACTATCCTCCATCTGATCTATTCTTTTCACTAGGGCTTTTGCAGGTCTTCTCCACGCATGACCAAACCACCTTAAACGAGATTCAACCATTTTTTCCACAATAAGTGCTACCCAACCTTCTCTCTAATACACTTATTTCTAATCATATCTCTTATAGTGTGTCCACACATCCAACACAACATTCTCATCTCTGCAACGTTGAGTTTATCCTCGTGTTGTCTTTTGACCGCCCAACATTCAGTACCATACAATATAGCAGATCTTATAGCCGTACAGTAGAATTTTCCTTTAACTTTGAGCAGTACTTTTTTTATCACAAATGATACTCGAAACTTTCCTCCATTTCATCCATCTAGCTTGAATCCTATAGTTTACGTCATCCTTTATTTCGCCGTCATTTTGTATAATGGACTCAAGATATTTAAAATTTGTAACTTGTTTTAATATATAGTCTCCAAATTTTACATCTACATTCATATTTGTTCGTCTCTTACTAAAAATACATTCTATATATTCTGTTTTATTTCTACTTATACGAAAATCATATGTTTCTAAAACTTGTCTCCATGACTTTAACTTCATATTTATTTCCTCTTTCGATTCACCAACTAAAACTATATTATCCGCAAAAATCATACAATGAGACGTCAAATCTTGTATATGTTTCGTAACTGCGTTCAAAATCAAATTAAAAAGATACGGACTCAAAGAAGATCGATGATGTAGTCCAATAATTGTGGAGAAATCCTTTGTGTCCCCATTTTGTATTCTTACGCAAGTCGTTATCCTGTCGTACATGTCTTTGATTGCTCGAATATATACAATATGTACTCCTTTCTTCTCTAAAGCCTTCCATAAAATCTCTCTTAACACTCTGTCATATGCTTTTTCCATATCAATAAAAACCATATGCAAATCTTTCTGTCTTCTTTAATACCTTTCCATCAATCTCTGTAGTAAATAAACTGCTTCCATAGTTGACCTTCCTAGCATAAAACCAAATTGGTTCTTAATAACTTGAGTCTCTTGTCTTAATCTTTGCTTAATGATCTTATCCCATAACTTCATAGTGGGGCTTATAAATTTAATCTCCCGATAGTTAGAACAATTCTGTATATCTCTTTTATTTTTATAGATAGGGATTAAAATACTTCTCCTCCATTCATCCGGAATTTTCTTAGATTTCATTATCACATTAAACAACTTAATGAGCCAATTTATACCTTTCTTTCCTAAATTTTTCCACACCTTAATAGGTATATTATCGGGTCCTACTACTTTGCCATTATCCATTCTCTTCAAAGCCTTCTCTACTTTAAACTCCTGAATTCTACGATAAAAGGTATAATTACGGTCCTCTTCTGCAATATTTAGTCTGTTAGAGTCACAGGTCAACTCATGTCTTTCGTTAAAAAGTCCTTGAAAGTAACTCCTCTATCGTGCTTGGATATCTTGCTCCCTTACCAAAACATTACCCTCTTCATCTTTAATACATTTCACTTGATTTAAGTCCCTTTTCTTTCTTTCCCTACCCTTCGCAAGTTTGTAAATTTTTCTTTCTCCGTCCTTAATTCCTAAAGATTGATATAACCCCTCAAAATTTCTAAATCTTGTTTCACTCACAGCCTTCTTAGCGTCTTTCTTAACCACTTTATATTGATCCAAACTTTCATTATCTTTACATAAATGACACTCCTTATAACACTCTCTTTTAACATTAATCTTATATTACACCTTTGCATTCCACCACTAAGATTTTTTACCCTTAGATCCAACGCCTCTTAATTCTTCAAGGATCTCTCTTGCTATATTCCTAATCTCTTTGGCCATCTCGTCCCATATATCATTAGCATTTTCCTGGACCTCCCAAAGCCTCTCTTCCTCTACTCTTCTTTGAAAATTTCTTTGTTGTTCATTCTTCAAAGACCACCACCTAATTCTAAGAATTGTTTTCTTACTCTTTCTTTATACTCTTCTCTTAACTCGTACGTCCAAAACTAAAACTCTATGTTGGGTAGCCAAGCACTCTCTAGGTATGACTTTACAATTTGTGCAAAATTTTCTATTTGATTTCCTTTCCAAGAAGAAATTTATTTGAGATCTTGCTCCTCCACTCTTCTATGTGATAAGATGTTCTATTTGTTTTTTAAAGCAAGTATTTGCTATGATAAAATTATAGGCTAAAGAAAAATTCAAGATAGTTTTACCCTCTTCATTTGCTTCTCCTAATCCAAAACCTCTATGTATATCCTTGTATCCTTTAGATTCTCTCCCTACATGACCATTCAAATCCCCTCCTAGAAAAATCTTTTCTCCCAAAAGTATTTCTTGAATCAAACCTTCTAGATCCTCCCAAAAAGCTCTCTATCAACTATCGCTGGAAGATTTTTTATTTTAGTTTCCCCTTCTTTTACCCTGCATAATGTCCTTCATGCTTCTAACTTGTCTTGTAATATGTTGTTTGTTAGTAAATTTGTCAGTGATCTAAATTGTCAAACTAATTTCTTTTCTACTCATTGTGTTTTTCACAAGTTCATGTCAAGGAGGATGATTTGCAGTGCTAGAAAAAATGGAGGACTATATCTCCTTAATTCAAAATCAAAACCGAGTCAACAATCACCAAGTACAAGTTCCAGTTCTTGTTTTAAATTTATTTCTATTTTTGAGAATAATGACATTATATTATGGCATTTTAGAATAGGACATCCTAGTTTTTAATATCCTAAACATCTGTTTTCTCATTTATTTTAATATAAAGATGCATTTTCTTTTCAGCGTAAAATTTTTGAACTAACAAAACACCGCAGAACTTCATTTCCATTACTAGTTTCCAATTTGTTGTAATTATTAGTTTCCTATTTTGTAGAGTCAAACCTTTTAATTATGTAGTCATATTTTCTGGGTAACTAACAAGGAGAAAAATAAGGGATTTTGATCTCCATACCACTTGTATATATTGCAGGCTATATACTCATTTTTCTCAGAAAAATAAAAAGTTTTTTCTTCTAAAAGTTTACAATAATATAGGATTTGCATTTGACCATAAGTATAACATAAATGCTGTTCATCAAAAAGATTAAAACTGAACATACAAAAGCTGAGTTTAAAAATCATACAATACAAAATATTTCGAAAGAAGAAAAATAATTTTAGGAGTGCTTACAAACTATTACCAATGCCAATTCGGATATTACGAAGAGCAAGGAACACTCCAAGAGGTGATCCAACAGCAAAGAATGTATCTACCTGTAAAATAGCATTTCACTCATTTGAGCTACAAGAACTGATAACAAGATATAAACAGTCTCACATCACAATGGAGATGAGTAAAACTTTGTCATAGCTACAGGAACATAGATAAACGAAGCAATAGTATTAAAGTTAGGTCGTTATCCGAAAGCAACGCGCTGTATAGCTCAAGTACAGTGTCAAAAGAGCAAAGGCTGCTATATCGACGCTCGGATGCAGTGAAAAATAAGTAAGGGTTCCCATATTTTAATGAATGGGTGTGGGTAAAAAAGTTAGTTCATGAAGGTAGGATTTGTTTTAGAACTTGGAATGTAGGCAAACTTATAGAAAAATCAATAGAAATAGTTGATACCATGATTAGGAGAAGGATCAATATCATGTGTTTACAGAAAACTAAGTGAGTAGGAGAAAAGGCAAAGAAATCAGATTCTTCAGGTTTTAAGCTTTGGTATACCGACAAGACAATAACTAGTAATGGTGTAGGTATAATAGTTGATAAAGAGTGGAGAAACAATGTGGTAGATGTGAAAAGATTAGGAGATGAGATTATAACTTTAAAGCTTGTAGTTGAGCGGGATACTTTTAATGTGTTTAGTGTATATACACCCCAAGTTGGATTAGAAGAGCATCATGAGAGAACTTTTTGAGAGGATCTAGAAGGTTTGATTCAAGAAATATTTTTGGGAGAAAAGATTTTCCTAGGAGGAGATTTGAATAGATATGTAGGGAGAGAATCTAAAAGATACGAGGGTATACAAGGAGGTTTTGGATTAGAAGCAAATACAACAACAACTAAGTCTTTTCCCACTAGGTGGGGTCGGCTACATGGATCAAACGGCGTCATAGTAGCCTATCATAGATGAGATCAATAGATAAGTTATTAGCTTTTAAATCATTTTTAATAGTTTTACTTATTGTTTTCTTTGGCCTCCCTCTACCTCTAATTATTGGACTATTCTCCATCCGATCTATTCTTCTCACTAGAGCTTCTGCAGGTCTTCTCCACACATGGCCAAACCACCTTAAACGAGATTCAACCATCTTCTCCACAATAGGTGCTATCCCAACTTTCTCTCTAATGCACTCATTTCTAACTATATCTCTTCTGGTGTGTCCACACATCCAGTGCAACATTCTCATCTCTGCAACGTTGAGTTTATTTTCATGTTGTCTTTTAACCGCCCAACATTCAGTACCATACAATATAGCAGGTCTTATAGCCGTACGGTAGAATTTTCCTTTAACTTTGAGTGACACTTTTTTATCACAAATGACACTCGAAACTTTCCTTCATTTTATCCATCCAGCTTGAATCCTATGGTTTACGTCCTCCTTTACTTTGCCATCATTTTGTATAATGAACCCAAGATATTTAAAACTTGTAACTTGTTTTAATATATAATCTCCAAGTTTCACGTCTACATTCGTATTTGTTCGTCTCTTACTAAAAATACATTCCATATATTCTGTTTTATTTCTACTTATTCGAAAACCATGTGTTTCTAAAACTTGTCTCCATGACTCTAACTTCATATTTATTTCCTCTTTCGATTCACCAACTAAGACTATATCATCTACAAAAATCATGCATTGAGGCCCCAACTCTTGTATATGTTCAGTAACTGCATCCAAAATCAAATTAAAAAGATACGGACTCAGAGAAAACCCTTGATGTAGTCCAATAGTTGTGGAAAAATCCTTTGTATCCCCATTTTGTGTTCTCACGCAAGTCGTTATCCCGTCGTACATGTCTTTGATTGCTCGAATATACGCAATACGTACTCCTTTCTTTTCTAAAGCCTTCCATAGAATCTCTCTTAACATTTTGTCATATGCCTTTTTCAGATCAATAAAAACTATATGCAAATTTTTCTGTCTACTTTGATACCTTTCCATCAATCTCCGTAGTAAATAAATTGCTTCCATAGTTGACCTTCTTGACATAAATCCAAACTGATTCTCTGTAACTTGAGTCTCTTGTCTTAATCTTTATTCAATGATCTTCTCCCACAACTTTATAGTGTGGCTCATGAGTTTAATCCCCCGATAGTTGGAACAATTCTGTATATCTCCTTTATTTTTATATATAGGGATTAAAATACTTCTCCTCCATTCATTCGGCATTTTCTTAGATTTCATTATCACATTAAACAACTTAGTGAGCCAACTTATACCCTTACTTCCTAAACTTTTCCACACCTTAATAGGTATATTATCAGGTCTTATTGCTTTGCCATTATCCATTCTCTTCAAAGCCTTCTCTACTTCAAACTCTTGGATTCTACGATAAAAGGTATAATTACGGTCATCTTCTGCAATATTAAGTCTGTCAGAGTTATAAGTCAACTCATGCCTTTCGTTAAAAAGTCTTTGAAAGTAACTCCTCCATCGTGCTTAGATATCATGCTCCCTTACCAAAACATTACCCTCTTCATATACAAGAGTGGAGGAGCAAGTTCTCAAATACTTGCTTTAAGAAGCGGATAGAACAACTTATTATATACAAGAGTGGAGGAGCAAGCTCTCAAATAGATTTTTTCTTCGTAAGGAAATTGCACAAATTGTAAAGTCATACCGGGAGAGAGCTTGGCTATCCAACACAGAGTTTTAGTTTTAGACGTACGAGTTAAGAGAAGAGTAGAAAGAAAGAGCAAGAAAACAATTCTCAGAATTAGGTGGTGGTCTTTGAAGAATGAACAACAAAGAAATTTTCAAAGGAGTGAAGGAAGAGGGACTTTAAGAGATCCAGGGAAATGCTAATGATATGTGGGACGAGATGGCCAAAAGGATTAGGAATATAGCAAGAGAGATCCTTGGAGAATCAAGAGGCGTTGGACTCAAGGGTAAAGAATCTTAGTGGTGGGATGCAGAGGTGTAAGATAAGATTAATGTTAAAAGAGAGTGTTATAAGGAGTGACACTTATTTAAAGATAATGAAAATTGGGATAAATATAAAGTGGTTAAGAAAGACGCTAAGAAGGCTGTAAGTGAAGCGAGATCTAGAGCTTTTAATGGGATATATCAATCCTTAGGAATTAAGGATGGAGAAAGAAAAATTTACAAACTTGCGAAGGATAGGGAAAGAAAGACAAGAGACCTAGATCAAGTGAAATATATTAAAGATGAAGAGAATAATGTTTTGGTGAGGGAGCAAGATATCCAAGCACGATGGAGGAATTATTTTCAAAGAATTTTTAACGAAGGACATGAGTTGAATTGGGATTCTGACAGACTAAATATTATAGAAGAGGACCGTAATTATACTTTTTATCATAGAATTCAGGAGTTTGAAGTAGAGAAAGTTTTGAAGAGAATAGACAATGGCAAAGCAGTAGGACCTGATAATATACCTATTGAGGTGTGGAAAAATTTAGGAAAGAAAAGTATAAGTTGGCTCACTAAATTGTTTAATGTGATAATGAAATCTAAGAAAATGCTGGATGAATAGAAGAGAAGTACTTTAATTCCTATCTATAAAAATAAGGGAGACATACAGAATTGTTCTAACTATCAGGGGATTAAGCTAATGAGCTACACTATAAAGTTATGGGAGAAGATCATTGAGCAAAGATTAAGACAAGAGATTCAAGTTACAGAGAACCAATTTGGTTTTATGTCAGGAAGGTCAACTATAGAAACAATTTATTTACTACGGAGATTGATAGAAATGTATCAAAAAAGACAGAAAGATTTGCATATAGTTTTTATTGAACTGGAAAGAGCATATGACAGAGTGCTAAGAGAGATTTTGTGGAAGATTTTAGAGAAGACAGGAGTACGTATTGCGTATATTCGAGCAATCAAAGACATGTACGCAAGATCACGACTTGTGTGAGAACACAAAATAGGGACACAAAATTTTTCCACAACTATTGGACTACATCAAGGGTTTTCCCTGAATCTATATCTTTTTAACTTGATTTTGGACTTAATTACTGAATATATACAAGATTTGGGGCCTCGATGTATGATTTTTGCAGATGATATAGTCTTAGTCGGTGAATCGAAAGGAAAAATAAATATGAAGTTAGAGTCATAGAGACAAGTTTTGGAAACACATGATTTTTGTATAAGTAGAAATAAAACAGAATATATGGAATGTAATTTTAGTAAAAGACGAAAACATACGAATTTAAATATAAAACTTGGTGACTATATACTAAAACAAGTTACAAGTTTTAAATATCTTGAATCCATTATACAAAATGACGGCGAAGTAAATGAGGACGTAAACCATAAGATTCAAGTTGGATGGATGAGATGGAGGAAAGTTTCAAGTCTCATTTGTGATAAAAAAATACCGCTCAAAGTTAAAGGAAAATTCTACTATACAGCTATAAGACCTGTTATATTATATAGTATTGAATGTTGGGCGGTCAAAAGACAACATGAAAATAAACTCAACATTGTAGAGATGAGAATGTTGCGCTGGATGTATGGACACACTAGAAAAGATATGATTAGAAATGAGTGCATTAAAGAGAAGGTTGTGGTAACACCTATTGTGGAGAAGATAGTAGAATCTCGCTTAAGGTGGTTTGGTCATGTGTGGAGAAGACCTACAGAAACCCTAGTGAGAAGAGTAGATCGGATGGAGAATAGTCCGATAGTTAGAGGTAGAGGGAGGCAAAAAAAAAAACAATAAGTGAAACTATTAAGAATGATTTAATAGTTAATAACTTATCTATTGATCTTATTCATAATAGGCTACTGTAGCATCGTTTGATCTATCTAGTCAACTCCACCTAGTAGAGAAATGCTTAGTTGTTGTTTGTTATTGTTGTGACAAATAAGTGAAATGTAAATCTCAAAAAAACAATATTATAAGAATTGTTCACACCCGTAAACCAGACTCTTTTTGTCCTTATACCTTGAATTGAAGCTTTGTGTACTTGATATAAGGAGTATAACTCATTGGTGCGTCTTGTATAGAAGTCAACTTCTCCGATAACTGTTGCTCTGGCATATGCATGTAAACATAACTTTATTTGCTTTGTTATAAATTAGAAGTCAGATGAATATGTAAAGCAGCCATCATATATAAGAAGCTTATATATGATGATAACATTATTAACTATCAGAACCTAGGTCGTCTTTTGTTTGCCCATCCCCACAATGTGATTCCAGTTCTACAAGCTTGGCTTTCAACGAATCAACCTAACAACAAAAATTTTGGCAATTACCAATGATTCATAAAAACTAACAACTTGCTTGAAAATATAAGACCATAAAAGAAAACAGCAGAATTTGTAAATACACCTCTTCACTAAGCATTTTAATTACTTCATCTTTGTCTCTTGTATTCTCATGTTCTTTCTTAGTCGTTCTCTCCAAACCATCAGTTGGAAGCCCGGCGTTCAACTTCTCAGGTTTATATAATGCACAAGTTTTCTCACAACGCATGTCACTAGAATCATAAGGGAACTCATGAACATCTTCATAATCTGGTTTCGAAGAGTTATATTCTGAAGTAAAATTGTGTACACTTGATAAGGCAGAGCCTAAAACTGAGGAGTGCTCAGAAGCTTCAGCCTCCAACTCCAAAGGAGTCTGCTGGGCAGTCATCTTTTCATGAGAAGGACTCCCCCTGCCCAATGTATCCTTTTGGTTAGTTGATGAATAGCACCCATAATAATGGTTCTTCACATCAGGGGGTGGATTTTCATTTGTGTCATGTTCTTTATACATCCAATCCATTGGAAATGGGGACGACAGATTTTCTTGATGGCAGAGGATATCATAGGAGAGAACACTTCCCAGAGAATGACCATATATTGAAACCTACACAGAATTCAGCATAATCAACGTCATAAAAGTAGAAAATGAAAATTGGCAAAATACAGCCAAATGTTATTTAGTAACACACCTTCCCATCATATCTTGGATTCCTCTTGAGAAACTTCAAATACAGCCGATTTAGTTGGGTCGATACCTAGAGAAGTGTAAAATCAAGAGTCAAAACGTATTATTTTTATAATTTTTTTAGTTTACATCGAGATAAAATCTCATTTTTCCAACAAACTTTTCCAAATGCTAAGAGAAAGATAACATGACTGTTATCATGTATCTAATTTCTTAAAATAAATAAGCCAGTTCTATGCAATTTTAAATACAAAGTCAATTTCCATTATTTATGTTTTGGGAGACATCTGAGAGCAGCATTTATGGAATGCAAATTACTTCAAGAATACAGTATTCATAACTTTTTTACAACTTGAAGACTTGGTAATTCATTGAAATTCTAATCCGTGATTATCATCTATCTAATTTCTTAAAATAAATAAGCCAGTTCTATGCAATTTTAAATACAAAGTCAATTTCCATTATTTATGTTTTGGGAGACATCTTGAGAGCAGCATTTATGAAATGCAAATTACTTCAAGCATACAGTATTCATAACTTTTTTACAACTTTAAGACTTGGTAATTCATTGAAATTCTAATCCGTGATTGATTTAGATTCTGTTCCAGGGCTTTGAGCAATGTCTTTTTGAGGTTATAGGTCTTCTTTTTTTTAGAAAAATAAATTTTATTGAGAAGGAAGGAAATAGTACATCAGAGGAGGATGAATTATCTTCCTAAGAAAAGAATAGAAATTAACAAGATCAGAAAAAGGGGGGGGGAAAGGAAATGGGCTAGGCTAGATTAAATAATGAGTATCAATAACTAGTGATAACTAGTGAACTGGGCTTATAGTAGTTATGTTGTACTTGAACAAGTTTCATTATTATAAATAGACACAAAAGGAATCAATACAACAAGTTAGTGATCCCATTTACAATCTTCTCTTCTCTCTCTCTCTCTCTCCCTCTCTCCCATCTTGTTCTCCTCTTTTTTCCTGTTTACAGCACCATATAAGGAGGAACTTCTCTAAGCCCTATGGGGAAACCCAATTCTTACCAAAAACCCCAAAAAATTTATCCAAAAAAAAAAAAACAGCCACTCTGCAGTGTAAAAATAAATAGACACCACTTTCTACATTAGAAATGCACATAACACAAATATTGGGAGATAAAGCTGTACTAGGCTGGCAAATCTGCAACATGCCATTTTTGTTAATTCTATTGAGTATTGCTATCCAAATAAAAGATTTGACCTTTGAAGGGGTTTTAGATTTCCAAGTGGTTTTTTAAAGAAGGAAAACATCTCTATTAGGTTTGTAAGGAAATGAAAATAAGATTTAGAAGTAAAGACACATAAAGCATCTAGGTGATACCATTTTAAAATGGAACAGAAAATAAGCTAAAATTGGTAATGGTTGGTAACGTGGAAGGAATTTTGAGATGGTGAAGCAACTAGCATTTCTCAAAGGAAAATAACAAGTTCTGGTATATTTCTACAGGAAAGAAAAGAAAAAAATACGATAAGAATGTGATGTATGCAATACCGAGTCAATAATGTCTTGACAGTAGATTGGGCTCATGTAGTATAACACATCATGAACTGTTGCACTGAGCATGACACGCAGGCCCCGCACTCCATCCAAGGTTATTTTCTCGACAGCAGTTTCACCACTAAGCTTTAATCCTTTTCTCCACTATATAACATATAGTCATATATTAATTATACTCAAATAAAAAAATAGAAGAAAAGAAAAGAATCAACATAAGACACAATAATGAAGGAAAAATATAGAGCAACAGGGTACAATATTCCACATCAAAGAAATTAATATAGAGATTTGACCAAAAAAATAAAAAAGAACAGTCACTGGAGTAAGCTATGTTTTCCATTACATGACCAGTACTTTTAGTTTCTTTGACACTTCATTGTAGCATTTACATTATAGGGAAATCTTCTTTCCTATTCTTTTACCTTGGTAATGGAAGCTTTAGTCTGTTGATTCCCAAGTCACAGGAGAAGACTAATTATAACTTGAACCACTATATACTAGCACATAATCTCTTACAAGGACCCTAACAGCTAAATAGGAGATAATGTGCCAAAGTGAGAAAAAACAAGGTAAGAAAGTGCTCTATTTCATAGAAAAAAATGATAAAGAAAGTGTCCTAAAAATAAGGGTATCAAATGAACTTGACCCCAAAGAAACAGAGTAGCAGAGAAGTTGTAAAATTCTTACAAAAAGAGAAAGTGAGAGAGAGAGAGTAAAAACACAATATTTCAGATACCTGGCATGGGATAAAGAGGACCCTTTGAGTGTGACGTTGGTGTGTAGTAAGGTGCTGCTCTGCTAGACTTGCTGTAATATGGCGAAAATTTCCCACATCATCAACCAAATTAGATTTTTCCAACCTTTGGCCAATTCCGTGAACCATAAATACCAAGTGTCGAACAGGGACCTACAAACAATTTTTGTCATGAAACTTAATTCAAGCAGACCAAGTTCAAGTGAAGAACAAAGAAAAAAACTAAGTTGTACCACATGATCAAACTCAAAATTTCCTGAAATTGATAAAAGCAGGAGAGTTCCTGGTATCAGCAAAAATATAAAGGACTATCCAGATTGGCAAGAGACTTGAGGAGACATAAAAGCAAGAGTTTCCTCTTCTCAGCAGAAAGAGAAATATTCACAGAAAGGCATACTACACACTGAAAATTACATCCGTATATACATTTACACAGAAACTATAAATTTATTTATATACTCTCATCTCATCCTAGAATGTGTTATTCCATGACAGAGATTTCCATTTTACAACACTCCTCTCACGCCCTAATTCTGCTTCTGAAAGATGTTAGAATTAATGTAAATAGATTGTTTTATTACTTATTAGAGAGTATCAGTAATATCCCTTGATATAAGGGGTTATAATAACCGTTATATTTTCTGTTTTTTAGAGTTTCCTATTTTAGTTGATTGTGATATTCTTTGATTTCCCCACCTAGTGAGAAAATGCTTAGTTGTTGTTGTTATTGTTGTTGTTGTTATTGTGATATTCTTTAATTTAGGAAATTGTAATTATGGCGTAATTAATGTCTTATCTGTATTTTTCTTATATATATATCAAAGACTAATGTAGGTCTAATTCATATACTACACTCTTACTATTATGTTTTTCTCTTATTTTTCTCTAACTTCACATGGTATCAAAGCCCTGAAAAAAAAAACACAAAGTAGTAGTCTTTAAGTTGTGCCTTTATCCAGCTTCCTATTTATTTATTTTACAAAAAAAGGGAAAAATTCCCAACAGAGCGTTGTGCTAGAGGTCCAGCCTTTACAAAGAGTGATTCTACTAGACATCTGAGTTGGGTCTTGTTCAGAACCAAAAACCGGCCCACCACCACCGCCGGAGTCTCTCCAGCCACCATCGACGGCGTCGTTGGTGTCCAATCAGCCCAGACAGCACCAATACCATCTTCTGTTTGCAGTTCCTTCACTCGTGTTTGCCCAAACAGCACCGAGCACTCATCTAGCTTTCGTTTTTTGGCCCAAGCTGCACAAACAGCAATGTTTTTCATCCCTGTGACTTACCCAAGCGCTACTTTCCACTTCTTGGATCTATTCGTGGTACCTAGGTTCTAGTTTTCTTTTTGCCTACTCGTGGTGTTTTGATTCATTCTTCTTTCTGACTGCATTACTTGTCTAGACGTGATGGCTGCTTCTTTCGTAATTCCCACCACCCAAAAATCAGGTATTTTCTCTCCTATCTCTAGGTCTTCTGTTATTACTACAGAAAAATTAACTAGGTCTAATTATTTAAAAAAAATGCTTTTCATCATGTTTGACCAAGATCCAAAGTTGCTTTTAAATGCCAGTAGAATCTATTTTTCTGCTGAAATGGAGAGCCCATAATTTGGAGCTTCTCCATTTAACCAAAAGAAGCAAAAATTCTTCTTATGGACAAAAATACCCTCACATAAAAAATTATCAAATAATCCAACTTTATCTTTTTAAATACCCTCCCTTAAATGCATAAAATTTAACTAAGTCCCGTCATTTTTAAATTCAAATATTTATTATAAGAATTTATTATTTTGATTGATAAAATTTGTTTATAAATGAATTTTGAGTATATTTTTAATCAACAACAATAACAACTAAACTCTTTTTCACTAGGTGGGATCGGCTACATAGATCAAACGACGTCACAGTGGCCTATTATAAATGAAATCAATAGATAGATTATTGATCACCTTAAGCGAGATTCCACCCTCTTCTTTACAATAAGTGTTACTCCAACTTTTTCTCTAATGCACTCATTTTTAATAATATCTCTTCTAGTGTGTCTACACATCCAGCGCAACATTCTCATTTATGCGACATTGATTTTATCTTTATATTGTCGTTTAACTGCCCAATATTCAGTACCAAATAATATAGCAGGTCTTATAGCTATACGGTAAAATTTTCTTTTAATTTTGAACGACACTTTTTTATTACAAATGACATTCAAAGCCTTCTCCATGCAACTTGAATCCTATGGTTTATGTCCTCCTTTACTTCACCATCATTTTGTATAATGGATTCAAAATATTTAAAACTTGTGACTTTTTTTAATATATGGTTTCTGAGTTTTAATTCTAAATTCATATTTGTTCGCCTTTTACTAAAATTACATTCTATATATTCTATTTTATTTCTACTTATACGAAAATCATGTGTTTCCAAAATTTATAAAAATGACTCTAATTTCATACTTATTTCCTCTTTTGATTCACCAAGATTGTATCATCTTCAAAAATTATACATCAAGACCCTAAATTTTGTATATGTTCAATAACTACTTCCAAAATCAAGTTAAAAAGATATAAACTCAAAAATGACCCTTGATGTAGTCTAATAGTTGTGGAAAAACTTTTTTTATCCCCATTTTGTGTTCTCGCGCAAGTCATAATCCTATTGTACATATCTTCGATTGCTCAAATATATGCAATACGTACTCTTTTTTCTCTAAAGCCTTTCATAAAACCTCTCTCAACACTCTATCATATGCTTTTTCTAGATCAATAAAAACCATATATAGATCTTTTTGCCTCTTTTGATATCTTTCCATCAATCTCCGCAATAAGTAAATTGCTTCTATGGTTTACCTTTCTAACATGAAACTAAATTGATTCCTTGTGTGACTTGAGTCTTTTGTCTTAATCTCTGTTCAATTGTCTTTTTCCATAACTTCATAGTATGACTCACGAGTAATTCCCCTATAGTTAGTATAATTCTGTATGTCCCCCTTATTTTTATAAATAGGGATTGAAGTACTTCTCCTCCATTCATTTCCATTCTCTTCGAAGCCTTCTCTACATCAAAGGTATAATAGCGGTCTTTCTTTGAAATATTTAATCTATAAGAGTAACAAGTCAACTCATGTACTTACTTAAAAAGTCCTTGAAAGTAACTCTTCTATCGTTATATTGTTAATATTATTTTATAAATTTGATTGAAGGATACACACACACATATTATGATTTTATTTTATTTTAGATTTTAATTATAAAAAATTTAAAAATAATTAAATTAATTAAAACTAATATTTAAAAATATATTTTATTCAAATAGCATTAATTGCAAAATGACTTTTAAAAATGTTCTTGGTAATTTGATAGTAAAAAACCACTTTTTTAGAAGATTGACTAAACACTAATGATATTGATAGAAGCACTTATCGTATGATTTGGCTAAACACTATTTGCTTCTTTGTTACAGTGCTTTTTTTGAAACTCCAAGTAAAAACAAATTTGAAAAGAAGTAGAAATAAGAAGCACAGCGAAAACAAGATATCTCTTTCAAACTATTATTATATCAAAGAAAATAATAGGAAAGTTTCACGAACTTTTGAATATTCTACAGCTGCCAATATCAAGCCCAGAAACAGGTCATGAAAAGTATAATGATGATGATAAGTGTGATATTATGATACATACCTGTGAACAGTAATCATCCATTTCCTCCTCCTTCTGCTGCCTTAATTCATCCTGGAAAATAAAAATTTTGAAATTTAGTAACATAAGGATCAATCCAGCAAGTAGGAATGAACTGATGATTATCCACAATATCAACACAAAAATTACAAGAGATGGACCACCAAAACAAGTTTCTCTTATAATATGCGTTGGGGATAGCTATCATACTTTTTTTAATAGAGAAGGAATTTTATTAAGAAAGAATAATTATACAAATGAGGAGGATATCCTCCTTAGAAAATATTAAAGGCTGGAAACAAATAAAAGAAACAAAAGGCGGAAAAACAAAAGTTAAACATGGAGCAAATCTGCCCAATCCCTCGAAATATCTAAAAGAGACACTCCCATAAACAAGTATGTGCCTGATACAACCCAGAGGTTATTACTGGACAGTAATATTCAGAAAAACTGAGAGAAGAGGAGAAATTAGTGAAGACAAGAGATAAAGTTATCTTGAACTCTAATCTTCATTAAGTAGTCAGTATGGAGAGGACTAGGCTCCAGTTACAATAATTCACACTAATCCAAAGTTATCCTGCCAAAAAATTCTGTACCCTAATTTAAATTCATTCCTAAGAAACTAACTACTAGAAATAAGGAGCATAATAGAATAGTGGCTGAAGTGGGGATGTGGATTTTGGTAGTGAGCACAAAACTGCTTGCTTCCTGGTAGTCGGCACATAACAGCTTGATTCCTGGGCAAAACTAGTGGTGATCTTTCACCAATGTAGTGGCAACCCACGTGACCTCTTTCTAGAATAAGTACAAATAGGTGGACAGCTGAGTATACACCCCCCCACCCTCAGGGGGGGAACTCGCCTTGTCCTTAAGGCAAAAAGTAGGAAATTGTCAAGTCAATAAGTCGTAATCTTCCCAGGATGGGTCTTTGAGTGGGCGATCTGTCCATTGGACCAACAATTCAACATTAGGAACTCCTCCTTTGGAAATCCAGCGACGAGCAAGGATCTTACTTGGGCTTAAGACAAGTTTCCAGTCTTTCGTAATAGGCAAGTGAGATGGAGGAATGGATCAAGAGTGGCCATGAGCTGGACGCAGTAGTGAAACATGAATATTGGGTGTATTTGAGCAGTGTTAGGTAAAGCTAGTTCATAAGCAACTGGTCCCACTTGACGAACAATGGTGTAAGGGCCAAAATATCTTGGAGAAAACTTTCCATATCTGCACTTGGCCAACGAATGTTGTTGGTAAGCGAAGAAAAACAACATCCCCTACTTGAAAGGATACTTTCCTTTTGCTAGAAAGTGCTTGTGCTTTCATGCGGGATTGAGCCTTAAGAAGATTGTCGCGTAAAAGTTTTGACATGTCATCCCAAGCCAACAATTGTTCCTCCAGTTCAGCAAGATGGGTTTCCCCAAAGACATTGGGGTGAAGAGTAGCAGGACCACGGCCATAAAGAATTTTGAAAGGAGACATGCCTATAGACGTATTAAACCCCGTGTTAAAGGAATATTTGGCCCAGTATTTGCTCCATGTGGATGGCTGGTCATGTGCAAAGCAACGAAGATAAGCTTCTAAACAAAGATTAACCACATATGTTTGATAGTTAGATAAAGGATGGTAAGAGGTACCCATGCGAAGAAGAGTATGGCTAAGCTTCAATAGTTCCTGCCAAAAACTACTAAGAAAAATGGCATCTCAATTAGAAAGAATGGAACAAGGCATACCATATAGCTTAACAATTTCTTTGCAGAAAACCTGCTACAGTCTTGGCTGTGTAAGGATGGAGAAGAGGAAGAAAATTGTTGTATCTACTAAAGCAGTCTACCACTACCAAAATGCTGTCAAATCCACCAAATTTACGTAATCCCACGATAAAATCTAAAGAAATATATTTTCAGACACGTTCTGATATTGGTAATAGTTGAAGAAGAACAACAAGAGCAAGGGGACTAATATTTGTTTTGCTAGCATATTAAACAGTTTTGTACATACAGCTTTACATCCTTCTTCAGGTTGGGCCAAAAGAAAATTGAGGTGAGGCATTCACGAGTTTTGAGATAACCTTTATGGCCTCCAGTCAATGAATCATGGCATTCTGACAAAAGCTTCATATGTAAAACAACATCATTTGGAATGACTAGGCGATCATGATAAAAAAACTTGTCGTCTGCCAAATCGTAGTCAGGATGAGCAGTGGGGTCCTACTTGAGAGAGTGTATGATATCTCTAGTATAAGCATCTTGGAGTAAGGAATCTTGACAAGTCAAGAAGTCCACATTGATGGGGATAGCTAAGGCCAAAAAATCAGCATGTTGGGGTCTACAAGATAATGCATCAACACCTTGAATCTCTTTCCCATACTTGTATTTTATGATGAAATCAAACGGAAATAGCTTCACTAGTAAACGTTGCTACTCATTAGTAGAAATACGCTGTTCAAGGAGGTACTTAAGACTGCAATGGTCAATTTGAATATAAAATTTTCTGCCCAATAAATAGTGTTTCCATTTTTGTAATGCAGGTACCAATGCTAACAGATCTCGATCACAAGTAGACTTATAACAGTTAGAAAGAAAAGCCCTTACTAAAATATGCAATGCGATGATCGGATTGCATGAGGACAGCTCCTATCACTTCTGAGGAAGCATCACATTCCACTAAGAATGGTTGGTTGAAATTGAGAAGGCCTAAAACTGGAGCTGTGGTTAATGCAGTCTTGAGGTTCTGAAAAGCAGAAGTAGCTTGGGAAATCCAGTGAAAACTATGTTTTTTGGTTAAATCTATCAAAGGCCGTGCTATCAATCCATAAATTTTGACAAAGCAATGATAATAGCCGATCGAACCAAGGAAACCCTAGAGTCCCTTCCCATTGTGTGGTTTTGGCCAATCCAAAACATCTTGAATTTTGTCTGGATCAACACCTACCCCGGCTTGAGAAACCACATTACCCAAAAATTGTATTTTTCGCTAGCCAAATAAACATTTATTTGCCTTGGCATAGTATACCTGCGAATGAAGAAGATGAAAGGTGGTGTGCAAGTGTTGTATATGTTCCTCTAGGTTATGGTTGTATACAAGGATATCATTAAAGAAAACCACAACAACAATCCAGCCTTTTCCCATTAGATGGAGTCGGTTACATTAGATCAAATGCCACTAAAATAGCGCGTTATAAATAAGATCAACAGATATATTATTAATTGTTAAATATATATCATCAAAGAAAACCAACACAAATTTTCTTAAATAAAGTCTAAATAATTCATTCATAGCAACTTAAACGTAGAGGAGGCATTAGTGAAGCCAAAAGGCACGAGTACAAAATCATAATGGTCAAAATATGTGTGAAAGGCAATTTTGTATATATCAGGTGGGTGCATGTGTATTTGGTGATAATTGGAGCAAAGGTCAATTTTGGAGAAGAAGGAAACCCCGTGTAGTCTAGCCAATAGTTCATTAATGTCAGGGATAGGATATTTATCAAGAATAGTCAATTGGTTTAGCTTCTGGTAATTTACACAAAGGCGCCATATATAATCTTTTTTCTTGACTAATAAAACCTGACTTGCAAAGGGGTTGGAGCTAAGACGAATAAGACCTGAAGTTAGCAATTGTTGAACTTGGCCTTCAATCTCTGTTTTTTGGGAGTATGGGTAACGGTAGGCACAAATATTTGGGGGAATGGCATATGGCACAAGAGGTATGAAGTGGAAATGGTTTTGGATTGGTGGTAGGGAGGTGGGTTCAAAAATATTTCCTGGTATGAGAGCAACAAGGACTAGAGTTGAGGAGGATTTGTTGTCAATTTGGAGAAATATTGTAGTAATGCACAAGAAGACTGGGCAAGAGAAACTCCTTGTAATTTATATTTTTTGCCATACAAATAGAAGACCATGAACATTTTATTCCAGATTTCTTTTATTGTGTTGAGAGAGGCATGCCGTTTAATTCCGAGGACAAGATCAGCACCTCCAATAGAAAAAGGAAAGTAATCCTGGGTTATCATCAAATTCGGTAGTTGCACACTAACTTTGCGACAGATATGGTGAAATTGAATTATTTCTCCATTGCCAAGTTGTACTCTAAAAGTGGGAATAAGTTCCTTTGGTAATTCCAATTCTACCACAAGGGAAGAATTGATGAAGTTGTGCATTGATCCATTGTCAACCAATAATTAAACTTGCTTAGAGCCTATGGAATGTTGGAGTTTCATGGTAGCCCTAGAAGGTTTTCCCAAGATGGTACGGATAGAAATTTCATCAGGCTTAGGAACCAGTCTTTCTTCATCCTGCTCAAAATTGGGTTCCTGTGGGAGAGACTCGTCTTCCGCTATGATTTCCATAAGTGTTAAGGACTAAGTTTTGCAATGATGGCCTGGTGCAAAATTTTCATTGTAACAATAACACAATCATTTTTCTCAACGTGATTGAAGCTCAGGATCCCATTGACAAAAGGTTGAAGGTTCAGAGGTAGAAGAGAGAGCATGTCGGGTATTGTATGAAGGTGGTTGCTAAAGAGGTTGGCTGTCGTGATGAGTTTGTAGTGAAGTGGTAGTAACATTGGGTGCAGATCTATTGGGATAAGACTAGGAAGTCTAGGTAGACCCATGGTGTGGGCCAGACTTGGCCTCAAATTCCAAAGCTAAGCTCATAGTCCAATAAATTGGACGAGGCATATGGATCCAAACATCAACCTTCAAGGTATCCTTCAGAATGTTCATGAAGACTCAGCAAACAATGTTCTAGCCAATTTTTGACTCTAGCGACACGTTTGATAAATTCTTGTCGGTATTCTTAAATAGTTCCAATTTGAGAAATATTCTGAAACTCAACAGGTCCATAATTTTCTTGAAAGGCCTCGACAAGTTCTTCTCAAAGTAGGAACATTATTACAAGCAAAAGACGTAATAGAAGAAACTAGAGAAAGTGCTGAAGCAGGTAAAAATAGTGAAAACAAACGCTCCACTTTAGGTCCCTTCGCGATCGACTCCCCCATTACCTAATCCTGCACAACACAACCATCACTAGAAAAATTAACAGCACAATTGTTATCAACTAATTGACCAACAAAAATAAGATTCATGAAAAGTTGAGAAATAAGAAAGGCATTAGTCAATGTAGAAGAGGCATTTCCTACAGCAGCAATGGGCAAAGAATTGCCATTGACAGTCTAAATGGTAGAATTACCAGCATAGGGCCATACATGAGACAGAGTGTTGGGATTATTTGTCATGTGATTAGAAGTTCTCAAATCTACGTACCAAAGTGTAGTAAAGTTGTTACTTTGAAACCCCATTGCAGATAATGCTAAAATTAGCATATGTTGCACCATTTCAGGAGTGCAGTAAGGTGTTGAAAGAGGTGCAAGATAAGAAGAAGCACCATGTGCTGAAGAAGGCGCTGCTAGAAGAACAGTAACAGAAGTATGAAATACTTGAGCCTGACAATTCTGAGGGCAAATACGATATTTTTTAATAATATGACTATTTTTCTTGCAATAAGAACAATATTTTTTAGAACAATTGACAGCAATATGCCCATATTCTTTGCAGCAGAAACATTGCAAATTTTTAGAAATCACAGGTGGTCCATATTTTTGGACAGCATAAGCCATAGTTGCAGTCCCAGAACTGCCATGAAATTGCCCCAGAAAAACTTGAGTATTAAGACGTTGTTCTTCGCGAAGTAACTCACCAAAACAAATATTAAGAGAAAGAACAGGAGATCTATTCAGCAGAGAGGAGCAAACCGATTCAAATTCCGGACGTAGTTTCATAAGAAATTGATCACGCTGACTAGTATTGTGAAGATTCTGAATAGTTGAAAGAGCAGCAATAGAAATATTTACTGTAACTAAATCAGTATATTCACGCCAGAGAGTCAAAAATGTAATAGTAGTCTTGAATGGAAAGACTACCATGTTGAAACATTGCAATAGCATGTTCCAACTGAAAACGACGAGTATCATTATTTTGATGATAAACCTGCTTCAAATAACTCCACATGGATTGAGCAGAGAGGTGAGCACGCAAATTGGTGACAATATTTCTAGCATCAAGCACAGCCCAAGAAGGAGAAGACACAGCATCCTTGGATTTGTCAGTGTCGGATGTTGGTGCAGCATCAATACCATCAATATGGCTCCAAAGGTCTTTGCCCTTGAAAAATAATTCAAACTGAAAAGTCCAAATAGAGTAATTTTGGCCAGAAAACTTGACACACACCGGTGCAGAATCTATAGGAGAGTAATGAAATGGAACCAAGACAACGCACAAAACAATTAGCAAAGAAGAGAAGGGAACCTAGAGAAGAACCTTAAACCAGTTGCCCAAGGACACCACAGCAAGAGGGAACACGCAAAAAACGCAAGGATGAGATGTTGGTTCTTGATATGCCAAAAATAGAGAAGACCGAGAGTGGCTGTCACCGCTCAGGAGATGCGACCCAACCAAAAGCTACCTAGAAAAACCTGAGAAACAAGATGCCACAGTCGACGCAGCCAGAAACACAAAGCTGAGACATTGGTTTGTCGAGGCTCAGGAGACGTGACCCAGCCAAAAGATGCTCCGAAAGTGCCAAAAAACAAAATGTTGCAGATCGGGAATCAAGAACGTCGATGCTCGATACACTAGAACCGAAGGTGGGGAGATGTGGGGATCGACTGCCGAGACTTCAGAAGGCACCGATACACGAAGCCAAAAAAAGCGCACGCTAACACAACGAAAAAAAAATTAAACTAGCTCTGATACCATGTCAATAAGTCAAGAATGCTGTATGAATGGCTGAATGAGCAACCTTGTGATTTCTCTCCATTATATAATATGTACAAAAGAATTCTATATATGGAAACAAGGCTAAATATCTGCTAATCTAATCCCTATACAATCTGTCAATAATTAAGCTCATTATGCAGAAGAGTAAATCAAGGAAATAAAGAAGGACAGCAAAGCTATTTGTTGACAATCTCATATCTATCATGTTGCATTGAGCAAAACTAGTGGCCTAAAAGAACTGTAGCCCAAAGAGTTAAATTTCCAAAGACCTAAATTAGGGTTCTATTTGTTTTGTAGGAGAAAGAAGCAAAAGTTTCCTTCCCATAAGTATTTTATTTTATTTTTTTCTCTTTTAAATTATATATATATATATATATATATGTACATATATATATTAATGCATAAAATAAAAAAATTAATTTATATAATTAATATATATTAACAAATTTGTTACTTCACCAAAATTAGATATTTAATGTTTTTATTAAAAAATTCAAATTTATTATAAATAAGTGTAGATAAAAATTTATATTACCTATAGCTAAATATTTATTATATGATAACTTAATAATTAATAATCTCTCTGTTGATCTTATTTACAATAAGACACATTGGCGGCATTTAATACATGTAGCTGACATTGGTGGCATTTAATACAGGTAGCTGACCCTACTTAGTGAAAAACAATTTGGCTTGTTATTGTTGATAATTTAAGAAAGATAATATATTATGACATCACGTAGAAATACATTATTAATTACTCAAATGCTATTGTACTGTAAATGTTGTGAAAGAAATTAATGTGAAAAGGACACCTAAATCTATTTTAGTATAATACAATTAAAGCAGTTATGAATTACGCATTGACTTGATAAAATATTTAGTAAAATATTATAAAACTATTATGAATATCTAAAATTATAAAAAAAAAAATAACACAATTTTAAATCAGAAAAAAAAAAATCATGTTATCATATATTATCAGTGATAATTAGTTATGTGATTAATTTAAATTTTTAAAAAAATTACTTTGAATTTCAAATAATGGAAAATGTTTTTCTATAATGTACCAAACAAGAGAAAATGGTGTTCTCTATCTTGTCCAAATAACAGCAAATCAACTCATTTTCCAGGAAAGTATTTTTTATAGAAAACACTTTCCAATAAAACGCAATTACCATGAAAACAAAAGGAACGTAGATGCATGCATCGCTAGGTTATGTTGTTGGTGTTGAGTTCTAATGTTGATTGTGTTAATTTGGTATTATGGGCAAGTGACTTAGTGTTGGTTTGTTTGTTCTAATAGTCAAAGAAGTCGCAGTTAAGGCTTTTTGTATGACCTAGGGAAACGTGAAGAGTAGAGATTATGAGAGTTGCATATTGAAGACTTAGGAACTAGTCAAAAAGTTGAGTGTTGTTGGGTGCCTTGGTGAGCAACCAAATAGCATAGACTAGCCAGAAGAAGGTCAAGGAGGCAACTTCATGGAAGTGAGCCAAACCCTTCTTGGACCTATGTCATTGTGTTATAAAATGTGGCAAAGGCAAGAAGTAGGGAGAAGGTCTAAGAGGCCAATCTTGGGAAGCTGGTTGAAGAATTATGGGAGTTCTTTGTCTACCAAGAAAGTTGTTAGAGGAAGTACCAGTTGCAGAAAGTTTTTCAATTAGCAGTTGAGCTCTACTAATTATTATTCTTTTTTTTTCTTCTCAATTGAAAATGAGTGCATTAGAAAAAAAATTGAAATAGCACCTATTGTGGAGAAGATAGTGCAATCCCACTTAAGGTGGTTTGGCCATGTGTAGAGAAGACCTCCAAAAGCTCTACTAAAAAGAGTAAATCAGATGGAGTACAGACCGATAGTTAGAACTATAAGAGGTCAAAAAAAAACAATTAGTAAAACTATTAAGAAAAATTTAACAATTAATAATCTATCTGTTAATCTCATTTATAATAGGTTACTGTGACGACATTTAATCATGTAGCCACTCCACCTAGTGAAAAAAAGCTTGGCTGTTGTTGTTGTTGTTGTTTTCCTTCTCAGTTGACTTTTAAATGCACTAGAACGTGACCCAATAAGTCATGATTGAGTGTGTGGGCACAACCGTATAAGTCATGGTGTCTAAGTCTGGATCTATTTGCCTCTTCAATTGGGTTCAAATTGTAACAAGCTGCATGCTTTATATGCTGTCTTGAAGGAGATTGTTAAGAGATATTAAGAATTTAGGAAAGTCTTGTTGGTTAAGAAAAGAATTAAACTGTTAAGAGATATTAATGAAATTAGGAAAATATTGTAGGTTAAGAAAATAGTTAAACATCCAAAGTTAAGGGTAAAAGTGTCTTTGTGCAGTTATAGTATTAGTATAAAAAGAGGTTGAGAGGTCAATGTTACATACATTAATTGAGTTTTTCAATATACATTTTGTTTGGTCCCTTTTCTTCTTACTTTTTGGCTCTCCCTATTTTCTCAACACTTCACTAAGATAAGCAGATACTAAATTATAGAAGAGTAATACAATAGCACATGTGTACCGATATGTTAAAACAATAAATTAAGAGTGAGAGAACCTGCGTTGGTTTTGGTGAGTTTGATGGGGAATAACCACGTCTTAGCTTGATACCATTTCCAGTAAAACTAGCAAAATTAGAAAATCCAGATGCATCAATATTCAGCCAGGCCTCCCAGGTATCATCCTCTCCAGTGAAAAGAGCATGCAGGCCCTACATGACCAACATCAATATAAAGTTATGCAGCAGATGTTAACAATCAAAAGAATATGAATGTTATTTATAAAAAATAAAGTAATCATTTCATTCTTTTCAAAGTAATCTACGTACTGGGTTGCATCCTTGCAAATCAACTCGGGCTGCAAAAAGTCCTGATGGCTGAAATGTTCTACGATGCCAAACCTGAGGAACCAAGTCAAACATAAACTTCAATAGCTCTTGAAACAAAGAATACAAAATGAAAACTGAACATCTTCCACCTCCCCCACCCCATATCTGCTTCTCTTAAAACAAAGAATGTGAAATGAAAATGAGTATCTCCCCTCTCCCCTACTCAAAATAAATTTAAAAAAAAAACTTACAATTTCCAAACAACCCTGGAGAGGGCAAGAAGACATTATCTCAAACAATAATACTACGTAGATGCATTGTCGTTTTTAGCTTTACTCTAAGAAGAAGCAAAAAAAAAAAAAACAAAATATTAACAATAAAAAAAACAGCAATGGAGTATGTTCATTATTATTCTTAGAAGGATAAAAAAAGGGGAAAACTATGATCTACACATATTTTTGAAATATTCTTATCATTATGACACCCATTCTTACAGCTGATCATTTTGAAAAAGCAGTTTGCAACGTTATACTAATTTCCCAAACCTGACTAGTATATGCAATCTCTAGTTGTTCAGCAACATCTTCACGTAGTGGAAGCCAATCCAAGCCCCCTTTACGGGCAAACCAATGACCTCTTAGAACACGACGATTTTCTCCACTCCAATAAACAGGGAAACAATGTCTCTTTATCAAATCTACCTGTGGAATTGAGCATCACACCCTTGAAGAGAACTCCTCAATATGTTCCAAAAAATATACAGAAGCCATACCCTTTTATTATGAAACATCTACTCAAATTCAATTAAGCTCTTAGTAACATTCTAGATATCCTCAATAGGATAGATAACAAATAAATTTTGGGTACTGATGGGATGAAATACTGATTCTCTTCATTTCCTTCCATGTGGTTAAAATGTAAAGAAGTTAAATTCATGAATGTTTGATTTTAGATCCCAATATCAGATTAATCAATGTGTGAGATGACCTAGAAATACTTCAAATATCCACAAGAGATTTGCCTCTTATTATGGAAGATGAAGATTGAATTAAAGGGGAAAATGTTGTAGATGCTATTTCTTCGCAAGGATGCTATGCAAAACATACCAACATTTTTTTCCAAGAAAGTAAGAATGTATGAGAAAACAGAGTCTTCAACAAGTGAGAAAAGTTGCAAATCAGGCTGTCAGGTTTAGAACACACAAATTTCAACTACAACTCACCCAAGAAAAAGAGGGGTAAGTGGGGCCAGGAAATTTCTTTAAAATCACAATTCTTCCACTCACCAATATCTCCCACTCAAATTGATAAAGATCCAATAACAACAACAACTAAGCCTTTTCCCACTAGGTGGGGGAACAGATAAAGATCCAAATCAAATTATAATATGCTGCCTAACATTAGTCTTTCATTCTATGAACCTTATAAAATTTTAATTATAGAGGATGTTTTCTTTTCTACAAGATATAGCAGTCCAACAAGTTTTGAAGTTTTTAAATAACTAGAAGGGTGTTTTCTGTTTTGTGTGTCATATCACCTTATCCAAGCTTACTTGTCCAATATTCCCCTCTTATTACTTTTCTCCTTTTTAGATTCTTATTTGAGTGACTCAGAGAACTCAAATATTATAAAGGATTTTCTTTGGTCTGGTGAGGGGAAGCAGGGTAGAAATAATCTCGTTGGCTGGGAGCTCTGCTGCAAAGCTTAAGAAGGAAGGGATTTTGGGTTTGGCAGTTGGAGTCCAAAACATTGTTTAGGTGGCTAAATGGCTATGGCATTTTCCTTTGGTGGCTAATTCATTATGGTAATTGGTGATTCAGAGTAAGTATGGTTTAAACCATCATGTGTGTGGGATACCAATTCATCAACCACTACTACTCACTATTTCCTAATTTGTTTTAACTGTTTTAGGGAGGGAGTTATTATTTTCCTAGTATCAAGAGTATAATAATTCCTAAAATCATGGAGATTGATCCTAGACTGTTGTAAATCGAATGTGTATATATCTGACCCCTGCATATACTAAGAAAGCAAGTAAATAATATTTAGAAAAATATTCCTTCCATCTCCGCTTCTCTGCCCCTACAATTCTGCTTATGTCCATGGTTTTAGAGCCTTTAGTTACCTAAACCAACGGAGACACAATACTAAAGTCTGTACTCTTGTTACTATGAATAACTAAAATTCTCCTCAGCCACAAATAAAAAGGGTGAGAAAATATGGTGAGACCACTGTCATAAGCCAAGGCATACCCGTGAAGCTTGCTAGGATTTACATGGGAAAGCAGCCAATTGAAAATTGAGGAACTCTAGCCAGTTCAAGCGTGATTCAAGGGCTTTCTAGTCAAGCACTAAGGAAACAGGTAATGCTAAAGTTACATATGTGACACCAACTTTCAGTAAGGAACAGTTAGAACAATTGTATAGACTTTTTCAGTCCATTCAATTCTCAAACATTTTTTTTCTTCTTGTTCTCTAGCCCAATCATTTAATTATTTCCAATTTGTTGTTTTTAATATATCTACAAATCCTCAATTCCCTTGGATAATAAATTCAGGTGCCATCGATCATATGACTATTTGTGCTAAATTTTTGTCAAATATTGTGATTTTCAGGAGCTAAAAACATAGAGGATGATTGGCAAGGTTAAAGAGTATGGTGGTCTCAATTACTTTGATGATAGGAGTACTCTGTGTAAGCAAGCTCAAGTCTCTAATCTTGAGTCATGCTATAATTCTAATAGTGGTGAAATAATGTTATGGCATAATAGGTTAAGCCATCATATACTAATTTTTTTTAGATTTATTTCGATATAAAATTTTATCATATTTTCAACGTAATGTATGTCAATTAGCCAAGCATCATTTTAACCATACAAAGCATCTACACCTTGTAGTCTCATTCATAATGACATATGGATACCATCATAAATACCAACCATTTCTAAAAAAAGATGGTTCTTAACTTTTATTGATGATCATACAAGCCGAAGTTAGATATACCTTAACGATAAATCTGAAACTAAACTAGATGTAATAAATGTCTTTCTCCATGGGATGCAAAAAGAAGTGTACATAGATGCACCTCTTGAATTTAAAGAAAATTTTACAAGAAAAGTTTGCAAATTGAAAAAAATCCCTTTATGGCTTAAAACAGTCTCCACGTGCTTAGTTTGAGAGACTTACCAATTTTGTCAGAAGACAAGTATATAGTTAGAGGCAATCCAACCATACAATATTTGTTAAACATACAGGGGGAGAAAAGTGACAATCCTAATTGTATTTGTAGACGACATCTTACTCACCGAAAATAATGATAACGAGATAGGCAAATTGAAGAAATGCCTTGCATCAAAACTTGAGACAAGGATTTGGATTCCTACGCTATTTATTGGGCATGGAAGTTGCCAAATCTAAAAAAAATGTATTTCTATATCCCAGAAAAAATGTCTTAGACCTATTAGAAGAAACAGAGATGAGTGGCTCCAGAACTAATGATACACTAATGGATCCAAATCAAAAGTTGAAAAAAATCTCAAATGAAGTACCAGTTGACAAAGGTTGATATCAATGTCTTGTGGAGAAATTCATTTACCTCTCCCATACAAGACTAGATATCTCCTTTGTAGTTAGTGTAATGAGTCAATTTATGCACTCACCATACGAGGAAAGGATCCTATGGTACTTGAAGGGTTTGCCTGATAGAAGCTTCTTATTTAAGAAGAATGGTCAAAGGAGTATAGAGGTCTTCACATATGCAGATTGTGCAAGGTCAGTGTCTAGTAGATGTCAAAATGAGAGAATTAGAGGAGAGAAACAGAAAAACACTGCAAGAAATACTATTTATTCTTATTATTAAAACATAGGAATGTACCGGAATTTATACATCCAACGTAGAAAAATAAATCCCATAATTTTCGGGATTACATACACCAAGAATGGAAGATAATAAATACCTAGATACAATTAACAAACCTTATCCTAATTGCCTCCAAGAATCTCAGCAATTAGGATAACCCATAGTTCCTATCCTAGCAAGCATATCTCAGCAAATTTGATATCAAGATTGGAGATCCCAATAATTAGGGATTTCAACACTCCCCTCAAGCTAGATTGTATACATCAAACAATCCTAACTTGGAATCAACTTTTTGAATAGAGGTCTAAGCAAGCCTTTTGTTAGCACATATGCAGTCTATTCTGCTGAGGATATATGTGGAGTGCAAATGATCCCTTTTTTTAATTTTTCCTTGATGAAGTGGTGGTCTACTTCCACATGTTTAGTCCAATCATGATGAACAGGATTGTGAACTATACTGATGGCTGCCTTATTATCACAATATAACTTCATAGTATGTTTGTAACTTGAAGTTCTTCAAGTAAGAGTTTAGTCCAAATTAATTCACTGACCCCATTTGCTAGAGATCTAAGTTCAGCCTCTACACTACTTTTGACTACAACATTCTGTTTTTTGCTTCTCCAAGTTACTAAGTTTCCCCAAACAAATGAGAAGTACCCTGATGTGGATCTTCTATCTGTGATAGATTTGGCCCAATTAGCATCAGTGTAGCTTTCCACTTCTCGTGACTCCCTTTTTAAAGAAGAGTCCTCTCCCTGGGTTGTCTTTAAGATATTTCACAATGCGAATAACTACATTCAAATGTTCTTTATAGGGATTATACATAAATTGTCTAACCAAACTCATAGCATAGGCTATATCTGGTCTGGTGTGATATAAATAGATGAGCTCCCCAACTAGTCTTTGGTACCTATTCCTCTCAACTGGTGTATCAGTATTCTGCTCTACAAGTTTAATAGTTGGATCAACCGGAGTATCCACTAATTTACAGCCTAGTCCAATTTCCTTCAAGAGATCTAGTGTATACTTCCTTTAAGATATGGATATGCCAGTTTTATTTCTGGTAATTTCCATTCCCAAGAAATATCTTAACATACCTAAATCTTTTACTTCAAATTCATTTGCAAGTCTACCCTTCAGAGAATTTATTTCTTCTATATTATCTCCAGAAATAATGATGTCATCAACATAAACAATAAGAATCATAATCTTCCCTCCTTCATGTTTGTAAAACAAGGTATGATCACAATGAGCCTGATTATAGCCCTGATGGAGAATGGCCTTAATGAACCTTTCAAACCATACTCTAGGTGATTGTTTCAATCCATAGAGGAATTTTTTTAATCTACAAATCTGTCCTGTGTGAGTAGGACTTTTAAAACCAGGTGGTAGTTCCATGAAAACCTCCTCTAATAAATTCTCATTCAGAAAAGCATTTTTAATGTCTAATTGATGAAGTGGCCAATCAAGATTGACTGCAATAGATAAGAGAATCTGGATAGTATTAAGTTTAGCCACCAAGGTAAAAGCTTCTTGATAATCTATCTCATATATTTGTGTAAATCCCTTAGTCACTAGGCGGACTTTATATCTTTCAATAGCCCCATTTGACTTATATTTTACTGTAATATCCATTTGCATCCCACTGATACAACATTTTTTGGTTTTTCTACTAATTCCCAAGTACATTTTTTTTTCAGGGCCTGCATTTCTTCTTCCACAGCATTTTTTCATTCTATTATCTTAAGAGCTTCCTCAATATTTTTAAAGATAGTCACTTCTTCAAGATTAGCAGCAAGGACCTTCATAACAGGAGATAGATGTTCATATTGAACAAATTTGGCTATAGGGTGTTGGGTACATGTCTGGACCCCTTTTCTCCATACAATAGGCAAGAAATCAAAGGCATTTTCGAAAGAGAAGTTACCTGGAACTGAGTCGGATTCTTGGCCTGAGACTGGGTCAGATTCTTGGCTTGTTTCTGGAACAAGAGGCGTTATATTACCCTACTGTCTTCTTCTTCTGGTATAAACCTGCATTTTTGGTTCTTGGTAAATGCATTTTAGATTCTGGTCTGTTGGTTCAATCAGGTCCAAGTTTTTTTTTGGACTTTCCTCATTCCTCGGGTTATCACCTTGTCCTTTATTGATATTTGTGGTTCCAATATTTTCTAGGGTAAGGCTGCTAATATTTGAATGATTAATTTTAGACTGTGTTTGAGGTGTAGGTTTTGGAGTTCCTAAGAGAGAATTGTCCATGGATAAAGGGAGAAAAGGAAAAAAAGTTCCTTCATCATTGTTCTCCCCCTGAAGGGAAACTTTTGTGTAGGAGGGAGTACTTTCATGAAAGGTAAGGTCCATGGTTATGATTAATTTCTTTTTTCAAGAGAATAGCACTTATACCCTTTCTGGGTTGCTGCATACCCAATAAATATGCACTTAAGAGCTTTAGGATCAAGCTTGTTCTGATTTGGTTCATGATTATGGGCAACAACAATACATCCAAAGACTTTGAGGGGAAGGTTGTTTATGATTTTGTGGTCTCAAAAATATTTGTTGAAAGTATTAATGGGAGTTTGATATTGGAGAGTTTGGGTAGGCATTCTGTTAAAGAGATAACAAGAGGTGAGAACAGCGTCTCCCCAAAAAAATTTGGCATATTAGTGGTAAACAATAGGGCTCTAGCAACTTTCAATAGGTGTTTGTTTTTTTTCTCTGCAATTTCATTTTGTTGAAGTGTATTGGGACATGAACTTTGATAGATAATGTCGTGTTTGTTGAGGTAATTGCCTAATATATGTGTGAAGTATTCTCTCCCATTGTCTGTATGTAGGATTTATATATTTGTGTTATATTGGTTTTGGACCATTTTGTGGAAGTTAATAAAGACTTGTTCGGCATCATATTTTTCCTTAAGTAAATAAACCCAGCATACTCTAGTATGATCATTAATGAAGATTATGAACCACCTTTTGGAATAGAGGTTATGAGACCATGAGGGAGCCCAAATATCACTATGAATTATGGCAAAAGATTTAGTAGCTTTGTAGGGTCTTGGTTTAAAAATATCCCTTTGATGTTTTGCCAATTGACATATTTTACATTGAAAATTATCATTATTCTTGAACAAAGAAGGATATAAATGTTTCAAGTAATTAAAACTTGGATAACCTAACCTATAGTGCCATAACATAATTTGGTTTTGTCTTGTAGTAGGTTCCCAGAAAACTATAGTATGAGCTTGTTTGTCTCTTCCATTTCTTCATCAAAGTAATATAATCCTCTATGTTTCTTAGCATTGCCAATCTTGCTCCCCGAGTCCAGGTCCTGAAATTCACATTCTTTTTGTGAGAAAATCACTCTACAATTACAATCCTTAGCACTTTTGCTTATAGAGAACAGGTTGCAAGATAGGTTTAGAACATGTAATACAAATTTAAGTTCAAGAGTTGAGTTAATCTCAATAGTTCCACTTCCAGCAATATGAGATAGAGACCTATCAACTATTTTTACTTTAGTTTGACTATAATTTGGAGTATATGAGGAAAAAAGTTGGGTGCAACCTGTCATATGATCCGAGACTCCAGAATCTATAATCCATGAGTGTTTTTCCTCCCTGTTATAGTTTAAAGTAGAGTAGAAATTACCTTGTTGTGCTATTAAGGCTATATCAGTGGATTTTTTTGGGTTGAGTAATTTATAAAGTCATTCTACTTGTTCCCTGCTAAGATTGAGACTGCCTATGGAGTCCCCTTGTTTCTGGTCAGAGTGCTCAGGGGTGGCTTGGTATGCACGGGTTTCCTTCTGGTAATGCCCATAATATTTCTCCAGCTCATAGTTTTGCTGGTTAGCAGGTTTCTCTTGTATGGTTGGTTTTCTAACAAAAATCGCACCAAAGATTCCCTTTTTTGGTGTGCCTCTGCTCATTAGTGCTATTTTGATTCTGCTCATCCTTCCTTGAGGTGTATAGGGCTGCAGCTTCTGTTTGAGTGTTTCTTCCATCATTTAACATAATCCTCCTCCTGCTCTCATCCCTCCAACTTCTGCAAAAACTTCTATCTGCGGGATTGGGCATAGGCTAATCGTCCTCCCACAAATCTCATCTAAGTCCTTGTTCAACCTTGCAAGAAATTCATAGGTGCGGGTCTTTTTTACTAACTTTAAGTATTTTTCCTAGCACTTGTTACACCAATCATTAAGTTCAAATAAATCAAGCTCTTGCCAAATTTTTAAGATTAGTGTAGTACTCGGTGACTGTCACAAGCCCTTGTTTAAAATCTCTAACTTTATCTCTTAATTCACACAATTGTACTAAATTTTCAAGATCAAAATATGCAATTTTTACCTTGTCCTAGATATCTTTGGCTGTGTTGTGAATAAGATACAAAGACCCAATGTGTTCTTCCATAGAATTGATGAGCTACGACATCACAAGAGCATTCTGAATATCTCAGGTTGGGTACATAGGATCGGCTGGTTCTAGTTTTGCTGTAGTATCATCCAAAAAACCAATTTTCCCTCTCCCCTATATAACCATTTGGACAGACCTTGACCGCTAGAGAAAATTTCGCCCATTGAACTTATAAGGCGTGATTTGGAGTGGTGAGTTATCGAAAGAAGTTGAGATGGGGTGATGTGATGCAATGGGGTTAATTGTAAAGATGTGGGTGGTAGAGTTCTCAGCAGATTACTCCCTTTACCCATCCTTACTTAACCCAGTTAAAGCCTACCAGAAGCTGGCCATTTTTTCTCCTCAATGGTATCCCGACTCTGATACCATGTCAAAATGAGAGAACTGGAGGAGAGAAACAGAAAACACAGCAGGAAATACTGTTTATTCTAATTATTAAAACATAGAAATGTACCAGAATTTATACATAAACCTAAAAAAATAAATCCCATAATTTTCGGGATTACATACACAAAGAATGGAAGATAATAAATACCCAGATACAATTAACAAACCTTATCCTAATTGTCTCCAAGATAATAATAATCTAATAAAGGCCGTAAAACAAGCCCAATAAAACAGGAAACTAAACAATAACTAATTAATTAAAAAACAACAAAATCAATCATAATTTCGGAATAAGTGGACTAAGATATGTGAGGACCGAATATGGTTATATTTTCAACACTCTCCCTCAAATTGGATTGTATATATCAAACAAACTCAACTTGAATATCATCTTTTCAAAGAAGGGTCTTGATAGCCCTTTTGTGAGGACATCAGTTGTTGGTTCCGTAGAGGTCACATAAAAGGTGCAGATGGTTCCATCTTCAACTTTTTTTTTTGATGAAGTGATGATCGACTTTAACATGTTTAATTCTGTCGTGATGCACAGAATTGTGAGCAATACTAATGAATGCTTTGTTGTCACAATACAACTTCATAGGACTTTTACTTTCAATTTTAAGTTCTTTTAAAAGTAGTTTTAGCTAGATTAATTCACCAACTCCATTAGCTAGAGATCGAAACTCAGCCACAGCACTGTTTCTTGCCACAACATTTTGCTCCTTGTTTCTCTATGTTAAAAGGTTGCCCAAACATATGAGCAATAGCTAAATGTAGACCTCCTATCAGTTACTAAATTTACCCAATTAGCATTAGAATAAGCTTTAATTTCATGTGACCTTCCCTTTTTAAAAAACAACCCTCTCCCTGGACATCCTTTAAGGTATTTTAAGATCCAAATGACAGCTCTAGGTGTTCCTTATGAGAGTCATGCATAAATTGACTTACCGTACTAACAGCATAGGCTATATTAGATCTAATGTGAGCTAGATAAATAAGCTTTTCAACTAACCTCTGATATCTACCCTTATCCATAGGAGTGCTAGTTTTGTGATCTCCAAGTTTTATGCTTATGTCTGTAAGAGTGTCCACCAGTTATCACTCAAGTAATCTGGTTTATTTTAACAAATTGTGAGTAAAAACCATACATTTTATTCATAGCAAAAGCAAATATAAATACACCAGCAGCTCCGGTAATTAAGAAGCAAATAAAGCAAAAAAGATAGAGAAACTCCTAAACTATTGTAACGGTAACAAACAAGGAGAATAAAATCCGGAATTGATGTTGGCCTTATGTTGGGCTTTATACTCCCACACTCCCCCTCAAGTTGGAGCATAGATATCAAGCATGCCCAACTTGACAATTAAATAGTCAAATTGTGATCGTAAAAGCCCCTTGGTAAGGATGTCCGCTGTTTGTTAATTTGAGGGCACAAACGGCATGCAAATAGTTCCAGCTTCCAATTTTTTTTTAATAGTGTCTGTCAATTTCAATATGCTTGATCATATCATGTTGAATAGGATTGTGTGCAATGCTGATAGCAGCTTTGTTATCACAGTATAGTTTCAAAGGAAGGTCTGTAGTCTGTTTAAGTTCACAAAGAACTCTATAAATCCATAATTCTTCACATACTCCCTGAGCCATAGCTCTAAATTCAGCTTCTGCACTGCTTCTAGCCACAACATTTTGTTTCTTGCTCCGCCAAGTAACTAAATTTCTCCAAACAAAAGTACAATATCCTGATGTAGATTTTCTATCAGTGACTGATCCGGCCCAGTCAGCATCAGTGAAGACTTCAATGTTCCTGAGATTGGTTTTTTTGAAAAGTAGACCCTTTCCAGGAGATGATTTGAGATATCTCAAAATCCTGAAAACAGCTTCAAGATGTTCTTCATATGGAGCATGCATGAATTGACTAACCAAACTAACAGAATAGACAATATCTGGTCTAGTATGAGATAGATAGATTAGCTTTCCAACCAACCTTTGATATCTTCCAGTGTCAACAGGTGTATTCCCATTTTTCCATAATTTTATTTTTGGGTCAATAGGAGTCTCAGCTGGTTTGCATCCACTCATTCTTGTTTCCTTCAGAAGATAAAGGATATATTTTCGTTGGGAAATCACTATTCCCTTTCTAGAGCGAGCAACTTCCATGCCAAGGAAATATTTAAGAGCTCCAAGGTCCTTGATTTCAAATTCTGACGCAAGATTTCTTTTTAACTGTTCCATTTCAACCATATCATTTCTTGTAAGAATGATATCATCAACATAAACAATTAGTACAGCAATTTTTCCTTCTGGAGAAAACTTAAAAAACAACGTGTGATCAATCTGGCCCTTGAGTATATCCTTGCCTTTTGACTGACTGAGTGAATTTTTCAAACCAAGCCCTTGGGGACTGTTTGAGGCCATATAAGGATTTATTTAATCTGCACACATTGTGATGAAACTTTTTCTCAAAACCAGGGAGACACTCCATAAATACCTCTTCCTCTAAGTCACCATTCAAGAAAGCATTTTTTACATCCAGTTGCAGTAATGGCCAGTCTAAATTAACAGCAATAGATAGCAGCACTCTGACTGTATTCAACTTTGTAACAGGTGCAAAAGTTTCAGAGTAGTCCACTCCATATGTCTGAGTGAATCCTTTAACCACTAGTCTGGCTTTGTATCTTTATTGTACTTCACATTGAAGACCCATTTACAACCCACTGTCTTCTTACCTGTTGGTAAGGCTTCAACATTCCAGGTATTGTTTTTCTCAAGAGCTCTCATCTCTTCAAGTACAGCTTCCTTCCACTTTGGACATTTAAGAGCCTCCTGTACAGTTTTAGGAATCTCTATACTAGACAAATGAAATGTGAAAGCAGCAAATGAAGGTGACAAATTCGAGTATGAAACAAAGTTAGATAAAGGATGTTTAGTACAAGATCGAACTCCTTTTCGGAGAGCAATAGGCTCATCACATTCAAGAGATAGGTTGTCAGACAAATAGTTACCTTTATTTTCTCCCGAGTTGGAGTCATGACAGTGCTGAAGTTTAGTCACAGCTCTATTTTTCCTTTTTGAGTAAACGAGCCCTTTCCAAGTTCCATTCTCTATGTCCTTCTCATGTTGTGGCATAGTAGGTTGTTCCTCACTTTGTTTCTCATGTTCAAAAACTTGATTTTTAGTAGATATAAGCCGAGGCTCATTTTGATATTCGCTCATGGAAGGAGGATGTCTAGAGGATGAGTCCCGGTCTTTTACTGTAAGTGCAAATGAATCTGAGTGTTCTGGCAAAAAGCCAACTTCAAAGAGATTAGAGGAATCAAGTGAATCTTCCTTTAAGTTCTCCCCCTGAAGATGAATGTCTTTAAAATACGGTTGATGTTCAAAGAAGGTGACATCCATAGAAATATAAATTCTCTTTGAAAGAAAATCAAAACATTTATAGCCTTTTTGGCTGGGGGAGTACCCTACGAAGACACACTTGATAGCTCGTGGTTCAAGTTTTCCACCGTTTTTGCGGTTATGAGTAAAAATAGTACACCCAAATAT
This sequence comes from Gleditsia sinensis, assembly GCA_037074535.1. Taxonomy (NCBI): domain Eukaryota; kingdom Viridiplantae; phylum Streptophyta; class Magnoliopsida; order Fabales; family Fabaceae; genus Gleditsia; species Gleditsia sinensis. The sequence continues at coordinate 41,205,066 of CM073466.1, read as the reverse complement.
TTTTAGAGGTAAATCAGCTGACAGTCTTGCTGATGGAAAGTAATGCATGAACGTATGAAAATGAGTTTGAAATTGTAAAACTTTGGAGGGCATTCTGTTGATTAGATATGCAGTTGTTAGAACTGCCTCCCCCCAAAGATACTTGGGAACATGAGTAGAAAAAAGAAGAGCTCGAGCCACCTCCAACAAATGTTTATTTTTTCGTTCGACAATGCCATTTTGTTGGGGTGTTTCGATGCAAGTACTTTGATGAACAATTCCTTTTTCTAAGAAAAAAGTTCCCAAAACTCTATTAAAATACTCCTTTCCATTGTCACTTCGAAAAATTTGTATATTTGTTTGAAACTAAGTCTGCACTATATAATAAAAAATTTTGAAAATTTGTTCCGCTTCAGATTTTTCTTTTAATAGGTAGACCCAACATAAGCAAGTATGGTCATCTATAAAAGTGATGAATCATCTCTTACTAGTAGGTGTACTTATTTTATGAGGACCCCACACATCACTATGTATAATTGTAAATGGCTTGGAAGGTTTATATGGTTGTGAGGGAAATGACGTCCTGTGATGTTTCACTAATTCACAAGTTTCGCACTGAAAGGAAGATGCATTTTTATCATAAACTAGATGAGGAAACAAACGTTTAAGATAAGAAAAACTAGGGTACCCTAGCCTAAAATGCCACAACATAATGTCATTGTTTTCCAAAACAGAAATCGATTTGAAACAAGAACTAGAACTTGAACTTGGCGATAGTTGACTCAGTTTTACTTCAGAATTAAGGAGATAAAGGCCACTATGTTTTCTAGCACTGCTAATCATCCTCCCCGAGGTCAACTCCTTAAAAACACAATGAGTAGGAAAGAAATTAGTTTGACAATTTAGATCACTGACTAGTTTACTAACAGACATCAGATTACAAGACAAGTTAGGAACATGAAGGACATTATGCAAGGTAAGAGAAGAAGAAATTATGATAGAACCTCTTCCAGCAATCGCTGATAGAGATCCATCGGCAATTTTTATTTTTTAATTCCCTGCACATGGACTATAAGACGAAAAAAAACTAGATATACCTGTCATATGGTCAGTTGCACCTGAATCTATGATCCAAGTGTGATCAAAGTTAACACTCAGAAGGGCTATTTTAGAATAGGTACCTTTTTGAGCTAAAGAACAGGAGGGGGTCCTTTGAGATTCCAATAATTTGCACAGTTAGTCTATTTGTTCTTTTGTGAAAGGAAATGAACCTGAGGATGACTGTTGCTCTTGATCAGATACACTAGTCTGAAATGCACGCCCATCTCCTCCAGGTTTTTTCTTCTGATTTGGTGGTTTACCATGAATTTTCCAGCAAGTATCACGGAAGTGTCCAAGACGTTTGCAAAAATCACACCATGGCCTCTTACCATCCCTCTTGGTAGTCTCATGAGTACTTCGTATAAAGAGAGCAGAGTTCTCCGCCTCTGAGTCATGAGAGTATTTGTTTATCATAACACTCTGTCGAGCTTCTTCTCGACGAATTTCAGAGAATGCTTCTCTGATAGTGGGCAATGGATTTTTTCCCAAAATACGACCCCGTACTTCATCCAATTCTTTGTTCAATCCGGCTAAAAACATAAATACTCGATCATTTTCCTGACGTTTCATAAATCGGATACTGTCTTCAGAACATTTCCAATCATCATCATAACATAAATCCAACTCTTGCCAAAGAGCCATTAACTCATTATAATAAGGAGTGACATTCCGATTTCCCTGCTTTGCATTCCACAGTTTTGACTTTAATTCAAATATTTGGGAAGAATTTTCAAGATTCGAGTATGTTTCTTTGACAGCCTCCCACACATCTCTAGCAGTGGGTAAAAACATAAAGGGTTTTCCAATTATTGGTTTCATTGCATTGATCAACCAAGCAATAATTAAAGAGTTTTCTGATTTCCAAATCTTCCAATGTTGATGATTTCCTTCTACAACTGGTTTAGAGATTTCTCCAGTTATATACCCAAGTTTTCCTTTACCATCCAAAATTAATTTCACAGTCTGAGCCCATTCTATGTAATTTCTACCGTTGAGTCTGTGAATACTTACCTGGAGAGAGGTCATAGAGGAGTCCATCCCATTGCTGATCCCCTGGTTTAATGGAAAAACACTGGTCCAGTTGTTGTGTACACCTGTAATACCTCTTCCTGCGGGCGATTCATTCCCTTCTCCTAGTACAGTTGATTCCCGGCCTGTTCCATCATGCACAGGTGAAGCCTGGCTGCTTGTTCCCGTTAAAGCAGTCTTCCAAGAGTTGTTGCGGCTTGCCATGGGTCGCGACTGGGTTTGGGTAACGACTTAAACTCTTGGTCAAGCTTTATCGCTTCCTTCTCCGCAAAACTGGTAGCGAATGGGATTGGGTCGCGACTGGGTGCAGAGTGGTCGCGGAAGGTTTGGGTCGCGACTGGGCTTGGTCGCGACTGGTTCTGCCTTGCGACGGGTTCTGCCTACATCACGGGAGTCGCACGCGAACAAGTAGCCAGCACGCGACTTCGGGCTTGCTTCTGCCTTCGTCTCGCGAGTCGCAGTCAGCACGCGACTTCGGGCTTGCTTCTGCCTTCCTCTGCGATAACGGGGAGAGGCAGAGAACGCACAGGGAACAAGAATGTTACCCCATCTTCAAGCTCTGATACCATGTGAGTAAAAACCATACATTTTATTCATAGCAAAAGCAAATATAAATACACCAGCAGCTCCGGTAATTAAGGAGCAAATAAAGCAAAAAAGATAGAGAAACTCCTAAACTATTTTAACGGTAACAAACAAGGAGAATAAAATCCGGAATTGATGTTGGCCTTATGTTGGGCTTTATACTCCCACACAAATCAATAGTGTATTTCCTTTGAGAAACAGAAATTCCAGATCTATTCTTAGAAAACTCAATTTCTAAGAAATATCTCAGCATGCCAAGATCCTTGACTTCAAATTCCTTAGCTAACTTCTCTTTTAAGGATTTTGTATCTAAGATATCATCGCCTGTTAGAATAATATCGTCAATATATACAATAAATATGGTTCACTTATCTCCTTAATGCTTGAAAAAGAGAGTGTGATCAGTATGCGCTGACTTATATCCTATCTGAAGGATGGCTTTGGTGAATCTCTCAAACCATGTTCTTGGTGATTGTTTCACACCAAAGCGATTTTCTTAACTTTCCGACTTGCCCAACTTGTATTGGGTTTTTATAACTAGGATGTAACTCCATATAAATGTCTTCAGTCAAGTCTCCATTGAGAAATGATTTCTTTATATCAAGCTAGTGAAGTGTCCAGTCAAGATTAACTGCTAGTAAGAAAATGACTCGAATAGTGTTAAGTTTGGCAACTGGAGCAAATGTCTTCTAATAGTCTATCCTATGGATTGGGTGAATCCTTTTGCAACCAAGCGGACTTTATACCTTTGAATTTCTCCATTTAATCTATATTTAATAGTAAACACCCATTTGTATTTAACAGTAAACACCGATTTGCAATCCACAGGTGTAGCATCTCTAGATTTCTTGACCACCTCCCATGTCCTATTTTTCCCAAGAGCTTGCATTTCTTCTCCAACAACTTTTCTCCATTCTAGTTTGTTAAGTGTTTCTTCTATAGTCTTGGGAATTTCAATTTCCTCTACTTTGGATACAAAAGCCCTCATAGAGGTGGATAAATAATCAAGCTACACAAACTGGACTATAGGATGTTGAGTACATGTGCGAGTTCTCTTTCTTAGGTCAATAGGTAAATAATAAGAATCCTTCAAAAAATAGGATTAATAGTATTAACTGAGTTTGGTTCGGATTCATGACAATTTTCAAAAGCAATAAGAGCTAGTTGATATTTGCGACGAGTATAAACATGAAGTTCAAGTTCAAGTTGGATTTTTTGTGACTAGATATCATCATTCACTTCATCAGTATCGGTTTCAAGGCCAAGATTTGCTTTGGTGTTGGCAGAATTGGTTTCTTGGTTTTCAGCCAAACTTTCCAAATTTCCAGTTTGTTCAAGGTTTTCCATAATGGGTATAGGTTCACAGCTGGGGTTGGATAGGAGAGGAGAACTGTATAAAATTTCTTTCACTATTTTTCTCCCCCTTAAGGGAATTTTTGGTGAAGGGATATTTTCGAAGAATGTGAGATCCATAGTGACCAAAAAAAATTTCTTTTCACAAACATGGCATTTGTATCCTTTTTGGTTTGCCTCATACCTTATGAATATGCTTTTTTGGGCTTTGGAGTCAAGTTTGTTATGATTGGGTTCATTGTTATGAGCAAAGGTAGTACATCCAAAGACTTTAGGGAAGGATGTTAAAGGTTCTATTTTCTGAAAAGCTTTCGAGAGAATATCCAACGGAATTTGAAATTTGAGGATACTAGTGGACATTCTGTTTATTAGGTAGCAAGTTGTGAGAATAGCATCACCCCACAAGTATTTTGTTGTGTTAGTGGTGAGCATTATTGATCGAGCTACTTCCAAAAAGTGTTCATTTTTTCTTTCCGCAATCCCATTTTGTTGGAGTGTATAGGAACATGTACTTTAATGAATAATGTTATTTTCATTGACGTAGTTACCTAAGGTTTGGTTAAAATATTTCATACATTATTAGTGTGTAAAATTTCAATGTTTGTGGAGAATTGAGTTTTAACCGTATTGTGAAAGTTTATGAAGATTTGTTTAACATCTGATTTATCCTTAAGCAAGTATAGCCAACATATCCGTGTATGGTCATTAATAACAATTATAAACCATGGTTTCGAATAAATGTTGTGAGATCGTGAAGGACCCTAGAGATCACTATGAATTATAACAAACGATTTAGTGGCTTTATAAGACTTGGTTTTATACACAAATCTTTGATGTTTGGCCAATTAACACATTTCACATTGGAAATTGTCACTTTTATTAAATAACAAAATAAACAAATGCCTTAAATATGCGAAATTAAAATGTCTTAACCTATGATGCCATAACATGACGGCTTGATTTTGCCTTGAAGAAGTTTTTCAACTAGCAGTTAGAACTTGTTTATCCTCGTTAAGAGTAGAAGTAATATAGTTTTTCATGCTCCCTAACATTGCCAATCCTCCTCTCCGAGCTCTAGTCCTGAAAAACATAATTATTCTGTGAGAAGACTACCTTGCAATCATAGTCTTTTGAGACTTTGCTGACTGACAACAGATTACAAGATAGTTTAGGAACAAGTAGGACAGATTTAAGGGTGAGAGTTGGACTGATTTAGATGGTCACCATTCTAGCAATTGGGGATAACAATCCATCAGCTATCCTTATAGTTGTAGGTCTAGAACAAGGAGTATAAGTGGCAAATAACTGAAAACTACTTGTCACATAGTCTAAGACATCAGAATCAATAATCCAAGGCCCTTTTCTTTCACTAGTGCAGTGGAGAATTTACCTTGTTGGACTATAAAAGAGGTACCAGTGTTTTTTTGGAGTAAGGAGCTTGTAAAGGCAATTAAGTTGCCTTTTTTTGAGATTGAGACCTCTCAATTAGGATTAGGCTCTACTGTCTCTTGGGTGCTGCCCAAGTTGCTTCTCACCATTATAATTATTTTGTGGCTTCCCATGAAGCTTCCAATATGTATCTCGGGTGTGATTAGTTTTTTGGCAAAATTCACACCAAAGATTTCCCCTTTTTCCACGTCTATTTTCAGTTGTCCCTTCACTTTTTTGGTTCTGCTCAACGTTCCTAGAGATTAAAGTAGAGGTTTCTGTTTGACTAGTCCCTTGATAGTCACCCAACATTAGTTTTCTTCTACTTTCCTTCCTTCAGACAACTGCAAAAACTTCTTCAATTTGTGGTAATAGACGAATTCCTACTATTCTACCCCAGACTTCATCTAAATCTTTATTTAACCCTGCAGGGAAATTGTATGTGCAAGTTTTTTCTACCAATTTTATGTATTTGTCTTGACATATCTCACACCAGTCATTGGATTCAAAGAGATCTAACTGCCATATTTTAATGAGAGCAGTGAAGTATTCGATTAAACTTAAGTTTCCTTGCTTAAGTTCCCTTACCTTATCTTTCAATTCACACAATTGAGTTGAGTTCTTTAGGTTAGAATAAACAATTATTACCTTATCCTAAATATCTTAATAGATCATATATAAAGCCCCAATGTGTTGTTCCATATTGATAAGCCATGACATCACAAGAGCGTTTTGAGTGTCCCAAGCAGTATACAATGGATCTGCGGGTGCTGGTTTTGCTATGGTGCCATTAAGAAAGCCAATTTTTGCCCTTCCTCAGATGATTTGGACTGACCTAGATCACTTGGAGAAAATTCATTCCATTGAGTTTGTATGAGGTGATTTGGTGGAGGAAGTTATCGAAGGAGGCAGTAAGGAGGCTTGGAGCAATAGGGTTAATTGTAACGCTTGGTGTAGAAGAAAATTCTTTCTGTCCATCCTCACTTAACCCTATAAGAGCCTACTTGAAGCTAGCCAAAATCCCCTCTCAATAGTGCCTACGCTCTGATACCATGTGGAGAGACCACCAGAGAGAGAACTAGAAGAGGAATACTGCTCTTATTCATTCATATAGATACAAAGAGCCAAGCAAGATATATAAGCATCCTGGATGGGAGAGAAATCCCTATAGTTTTAGGATAAAATCTCAACAAAATAAAAGATAATGATAATCTAATAAAGGACGGAAAACAAGCCCAATAAAATAAGAAACTAAACAATAACTAATTGTGACAAATAGAAAATAGAAACCGAAGAGGAAGAGAACTTTGTGTGTTTATTACTGTAAGTCGCACACCGGAATATAGAGGAAGACCAGAATTTATAGAAATATTCTGGAGAAAGGATCCCATGAGTCTCGAAAATACAAATAAATAAAAAAGGAAACTAGATAAAGATTACCCAGAAAAAAACTCCTAAAGATAAAGACCGAAAATACCATCCTTAATATTAGGAGTTATCTTAATCTTCACAGAAGTTTCAGCCCCAAAGATGAAAGAGTTTTCTAATATTATTCGTACTAATCTCATATATTAGAATCCCAAGATACATGCTTTGTTTCTAACACTCCCCCTCAAGTTAGGTTGTATACATTAAATAAAACTAACTTGTGAATCATTTTCCCAATAGAGGCTTATGAAGGCCTTTTGTTAAAACATCTGTTGTCTGTTCGAATGAGGCAATATGAGGAATATAAATAATTCCTTCTTCCACTTTTTCTTTGATGAAATGGCGATCTACTTCAACATGCTTCTTACGGTCATGATGTACTAGATTATGTACTATACTAATGGCTACTTTATTGTCACAATATAACCTCATAGGCCCTTTATTTGTAACTTAGAGTTCTTCAAGAAGTAATTTAAGCCACATCAATTCACTAACTCCATTAGTCAAGGATCTCAGCTCAGCTTCTACACTACTTCTTGCTATAAAATTATGTTTTTTCTTTTCCAACATGATTTTCCTTCTACTTTCTTCTTTTCAGACCTCAGCAAACACCTCTTCAATCCGTGGGATTGGACGGATGCCTATCATTCTTCCACGAATTTCATCAAACTCCTTATTCAACCCTACAAGGAAATCATAGGTGCGGGTTTTTTTCATATATTTCACATATTTTTCCTAACACTTGTTACACCAATCAGTTGGTTCAAACAAATCTAATTCTTGCCATATTGTGAGAGTAGTGTAATATTCAGTAACAGTCATGACCCCTTATTTAAGATCCCTTACTTTATCTCTTAACTCACAAAGTTGGACAAAGTTTTCAAGATCAGAGTAAATTATTCTTACCTTGTCCCAAATGTCTTTAACAGTATTGTAGATAAGGTATACAACAACAACAACAACAATTAAACCTTTTCCCACTAGGTGACTTGTAGATAAGGTATAGTGACCCAATATTTTCCTCCATTGAGTTAATGAGCCTGGACATCACAAAAGCATTCCGGATATCCCACGTTGAAAAGACAGAATCTCTGGGGTCTGGTTTTGTAGTAGTTTCATCTAGGAAACCGATCTTCCCCCTACCTCTAATGACCATTTGAACTGATCTTGACCATTAAAGAAAGTTACACCCATTTAGCTTATATGAAGTTATTTGAAGTGAAGAATTATCGAAGGAATTGGTGATAGGGAGATTTTGCGCACATGAGTTAATTGTAAGGCTTGGGACGGGAAATATTTCGGCTGACCTTTTCTCCTGTCCATCCCTGCTTAACCCAGTGAGGGCCTGCTTAAAGTTGGCCATGTTTTTCTTCCTCTCGACAGTAACCACACTCTGATACCATGTGAGAAATAAAAACCGGAGAGGAAGAAAACTCTGTGTGTTTATTACTGTAAGTCGCACACCGGAATACAGAGGAAGACCAGAATTTATAGAAATATTTTGGTGAAAGGATCCCATGAGTCTCGGAAATACAACAACAACAACAACAACAACTAAGTCTTTTCCCACTAGGTGAGGTCGGCTACATGGATTAAACGGTGCCACAATAGCCTATCATGAATGAGATCAATAGATAAGTTATTAACTATTAAATCATTCTTAATAGTTTCACTTATTATTTTCTTTAGCCTCCCTCTACCTCTAATAATTAGACTATTCTCCATCTGATCTACTCTTCTCACTAGGGCTTCTGTAGGTCTTCTCCACACATGACCAAACCATTTTAAGCGAGATTCAACCATCTTCTCCACAATAGGTGCTACCCCAACCTTCTTTCTAATGCACTCATTTCTAATCATATCTCTTCTGGTGTGTCCATACATCCAACGCAACATTCTCATCTCTGCAACGTTGAGTTTATCCTCATGTTGTCTTTTGACTGCCCAACATTCAGTACCATACAATATAGCAGGTCATATAGCCGTACGGTAAAATTTTCTTTTAACTTTGAGCGGCACTTTTTTATCACAAATGATACTCGAAACTTTCTTCCATTTCATCCATTCAGCTTGAATCCTATGGTTTACGTCCCCTTTACTTCGCCGTCATTTTGAATAATGGACCCAAGATATTTAAAACTTGTAACTTGTTTTAATATATAGTCTCCAAGTTTCACGTCTACATTCGTATTTGTTCGTCTCTCACTAAAAATACATTTCATATATTCTGTTTTATTTCTACTTATATAAAAACTATGTGTTTCTAAAGTTTGTCTCCATGACTCTAACTTCATATTTATTTCCTCTTTCGATTCATCAATTAAGACTATATCATCTGCAAAAATCATACATTGAGGTCCCAACTCTTGTATATGTTCAGTAACTGCGTCCAAAATCAAATTAAAAATATACGAACTCAGAGAAGACCCTTGATGTAGTCCAATAATCGTGAAAAAATTCTCTGTGTCCCCATTTTGTGTTCTCACGCAAGTCATTATCTTGTCACGCATGTATTTGATTGCTCGAATATACGCAATACGTACTTTCTTTTCTAAAGCCTTCTATAGAATCTCTCTTAACACTCTGTCATATGCTTTTTCCATATCAATAAAAACCATATACAAATCTTTCTGTCTACTTTGATACCTTTCCATCAATTTCAGTAGTAAATAAATTGCTTCCATAGTTGACATTTCTAGCATAAAAACCAAATTGATTCTCTGTAACTTGAGTCTCTTGTCTTAATCTTTACTCAATGATCTTCTCCCATAACTTTATAATGTGGCTCATGAGTTTAATCCCTCGATAGTTGGAACAATTCTGTATGTCTCCTTTATTTTTATAGATAGGGATTAAAGTGCTTCTCCTCCATTCATCCGGCATTTTCTTAGATTTCATTATCACATTAAACAACTTAGTCAGCCAACTTATACCTTTCTTTCTTACACTTTTTCACACCTTAATAGGTATATTATCAGGTCCTACTGCTTTGCCATTATCCATTCTCTTCAAAGCCTTCTCTACTTCAAGCTCTTGAATTCTACAATAAAAGGTATAATTACGGTCCTCTTCTGCAATATTAAGTCTGTCAGAGTCACAGGTCAACTCATGTCTTTCGTTAAAAAGTCCTTAAAATAACTCTTCCATCGTGCTTGGATATCTTGCTCCCTTACCAAAACATTATCCTCTTTATTTTTAATACATTTCACTTGATCTAGGTCCCTTGTCTTTCTTTCCCTACCCTTCGCAAGTTTGTAAATTTTTCTTTCTCCATCTTTAGTTCCTAAAGATTGATATAACCATTCAAAAGCTTTAGATCTTGCTTCACTCACAGCCTTCTTAATGTCTTTTTTAGCCACTTTATATTTATCTCAATTTTCATTATCTTTACATAAGTGTCACTCCTTATAACACTCTCTTTTAACCTTAATCTTATCTTGCACCTCCACATCCCACCACCAAGGTTCTTTACCCTTAGGTCCAACGCCTCTTGATTCTCCAAGTCTCGGAAATATAAATAAAAAAATAGGAAACTAGATAAAGATTACCCAAAAAAAAAACTCTAAAAGAAAAGGACCGAAAATACCATCATGTGATATTAGGAGTTATCCTAATCCTCACAGAAGTTTCAGCCCCAAGGATGAAAGAGTTTCCTAATCTTATTCGTACTAATCTCAGGGATTAGAATCCCCAGATACATGCTCTGTTTCTAACACTAATTAATAGAAAACAACAAACTCAATCAATCATAATCTCGAAATAAGTGGACTAAGATATGTGAGGACTAAATATGATTATATTTCCAACAGATACAAAGGTTTTTCTCATAACTATAGGACTACATCAATGTTAATCTCGAAATCCATATTTTTTTAACTTGATTTTGGAAGTAGATACTAAAGATATGCAAGAATTAAGCCTTAATGTATGATTTTTGTAGATGATAATGTCCTAGTCGATGAATCGAAAGAGAAAATAAATGCGAAGTTAGAAACATGGAGACAAGTTTTGGAAGCACATGGCTTTCGTATAAATAAAAATAAAACAGAATATATGAAATGCAATTTTAGTAAAAAGTGCACAAATATAAATTTAAAAGTAAAACTTGGAGATCATCCTATAAAACAAGTCACAAGTTTTAAATATAGTGAATCTATTATACAAAATAACATTGGCACATGCTACTGCCAGTCAGACACGGGTGCTTGTTGATTCACCTCCAAACAAGCCACCTTTTACATGGTGCCTATATATTATGAGCTGCTTATTCACGATTGGAGGCCACCAATTCATTTATGGTTCCCTTCAAAGTAATAGCAGCTATATTCTCCCTGCCTATATTCGTATAGCCGGTCCCAAGCCCGGATAAAAGAGGAGGGTTGTGTTAGGCGTGCGACGGCCAACGTAAAACTTTGTCGTAACCGCATGAACATGGACAAACGAAGCAATAGTGTTAAAGCTAGGTCGTTGGCCGGAAGCAAAGCGCTGTATGACTCGCGTGCAGTGTCAAAAGAGCAAGGACCGCTGCATCGGCGCCCGGATGCAGTGAAAAATAGGCAAGGGTCCCCACACTTTAATGAACGGGTGTGGACAAAGAAGTTAGTTCATGAGGGTAGGATCCGTTTTGGAACTTGGAATGTAGGCACACTCACAGGAAAATCAATGGAAATAGTTGATACCATGATTAGGAGAAGGATCAATATCATGTGTCTGCAAGAAACTAAATGGGTAGGAGAAAAGGCAAAAGAATTAGATTCTTCAGGTTTTAAGCTTTGGTACACCGGCAAGACGAAAACTAGTAATGGTGTAGGTATAATAGTTGATAAGGAGTGGAGAAACAATGTCGTAGATGTGAAAAGATTAAGAGATAGGATTATAGCTTTAAAGATTGTGGTTGAGCGAGACACTTTTAATGTGTTTAGTGTATATGCACCCCAAGTTGGATTAGAGAAGCATCATAAGAGAACTTTTTGGGAGGATCTAGAAAGTTTGATTCAAAAAATACCTTTGGGAGAGAAGATTTTCTTAGGAGGGGATTTGAATGGTCATGTAGGGAGGGAATCGAAAGAATACGAGGGTATACATGGAGGTTTTGGATTAGTAGATGCGAACGAAGAGGGTAAAACTATTTTGGATTTTTCCTTAGCCTATAATTTTACCATAACAAATACTTGCTTTAGAAAGCGGATTGAACATCTTATCACATACAAGAGTGGAGGAGCAAATACTCAAATAGATTTTTTCTTGGTAAGGAAATCAGATAGAAAGTTCTGCACAAATTGTAAAGTCATACCCGGTGAGAGTTTGGCTACCCAACACAGAGTTTTAGTTTTGGACGTACGAGTTATTAGAAGAGTAGAAAGAAAGAGTAAGCAAACAATTCCTACAATTAGGTGGTGGTCTTTGAAGAATGAGCAACAAAAGAATTTTCAAAGAAAAGTGGAGGAAGAAAGGCTTTGGGAGGTCCAAGGAAATGCTAATGATATGTAGGACGAGATGGCCAAAGGGATTAAGAATATAGCAAGAGAGACACTTGGAGAATCAAGAGGCGTTGGACCTAAGGGTAAAGAATCTTGGTGGTGGGATGCGGAGGTGCAAGATAGGATTAAGTTTAAAAGAGAGTGTTATAAGGAGTGGCACTTATGTAAAGATAAGGCAATTTGGGATAAATATAAAGCGGCTAAGAAAGACGTTAAGAAGGCTGTGAGTGAAGCAAGAACTAGAGCTTTTGAGGGATTATATCAATCTTTAGGAACTAAGGAGGGAGAAAGAAAAATTTACAAGTTTGCAAAGGGTAAGGAAAGAAAGACAAGGGACCTAGATCAAGTGAAATGTATTAAAGATGAAGAGGGTAATGTTTTGGTAAGGGAGCATGATATCCAAGCACGATGGAGGAGTTACTTTCAAGGACTTTTTAACGAAGAGCATGAGTTGACCTACAACTCTGACAGACTTAATACTGCAGAAGAAGACCGTAATTATACTTTTTATCGTAAAATCCAAGAGTTTGAAGTAGAGAAAACTCTGAAGAGAATGGAAAATGGTAAAGTAGTAGGACCTGATAATATACCTATTGAGGTGTGGAAAAGTTTAGGAAGGAAGGGTATAAGTTGGCTCACTAAGTTGTTTAATGTGATAATGAAATCTAAGAAAATGCCGGATGAATGGAGGAGAAGTACTTTAATTCCTATGTATAAAAATAAAGGAGACATACAGAATTGTTCCAACTATCGGGGGATTAAACTCACGAGTCACACTATGAAGTTATAGGAGAAGATCATTGAGCAAAGATTAAGACAAGAGACTCAAGTTACAGAGAACCAGTTTGGATTTATGCTAGGAAGGTCAACTATGGAAGCAATTTATTTACTACGGAAATTGATGGAAAGGTATCAAAGCAGACGAAAAGATTTGCACATGGTTTTTATTGATCTGGAAAAGGCATATGATAGAGTGTTAAGAGAGATCCTATGGAAGGTTTTAGAAAAGAAAGGAGTACGTATTGCGTACATTCGAGCAATCAAAGACATGTACGACGGGATAACGACTTGCGTGAGAACACAAAATGGGGATACAAAGGATTTTTCCACAACTATTGGACTACATCAAAGGACTTCTCTAAGTCCGTATCTTTTTAACTTGATTTTGGACGCAGTTACTGAACATATACAAGAGTTGGGGCCTCAATGCATGATTTTTGCAGATGATATAGTCTTAGTTGGTGAATCGAAAGAGGAAATAAATATGAAGTTAGAGTCATGGAGACTAGTTTTAGAAACACACGGTTTCCGGATAAGTAGAAATAAAACAAAATATATGGAATGTAGTTTTAGTAAGAGACGAACAAATACGAATGTCGACGTGAAACTTGGAGACTATATATTAAAACAAGTTACAAATTTTAAATATCTTGGGTCCATTATACAAAATGACGGTGAGGTAAAGGAGGACGTAAACCACAAGATTCAAGCTGGATGGATGAAATGGAGGAAAGTTTTGAGTGTCATTTGTGATAAAAAAATGCCGCTCAAAGTTAAAGGAAAATTCTACCGTACGGCTATAAGACCTGCTATATTGTATGGTACGGAATGTTGGGCGGTTAAAAGACAACATGAAGATAAACTTAACATTGCAGAGATGAGAATGTTGCGAGGGATGTGTGGACACACCAGAAGAGATATGATTAGAAATGAGTGCATTAGAGAAAAAGTTGGGATAGCACCTATTGTGGAGAAGATGGTTGAAAATCGCTTAAGGTGGTTTGGCCATGTGTGGAGAAGCCCTAGTGAGAAGAGTTGATCGGATGGAGAATAGTCCAATAATTAGAAGTAGAGGTAGAGGGAGGCCAAAGAAAACAATAAGTGAAACTATTAAAAATGATTTAATAGTTAATAACTTATCTATTGATCTCATCCATGATAGGCCACTATGGCGCCGTTTGATCCATGTAGCCGACCCCACTTAGTGGGAAAAGGCTTAGTTGTTGTTGTTGTATTATACAAAATAACAAAAAAGTAAAGGAGGATGTAAACCATAGAATTCAAGGAATCCATGAAATGAAAGAAGGTCTCGAGTGTCATCTGTAATAGGATTGCGCTTTTAGCTACTCTCTGGTGCTCTTCTCATGAATAAGGGAGTTTACATATGTGATATGCAGAGGGGATTAGACATTTTTGTTGTATTTTTTACCCTCTTCGGCTTACTTGACAATAACTGACTATAGTAGTTGCAGCATTTCTTTTTCACAACTCTTTCTTGTTCAGAGTCTTGGTGCTATTTGGATGGTTTTGAATATCAAAAGATAATTTTAATTTTTCAATGCCTTTAGTATTCATCCTATCATGCATGAAAGCCTCAATTTCTTACTGGAAAGAATAGGTGCCAGTATTTGAAATACTCAGGTTATGTATTACACTCATAATCAATCTTTCCAGTATTGTTGATACTTGATGCTATAAGTATGTGTATGTACATTAGAAATCTAATCCTTCTTTGCCTGTAGTCAGATGGCACAATCTCAAGGAATAATAGAAGTCATTCACACTACTTGGGACTACCGTGAAAATCTGACACAAGAAAAGAAAAACAAAAACAAAAACAAAACAAAACAAGAATTACCTCATAGAGTCCTCCCTTTACTGGAACACCAACTCTCTCTTCCTCAGTTTCATACAGTTGGGATGAACGAATATTCCCCAAAGAAGATCCATGACGATGTTTATCCACCTTGTTACCAGAACTTTGTCGTTCTCTTGGACCCTCACTACATTCTGCATATTCTCTCCACCAACTTGAAAGCAATTCTTCCTCTCTCTGCCAATGTATACACAACAAAGATTGTCACTATGTAAAGATCGCCTTAAGTGCCAGCTAAGATAAACATCAAAGAGAATTACGAAAATTCATCCAAATATACACTAAAGTGACCTGCAAGAAAGATGCTTCAATTGCCAAAGAATCTCTCATGCCAAAACGAAAATAGTCACTCTTTCCCACTATTTCAGTGTGAGGGACTGAGGCAGACAACTCTGTAAACAAATAGCACCAGAACAGGATTAAAAGAAGTACGCGCTCCTTATGGGGTGCTTGGTATCCAAGAATCAGCAAAGAACAATGAAGATTGATTAAAAATTAAATGAGCTCCAGTTTCTGAACCACTCATGCACATAAAAAATTATTAGGAAACAAAAACTATTTTAGGTCTTTCAATTTACAACATGTCATTTGTGTAAATTCTATTGTGTATCACTGTCCACATAAAAGATTTAACTTTCGAAGGAGCTTTAGATTACCAAATGGATTTTTGAAGGAAAACTTCCCAAATAGAGGAAGAAAAGATGTAATGAAAGTATGATTTACAAGAATACACATCAGAAGAATCTAGATTCCAAACTCTCCTATCTTTAGTTTGGGAAATTGAAAAGAAAAAAAAAATTGTCGCACATCAAAGATTTAGGAAATGGCCAACTATATCTTTGTGCCTCCTTCATGGTTCTAAAGTTGGTTATTTTAAGCTCAAGCTTGAAGAATTATGAGTTAAGTTTTTGCTTCTTTTACTTCCACTTCTATTTACCCCAGAGGATTTTTTTCAATAAAAGAAGAAAATTAATTAAGAAAGAAGAGAAGTACAAAACAAGATGATTAGTTATCCACCTGCAGAAACATAGAAAATATAATAATAAAATAAAAAAAGAACACAATAACTAAAATTTAGTCATGCAGCAAAGCTGCCCAATTTCTCTGCATATCCAAAAGGGACACTTCCTTAAATAACCCTTGAGGCAAAAACCACAAAGATCCTCCAAACACAATCCTCGCCCATATGTCATTTAAAGAGAGCGAAACACTCCTAAAAATTCATGCATTCCTCTCAAGCCAAATATTCCAAATAACTGCAAAAACTGCACAATATAAAACATATATATATATATATATAGAGAGAGAGAGAGAGAGAGAAAGAGAGAGAGGAGAGGAAGGATGCTTGGTTTTAATTACCAAATGCTGGAATCAAAACAGCCATCAAATTTTAGATACCCTGAATAAAGCTAAATAGGAAAAGAAAAAAATTTCAATTTAAGAGTGAAGAAAATCGTTTACAGTTGCTAAGTCAACAAGAGGAGAGGTCATGAAACTAATTTTTTTTAGCAACATAAGAAAGAAGAAGAGAGAGCAGGAGGAAATAACGTTTGACACACATTCCTTACACTTAAAATATCAGAGCATTAAAAGTCTTTCTGATCTTAACACGTGTCATGGGCAGTTCATAAGTCTAAAACATAAAAAGGATCAATAAGAAAGAAATTTCTAAAAAGTTTTGAGCGAACGTTGGTTGTGACTGCCATTGCAACCATTAGTTCCACAAATGAAGTACCTTTTGATTTCTCAATTCTGCTCATTTGTCTAAAATTTGGATAGCAAGTTTGGGACTCTCAACTCTTTTGATATGTTTTCTTGCAAGTCCTTCATTTGGACAGTGGTACTCAATAAAATTAATACTTATGAATTATGATAGACTTAACAACACTTTATTCTATACGTTTGTGTTAGAAATTATGATAAAAACTATTTATAAGCCTTTACTAATAGTTTACACTTTTGAGTTGAAATAATTCTTGACTTGGTATCAGAGCCTCTGTGACTAATGGTTTAGAGTTCAATTATTGTCGCCTACCATTCTCTAAAAAAAAAAAATTAAGTTTCAATACAAAATATAGTGGACCTGTAATTTGTTCATAATTCAAACCAGCAGCAAGGTACATTTGGAGTAGGGTTTATGAACTTTTTGATGTAAACCTTAGATATTCCGTCAACACTTGGAGCTGTTTCTAATTATTAAGTTCAATCATTTTGGTAATCCTTTTACTGTCAATTTATCATCAGTTGGAAAGGAATGTGCAAATTTATAAGGGAACTCTCTGCACCTAGCCAAACTTTAAGACAGGGCTTCTTTTTTTCTTTTTTTTCCTTTCTATAGTGCCAAATAAATGGTTTCTCTTGAAGAGCCTAGTTGGTAGAATTGAAAAAAAAAATTAGAGAACTCTCTTGTATTAACGATTCTGTTAGTAGATTATGCTATCACTTTGTAGGTTGCTGGTATGCTTAGATATTTTTTTCATCGTCCTCCTTGTTCCTCTTCTTTGCTTCCAAAATAAAGTATTCTAAAAAAGCTGAACATTTTGTGCAGATATTTTGGCGGGAACTTGTAATTTAGTAGAACCAATGAAAGACAATGCATTTCTAATTAGAATAAATATAAGTATATAACTAGATCAGGAGTCATGAGAATTCAAGTATATGAATTATTTAATAATATGTGCCTAGGATTTCTCGTCCTTATTATCTAATCCCCATTTCAGTAGTCCGTACACAACTCTGCAACTGTTCATTTAACACAACACAGGTCCTTGAATATTCATATCCCTCCTAGGGGTAGTAAGTTCCCCAAACGAAGACAATAGCATTTTTCAATCAAAAGCAATTAAATTTGCCTTCAACCAATTAAGGACATTAGATTTCTAATCCCCTACCACAAAAGACAAAACACAAGCCATTGAATTCTTTCCAAGCCAAACAAGACGGGCAAATTTTCCAAGAACACAACTATGCTGTCCGAATTCATATTCCAACTTCACTGATAAGGAAGTACCCAGAGTATTTTACCCCCTTAAAGAAATGAATCACTGACTAATCGGAGTATCATATTCCCAAATTACTTACACAAATTCAGCACAAAACAAAATTGCAACAGCACCATAAAACTATAATTTGATTACGAACTCACCATTCTCCGCCAAAGGGACCTTGCAAAAGTACCACCTAACATCACCCCCATCAGATGGGCTCCTCGTATGTGCAAGATACTTCTGCCTTGCTTTAGATTGCTCGATTACATCCTCCAATCTCGCAATGTTTGAAGGCGTGTTTTTCAGCATGTCAGGGGAAGTTTCATCAACCCCACGATTGGCATCCTCGGATTCCACCATCGCAGCCGGTTCCGAGGCTACTGATAGCAAAATATCAAATCGCTATGCTCCTAATGGTCATGCAAATGCCGAGAATTTGAAGGGATTATCAACAGGTCCGTTGGAATAAATTGCAGCAATTGCCTCAAGCTGCAAGACTTGCGTAGTGGCCCTGCGCAACTTCAAGAACAAGGGTTTGGCATGGAAGGTAAAGAAGGAAAACCCAGAGGGGCAAGAAAGCCTTTTTAGCCTGACTTCAATCCTTATATGCTCTCAATTGTGCGTCCTTGAAAAGAAAGTGCAAAGAAGCCATTTTCAAGGATTCTCGGAAGAATGACAGCTGCGTGTTGAATGTCAGGTGAAGAATCAAATACAAACAGAACAAAGAAATGGCGGTTGTTGTAGGAAAAAAAAAAATGGCCTTTTTTAATTTAGACTACTCGGTGATTCCCTTTATTATTATTTTTAATTTAGAATTATTGCATTTTTCCCCAAACCTCTTTTTTCTCAAAAAAGTATAATTCTTGTATTAACAACGTATATAACGCATTTTAAACTAATTTATAGAATAAATGATTAAATCAATACTAATAATTAAGTAATAATTAATTGGTTATCATATATATAAATAAATAAATATATATATATAATATTTTAAATTAATCGGGCAACTTAACTTTCCTCATTTTATAAATCTCACTACTTTTTGAATAGGAGAAATTCTAAAAAAGACAGTGACCGTCTATGACAAATTTTAATAGTCAATGTTTATTATTAACATATGATTTTGGTTTACTTTGAGTTTTTAGTAATTTTTCATTAATCAACTTTACATTATCAAGTATATTTTGTACTAAATTAGGTCTTAAAATTTTGGCTTTCTCTATTCCAAACAATTCAACCGAGGAACAATAACATCTTTTAAATAATGTCTCGAAAAGAGTCATTTGTATATTAACTTGATAACTATTATTATAAATAAACTCAGTTAGGGGTAAAAATATTTCCCAACTTCCACTAAACTCAAGCACACATAATTAATTAGTTAACATATATATACACATAATTAATTAGTTTATATATATATATATATATATATATATATATATATATATATATATATATATAATCCATTTTAAATCAATATCGTGGACTTAATGTAACAACTTCTTTTCTTTTCTCTTTATTATTATATAATATTAAGTTCACATACACGTCATTAATCAAAACGTACATACAACATATCAAACACATAGATATTTACATTTTATTCATTTTAATTGACCAATTCTGGAGATACAGGTGCGGGTGGTTGCACCTTCACTGGGATTTGAGCCAACTCGACCACAAACATTTTATTTGATTCTAAGATCTGCCCAACATAAAGTAACTCGATCCAATGTGCACTAAAAGCTAGAGCCATAAATTTGCCATGTGACCGTACTCATTTTTTTTCTTTTCACAATAATAGCCAAAAATATGTTTTCAATAACAAGTATGTTCATCAAAATATAATTATTACAAAAAATCATTGGTAATCATGCCATGAACATAACCATTTTAAATATCATTTTATAAAATATTTCCATGTCGAACTTTCACACTTAAGATGGTAAGAAGTTCATGCAATGGCAATGACTATGGCATATACTAGTCATTTATTATTTTCATTTATAAGATTCTTCTTTTTTAAAAAGAATATTAATTTTATTTCTTTATTTTATTGATGCAGATTTCTATCCTATCTGACCTTCTCTTACTAATCAGAGCATAACTCCCTCACATTAACTCCGATTTAGTTGATCTTGATGTCAATTTAAAAATAGAACAATTATCTAAAACTATTATGTTGAATAGTTTAGCTAAAAATTATGAAATCATGGTGATATTATTCTTTCAATGTACAGGTTATTTCTTCTCAGGTAAGTTCCGACCTCTACCTACTAATCTGTCCATATCTACCTCATAAGAATTCCAAATGGAGTGATTCCAGTGGTTATAATTCCGTGACACATATAGATATAATTTATATGTTAACCACTTATTTTAATTCCCTACAGAATGTTCTCAGAAATTAAAACACAGAACTATCCTAACATATTCTTTCCTGATTAACTATTTTCTGACCATTGCTTACTAATCGAATCATATCTACCTCATGTGGACTCTAAATTGAATGATTACAGTGGCTAAAAATCCGTGAAACATATATCTACAATTTTGATTTTAACCATTTATTTTAATTCCCTACAAAATGTTCTCAAAAATTAAAACACTGAAGCTATCCTAACATATTCTTTCCTGATTAACCATTTTCTGACCTCTTCTTACTCTTCGGCTTATATTTACCTCATCTTGACTCCCAATTGAATGATTCCAGTGGCTAAATATCCGTGAGACATAGAGCTACATTTTTTATGTTAACAATTTCTTTAAATTCAATACCAATTCTTCTTAAAATTTTAAAAATAGAAGCTAAAATGTTTTGCCACCCATAGCCATACCTATGCAGAACTTTCTATACCAGCCTAAGTATTCAAACATACATCACATGCAAGATCAATATGTAACATGATATAGCAACATCCATGACCAATCATCAAAGTTCTAAGATCAAAATCTCATATAAATATTATAAATTTCAAAACTTTTTTTCAAAAAGAAATATTGTTAAACTTACCTTAAGCACTTAGTCCTCTAGACTTCTCCTTCCTCTTTCTTCCTTTCTTCCTTTCCTTTCCTCACTCTATCTTGCTTCTATTTCTCCTCTCCCTCACTTGGACGCAATTTTAATGTTCGAAGGGTGGGTTTTGCTTAAATAGACTATCATGGTTTATAGAAACAAAATAAGGAAGGTGCATGGTTTCATCCTTTCTTGTCTTGGTTTGTAGAAACAAAATAAGGAAGGTTCCTTTCTTGTCAAGGTTTCTTCTTGTCAAGGTTTGTAGAAACAAAATAAAGAAGGTTCCCTTCTTGTCATGGTTTGTAGAAACAAAATAAGGAATGTTCCTTTCTTGTCATGGTTTGTAGAAACAAAATAAGGAAGGTTCCTTTCTTCTCATGGTTTGTAGAAACAAAATAAGGAAGGTTCCCTTCTTGTCATGGTTTGTAGAAACAAAATAAGGAAGATTTCACTACCTTCTAGAGTCTTCTACTAGATTCTAGAGTATTCTACTCTATTCTAGAGACTTCTAGAGATTTTTAGAATGTACAAGAATTGTCTAAAAAGTTCTAAAATATTCTGGAACCCTCATGCTTGCATGAAAAAGTTGCTGACTGGGCGCCACATCATGTCCATGTCATGCCTGCATGGCGCTTATGTTGTTTATTTCTAATATTTCCTCTTATATTTTCTCTCTTTACCTATTCCATTAATGTTAGAACATTTCTATGCATATATGTAAGGTGAAGAATTTCTAAGGAAAATATCTAAAAATTACGGGATGTTACATTCTTTCCCCCTTAAGAAATTTGGTCCCTGAATTTCAGCCCATTCTACCACATGTAGGGAATGAAATTAAGGCATAATTCAGAGTTACCAACCTTATTACCCAAATAATTAGGGATATATTTTCTGTATATCATCTTTACTTTTTAATATATCTATTCACTTGAGTGATTTTGCCATATAATTTAACCATAAGGATTTTTTTCATTCATAAGTTCTTCACTTTATATCATCTAGCTTGCATGGATATATATATCTATGGGTCGATATTAGAAAACACATCCATAAAAGAACATATTCACATCCATATTGGGGTAACTATCTTTTCTTATGTCAGACTTCTATCAAGTCATCTTTGATTCTTACATGTCAACATCATCCCATAAATATCATCATCTTTGTCTATCATCTATTTTTTTTTCTACAATTCATTAATCAATATGTTAAACATACATAATAATAATTTCTCCAAACCTTTTATAACATTTATGTACTATCGGCACATGTCCAATAATTTTACTTACCTCATCACAGTAACTCTATACCCTTTTATTAACACCAATAAATTCATTATCAAAAATTTCAAACATTTCTTCTATCATATCCAAAAGTACCTCATTTTAACTTATGTCAATCCTATTTAATTCACTCAATCATTTTAAGAAGATTTTTCCTAACAATTACTCATACATGAATTCTCAATTCCAACATAATTCACATCCTAGATACTAGACTTAATTTAGCATGATATAAACCTTTAACACAAATATCTTGATCACTTACATTATTTTCAGACATGGTTCTCAGAATATTCTCCATATTGCCAAATTAAGAGGTCAAAGACTAATTTAAATCCTACTTCCTATATTTTATTCCTCAAGAATGATGAGTGAGTTTTATACTCATAAATTAAATATTTTCATCTTATCTTTTGCCATAATTAAGCATAAATCTCCCTTACTTGTCTTTAGTTTTGTGTCTTTCTTACAAATGGAGAGAAGAGTAGAAAATGGACTTAATCGGAGGAATCAGAGCTAAATTGTGGTTCTTTGGGAATGATGTCTATAAATCAAGCAGATAAAACAAATTCATTAAGGATGGCTGAGTAAGGAGCATTATCATATTGTCTCTTGAGACGCATCCTAATGGATATATGCACAAATTTATTCTTGATTTATGATCACATTTCCAAAAGAACTAAAACACAAAGATTCAAGGCAAAGCACCCAATGTTGAGAATATGTTTGCTGGTTGCAGTCCAGCCCAACCTTGCTGTAGTAATTGGGCCATAGCTCCGAAAATACATATCCAATATGTATGAAATTTGGTAGATGTGTAGAGGACACAATTGGGTATAACTTTCATGTTCAAGTGGTCAGACAATTCAGACACTAGAAGGGCCAAAAATGGGCTAGAATCGAATCTTTCTTCTGCTGCAGTCCAGCCCGACTTTGCTCTAGTATTTTGACCATAAGTCACAAATTACGTATCCAATTTGTTCACAATTTGTCTTGCCGGAAAGCTAACGAAATTTCCTACAACTTTCATGTTGAAGAAGTCAGAAAATTCGGCAGATTTCAAGACGATATTCAAGGCTCAATTTCGGTGCACATGATGGAATCCAAATTGTCAACTTTGTACAAATTTCTACCTAACAATTTTGACAATTACCACACCTACCACACTTAATTGTATCTATAAATAGAGGACTTAAGGGGTGAGTTAGGGAGTTTTTGGAGAGCTTTGGATAGAGCTTGGGAAAGCTTTGTTGGAATTCTACGAACTTGTAATGTTATTCTCTCTTTAGACATCTTGTATTTTTCATTTTCTTTCGTAATATTATCATGTTTCTTCATCTTTCATTTCACTTTCTTGCCTTGATTATGGAGAACTAATCTCCTAATGCTAAGGTGAAAGGGTGAAACTCTTGGTATGAGAATAATAATTTATCTAACTCTTAATCTTAATGTTTATCTTTGATATTGTATTTACCTTCCTATGTCTTTTCTCATAATTATTTCTTAATGGCTGGTTTTATCATACCGCCGATTTTTTTGTTATGTTATTGGCTGGTTTTATTAGACCGCCTATCTGTTATTATTTTCATGGTTGGCTTTGCCGCCTACTTTATTTTATTTTACTATTGGATGGCTTTGCCACCGATTCTATCTCATTTTATTTTGTTATGTTAATTAATTTTCTACCTTTCATTTTTTTTGCATAAGTTAATCTTGTAAAATGTGAAATTTGATATATTGTAGACAATCTTTGGCACAATAAATGCTTGAATCAATCTTGATTTATTGTAGACAATATAATGATTGGCACAATTTATGCTTGAATCCATTTACAAGTTATCTTTTGCATCTTTGTATTTTTAATCTTGTAAAGTGTGAACCTTGATACATTGTAGACAATTTTTGGCACAATAAATACTTGAATCACTCTTGATTTATTGTAGACAATATGGTGATTGGCACAATGTACGCTTGAATCCATTTTACAAGAATGTTTTAATTATTAGAAAGGAGGTAAATATAAGTCATGTATAAATAAAGTTGAGCTTAAATTAACATATCATCCGATTAGAATTTTATTCGTGTAAAGATTCTAATTGAGTACTAAAAGAGTTAAATTTATTTTTATTCGATATACCAAGAGTGGATCCCCTAACCTTAGCATGCTTCTTTACCTTGAATACATCTTCATTTAATTTCAGTATATTAGTTCTTTGCATATTTTGTTCAATATTCCTCTCACAAAACGAGACATCGGGAACTAGGTTAGAAGTATTTATTTCGGATCTATATTAGAATTTTCTCTCAATTGGCAATCTCTGTGGGATCGACCTTGCATACCACTAAATCTATACTCCAATAGATTCGTGCACTTGCGAGTTTTAATTAAAACAACAACAAGTTTTTGGCGCCGTTGCCGGGGATTGCGACGGAAAAGCTATTTGGATCCAGGTAAGTACTTTTCTTCCACTAGTTATAGTTAGAACATTTGTTTATTCTGTGTATAGAAATTTTTCTTTAGAATTGTTTCCTGAAAATTGGTGTAGTAATTTGGGTGTATAAAATTGGTTGATTCTGTCAACAAGGCTAAAAGCGCCTAAGGAGTATGGGTTTTAAGAGAAACCATTATGATTCCTCCATATTTTCCTGGGAGTCTACCGATTAAATACTACCCATTATTACTAACACTTTGAAAAAAAAAAGGAGTTTGTATAATTTTGTGATTTTTATTTTGTGGTATTTGCATTTTGTAGCCGTTGTGTAGTTAGATTTTTTTTCATAATTAGAAAGCATTTTTTTTTAGTTTATGCGTGCTTGGAAACGTGATAAAGATAAGCGGTTGGTTAGAAAAATTTTAGATTCAACCATTGATTGTACAATAGAGACATTAGATTCTGCTGGATCACCATTAAAAATGGAAGAGCAAGTTGTGCATAATAAAACTCTTATGGAGTACTTCTCACCTGTCATAGCCAATACTCCATCTTGCATAGTTTTACCCCAAACTACTGCAACTCATTTTGAACTCAAACCGGCCATACTCCAACTTTTACCATCATTTTATGGTATGGAAAGAGAAGATCCCTACATGCACATTAAAGAGTTTCTTGAAATCTGCTCGACTTTTCGCTTCCAGAATTTCAATGATGAATCAATCAGGCTTAGAATGTTTCCATTTTCATTGAAAGATAAAGCTAAAGCCTGGTTGAACTCCCTTCCTACAGGAACTATAACTAGTTGGAACCAATTAGTAAATAAGTTTCTAGCAAAATTTTTCCCTATGTCTAAAACTGATGCCCTTCGGAGAGAAATTTCTGATTTTTGTCAAAAAGAGGGTGAACAATTTTTTGAATGTTGGGAAAGATTTAATGATCTTCTTCTAAAATGTCCTCATCATGGTTTTGAAACTTGGAGATTAGTGAAATATTTCTATGATGGCTTAACTTCATCAAACCGTCAAATGATCCAAAGCATGCATGGTGGGAGATTTTTACAATTGAATGAGGGGGAAGCTTGGGAATCCTTAGGATCTTTATCTGAAAATTCTCAACATTGGAACTGCATAGATCCCAGGGATAAGAAGTCTCAAATAAAAAAAAAGGGAGGAATTTACGAAGTGAGTGATGACACAGATGTGAGAATTGCCTTAGCTAGCCTGACTAGAAAGGTAGAAGCTTTAACTTTAAGTCATACTCTGAACCCTTCTACCAATACTAGGATAGAGGCATGTGCCTTATGTTCTAGTACATCTCACATTGCACAATTTTGTCCATCCATACCAGCTTACCAAGAAGCATTTTCTGAGCAAGCTAATTCTCTTCAGTCTTATGGAAAATCATCAGATAGTCCATTTGCACCCACATATAATCCAAATTGGAGGAATCATCCAAATTTTTCATGGAGGCAAAATCAACCTGCAATGAATCAAAATGGGCAACAATTTGCCTCTTCCAATTCATACCCTCACGTTTCTCATCATGCTCCTCCTTTCGGGGTACCACAACAAAGAAAACCTTCTTTGGAGGATACCTTGCAACAGTTCATGCAATCGACCCAACAAATCTTGCAATCTCACACTCAAGCTATTTCCAAGCTTGAAACACAATTGGGTCAATTAGCCAGTGCTATAGGAGAAAGAGAAAAAGGAAAATTCCCCAGTCAACCTGTTCCAAATCCTAAGGGTCAATATGAAGTAGGATCATCAGCAAATCCTGAGGAAGAAGTAAAGTCTGTGACAACCCTTAGATCTGGAAAGGTCATCGATAATCATGTTCACATGCCAGAAAATAAAGAACAGAGTCAACATGAATCCCAAACTAATGACTCAAGTGAAAAGAAAAGTGAACAAATTTCTTATGCCCCCAAAGCTCCTTTCCCTCAAAGACTTGCATCTGTCAAGAAAGGTACTCAGTATAGTGACATTTTAGAGGTGTTTAAGCAAGTAAGCATTAACATCCCTTTTCTTGACGCTATCAAACAAGTACCTGCTTACTCAAAATTCCTGAAAGATCTTTGCACGGTGAAAAGAAAAACTAATGTCCCAAAAAAGGCATTCTTGACTGAACAAGTCAGTTCTATAATTCAGCAAAAGACTCCTGTCAAGTACAAAGATCCAGGTTGTCCTACAATTTCTTGTATTATAGGTGACCATGTGATTAACAGAGCCTTACTTGATCTAGGAGCAAGTGTCAATCTGCTGCCGTATTCTGTGTATGAGAAACTTGGGTTAGGAAAGCTGAAACCTACATCAGTGACCCTTCAGTTAGCTGATAGGTCCACCAAAATCCCTAGAGGTGTCATAGAAGATGTGCTCATTAAGGTTGATAAATTCTACTTTCCAGTAGATTTCATTGTTCTTGACACTGAACCTGTTGAGAATGCTGAGACACAAATTCCAGTCATTTTGGGTAGACCATTTCTGGCAACATCCAATGCAATTATTAATTGTCGAAATGGAATTTTGAATTTATCTTTTGGAAATATGACTGTGGAATGAAATGTTTTTAATGTCTCTCATCAACCTGTGGACATGGATGATTTATGTGAGGTCAACCTAATTGAAAGTGCCATTTCTGATTCATTTTTAGACTCCTTTAGTAATGATCATCTAGAAAAATATTTGATTCATTTCGATAAGGATAAAAATGAGGATTATCTGGTTCGTGAAGTAGACTCTTTGTTAGAGACAACTCCACTAATGGATACTGATAAATGGAAAGCCAAAAAAGAAAAAGTCTCACCTTTTGAGTCAATTCCACTGCCATCTGTTGTTCATACTGTTTACCCACATGGTGCAGTAAAGATCGAAAATCCCAAGAACGGTGATGTGTTTAAAATAAATGGTCAAAGATTGGAAGCATTTTTGGAATTGCCAAATCCAGAGATAGAGGAGACACCTTTGCGTGATCCTGTCTACAAGGATTGATCTGCTTCTGTTGTTAAACGTTACCGTGCACGTTATCTAGGTAAGATCTTTCTTTATTTAACTTGCATTAATTTTTCCCTTCAGTGTTATCTTCTTTTGATTTTCTATTGTTTTCCCTCCCTTTGTTGCTTTTGCTTTTTCAAAAAAAAAAAAAAAAAAAAATTTGAGTCGATAATGGAGGACATTCTTGTACAATTGAAAAATCATTTTCCTTCTCTTCCACCCAATGCATTGACAAAAATTTACAAAGCACGGGTTGAAAGATTGAGGTTAATGATGATCATGGGAATACCTGCTGATATTCGTTGGCTGATTGAAGCTAAGGTACGGTTATCAGGTGAGTCTGCAAATGATTTCATCTCTTACATGCCTGGTTTAGGAAAAAGTAGTTTTGCTAAAAAGCGCAGAGCTAAACGAATGGGTGTTTGTTACAAATGTGGACGTGAAACTTGTAACAAACGTTGCCATTCTTTGGGTTGGGTGTCTGTAAATCGGGAAGACAAAATTAAGTTCATTAAGGATGGCTTGAGTAAGGAGTCATTGGATGATGACTTTCATCCAACGTCTCTTGAGACACATCCTAGTGGATCTGTGCATATCGGTATTGTCGGTCTATGGCCCCATTTCAAAAAAGAACATAAACGATACAGTCTTGGGAATCTGACGTTAAAAGACCCTGTTTGCCAATTTATAAGAAAATTGGATGGGAAGCATATCCTCGACCCATAGAGGGCGTTTAAGCCGTTACTGGACGTAAAACCAGAGGAAGATGTGAGCCACAATCACAACTACTGTACATATACATGCGTGCCGTAATTTTTGACTTTTTCACCTTTAATTTAGCTGACATTTTTCGGCCTACTCTTATAGCTATGGAAATTATGCCCCCGGCCTATTCACATAGCTATTACAAGTATGCCCTTATTTGAGTCTTATAAATGCGCACCTCATTATCTTCACCTTCATAATCAAAGTTAAGGTGAGTGCAGATATGGAAGGAACCGCAGTTCGTCACTTTCGAAATATTTGTGTCTTTTGTGGTTCTAGTCCTGGGAAAAATGGAGAATATGTAAAAGCAGCACAAACTTTGGGTATGGTACTAGCCAAGAGAAAGATTCAGTTAGTGTATGGTGGAGGTTGTCGTGGGTTAATGGGGAGTGTGTCTGGATCTGCATATCTAGGAGGATGCCAAGTTCTTGGTATTATTCCTACAGCTCTAGCTGCATCAAACATAGTAGGAAAAACCATTGGGGAAGAATGCAGGGTATCCTCCATGCATGAACGAATTGCTAAAATGATGTGCAACGCTGACGCCTTCATTGCCTTACCTGGAGGTTTTGGTACTTTAGAGGAAATTTTTCAAATCGTCTCTTGGGCACAACTGAACATGCACCATAAACCCATAGGTTTATTGAATGTTAACAATTTCTTTGATGGTTTGTTGTCTTTTCTTGATCATGCTGTAGAACAAAGGTTTATCTCGCACTCAGCACGCCGGATTCTCATCTCGGCCTCAAATGCTGACGAGCTGATTGATGCGTTACAAGCATTTGTTCATGTACCTGATCCAGTTATAGCTCAAATAGATTGGACAACAGAACATCGCAGAAAGCGCAAACTGGACTTAGATCTTAATTTGTAATACCTTTTATTTGCTTGAGTAATTTTGTATTTTCTGTTTAGTTTGTTGCAGGTTCATCTTTTTTTAGATCTCCTTCCAGGTAATATCTCTTTTAATCTTTATTGTTTATTTTGCGTTTCTTCATCTTTCAAAAAAAAAAATAAAAAAAAAAAAAATAAAAAAAAAAAAAAATTTTGAGTGATGTTTTGGGATTAGGCAAAGCTAGCACCAATGATGAAAATTGTTTAAAATGCTTGTAACCTTTGAAAAATTGATGAGTTCTGGGTGTTATGTGTGAACTTGAACTCTAATGTAACTTATGTTTTATTTGAGAATCCTAATATCTAGTGCACTTAATCTTTTACATTTGACTGATTGTTTATTCAGAAAAGATTTATGTGATTTAGATTTGTTAATTGATCTCATAAGACTCTAGAACTTATTCGATTGTCACTTAAGGCGAAATCCTAGACTACTCTCCATTTAAGAAATGAATTAGGCATTGTTGGAATCGTTTGAGCCTTTCAAACCAACCTATACATTTTGTTATCCGTAGCAACCTATTTTGTGCCTATATTTATCTTTTCTTGAACACCTATATTTTTATCTAGCCTTTAAATAAAAATATGTCTAACTCTTACCCTTCACTCACAGGAATGATCATTTGAAAAGTTATGATTCAAGGGTGGATGGTAGAAGTTTAAAAAAAAAAAGAGAAAAGAAAAAAAAGAAAAAAAAAAGAAAGAAAGAAAGTTAATACTCCTTAAATAAATAAGTTTGGGGGTGTTTATATTCAAAAAAAAAAAAATAGTATGAGCAAATAAATGTAAGGATGATGAAAAGGTTGGAGATAGAATTCACAGTATAATATCAAAAGTATTTGGGAGGCTTAAATGATCATGTACGTTGAAGAGTGAATTGAGCTTTCATTCATATCATTTTATCCACCTTTAACCTGTGCCATACATTACAAGCCTAATGAAAGTCCTAATGATCTTAAATGTTATGAGCAGTCTACATTAGTGGAGAGTGACATGAAAAATAAGCTTATGGAGTCTCAAATGCATATATCTAGAGATCTGTTTTAAATATTTGATTACATAAATTTATTTGAATGCGAAAAGTCTAATGTCATAAGATTACTACACACACACACTTGGGATTCAAGAGTAAACCATATGTTGCATTTGAATAAAAGTTCTACATAACCTTGGGATTCTGATAGATTTCTTGGTTGCACATTTTAGATCCTTGAGGAATGCTTAGTAAGTCAAAAACAATTCATCACTCATTCATCATTTGAATTTTGAAGTTTGTGTGTTTTGCTTGAGGACAAGCAAAAGATTAAGTCTGGGGGTATTTGATGAGTGAGTTTTATACTCATAAATTAAATATTTTCATCTTATCTTTTGCCATAATTAAGCATAAATCTCCCTTACTTGTCTTTAGTTTTGTGTCTTTCTTACAAATGGAGAGAAGAGTAGAAAATGGACTTAATCGGAGGAATCAGAGCTAAATTGTGGTTCTTTGGGAATGATGTCTATAAATCAAGCAGATAAAACAAATTCATTAAGGATGGCTGAGTAAGGAGCATTATCATATTGTCTCTTGAGACGCATCCTAATGGATATATGCACAAATTTATTCTTGATTTATGATCACATTTCCAAAAGAACTAAAACACAAAGATTCAAGGCAAAGCACCCAATGTTGAGAATATGTTTGCTGGTTGCAGTCCAGCCCAACCTTGCTGTAGTAATTGGGCCATAGCTCCGAAAATACATATCCAATATGTATGAAATTTGGTAGATGTGTAGAGGACACAATTGGGTATAACTTTCATGTTCAAGTGGTCAGACAATTCAGACACTAGAAGGGCCAAAAATGGGCTAGAATCGAATCTTTCTTCTGCTGCAGTCCAGCCCGACTTTGCTCTAGTATTTTGACCATAAGTCACAAATTACGTATCCAATTTGTTCACAATTTGTCTTGCCGGAAAGCTAACGAAATTTCCTACAACTTTCATGTTGAAGAAGTCAGAAAATTCGGCAGATTTCAAGACGATATTCAAGGCTCAATTTCGGTGCACATGATGGAATCCAAATTGTCAACTTTGTACAAATTTCTACCTAACAATTTTGACAATTACCACACCTACCACACTTAATTGTATCTATAAATAGAGGACTTAAGGGGTGAGTTAGGGAGTTTTTGGAGAGCTTTGGATAGAGCTTGGGAAAGCTTTGTTGGAATTCTACGAACTTGTAATGTTATTCTCTCTTTAGACATCTTGTATTTTTCATTTTCTTTCGTAATATTATCATGTTTCTTCATCTTTCATTTCACTTTCTTGCCTTGATTATGGAGAACTAATCTCCTAATGCTAAGGTGAAAGGGTGAAACTCTTGGTATGAGAATAATAATTTATCTAACTCTTAATCTTAATGTTTATCTTTGATATTGTATTTACCTTCCTATGTCTTTTCTCATAATTATTTCTTAATGGCTGGTTTTATCATACCGCCGATTTTTTTGTTATGTTATTGGCTGGTTTTATTAGACCGCCTATCTGTTATTATTTTCATGGTTGGCTTTGCCGCCTACTTTATTTTATTTTACTATTGGATGGCTTTGCCACCGATTCTATCTCATTTTATTTTGTTATGTTAATTAATTTTCTACCTTTCATTTTTTTTGCATAAGTTAATCTTGTAAAATGTGAAATTTGATATATTGTAGACAATCTTTGGCACAATAAATGCTTGAATCAATCTTGATTTATTGTAGACAATATAATGATTGGCACAATTTATGCTTGAATCCATTTACAAGTTATCTTTTGCATCTTTGTATTTTTAATCTTGTAAAGTGTGAACCTTGATACATTGTAGACAATTTTTGGCACAATAAATACTTGAATCACTCTTGATTTATTGTAGACAATATGGTGATTGGCACAATGTACGCTTGAATCCATTTTACAAGAATGTTTTAATTATTAGAAAGGAGGTAAATATAAGTCATGTATAAATAAAGTTGAGCTTAAATTAACATATCATCCGATTAGAATTTTATTCGTGTAAAGATTCTAATTGAGTACTAAAAGAGTTAAATTTATTTTTATTCGATATACCAAGAGTGGATCCCCTAACCTTAGCATGCTTCTTTACCTTGAATACATCTTCATTTAATTTCAGTATATTAGTTCTTTGCATATTTTGTTCAATATTCCTCTCACAAAACGAGACATCGGGAACTAGGTTAGAAGTATTTATTTCGGATCTATATTAGAATTTTCTCTCAATTGGCAATCTCTGTGGGATCGACCTTGCATACCACTAAATCTATACTCCAATAGATTCGTGCACTTGCGAGTTTTAATTAAAACAACAACAAAGAACTTCAACACCACTAATTTTCTTAATTACATTCGTCAAAACACCATAAGACCATCATCCGTCCATTTTTTTCAAACTTTTCCTTACATTAACCTACTAACAACTTAGTCACCATAATAATTGAGTTTCAAAGAAAATAAATTAAATTTTCTTGTAATGTGGGAAAAGAATCTTACGTTTAATGCCAAATATTAATGTAGGATAATGCAGTAGAATAGACGAAAAGTATAATAAAGAACGGTGTTAAAATAGAAAGTCAAAAATTTGGACAAAAACATTAGAGAGAGTTAAAATCGGTGGCCGTAATTCTTGAAAATATAAAAATAAAAATTTAGCTGTTATATCGGCAAAAATCGGTGGCCGCAAGGTTTGAATATATGTGCCAAAATCTACTTTAAATCTGTTGGTATTCAGTGGAAAGATACCACATGGAAAAAAAACATTTCTGAGCTTATAAAAGTCTGTGAAAATCAAAGAATACGTAGTTAACTGGTAGGATGCAGTTGATTGCTTCAAAATAGATGTAATCAATCAACTATAAAATAACCAGTTCAAATTAAAATTTCTCAAAATAGCTAGTCGACTTAATAATACCAATAGCCGACTGGCAAAATATTGGGAAAACAAAATAAATCATTTGATTGTCCTTCTTCAACAACTAACTTGTTTACATTTTCACTTTCTTTTGTTTTTCAATTACGCCTATTACCTACAACTTCTCTACAAGAATTAAGACATCAAGGTTTCATCAAAGACAACAAAGACAAATTTTTGATGATATCTTAACCTTATTCTCTTTATATGCCTAATATGAGCGACTATCACAACTACTATATATATACATGCTTACCGTCATTTTAGAAAATTTCACCTTCAATTTAGCTGATATCCACCACTGTTCTAATTATTCACGGCCTATTCGCATAGCTATCATAAGTATGCCATTCTCCGAGTTCTATAAATGCACACGTTAGTATCTTTATCTTCTAATACTCCAAGTTAGGGTGTGTGCAACTATGGAGGGAATTGCATTCCGTCAATTTCAAAATATTTGTGTTTTTTGTAGTTCCAGTCCTGGAAAAGATGGAGAGTATGTGAAAGCTGCACAAAACCTGGGTATGGTACTGGCCAGGAGAAAAATTCATTGTCTACGGTGGAGGTAACCGTGGATTAATGGGGTGTGTGTCTACAACTGCCCATGTAGGAGGATGCCAAGTTCTAGGTATTATTCCTACAGCTCTAGCTGCATCTAACATCGTAGGAAAGACAATTGGGGAAGAGTTTAGGGTAGCTTCCATGCATGAGCGCATTGCTAGAATGATGAGCAATGCTGATGCCTTCATTGCCTTACCAAAGAGTTTTGGTACGCTAGAAGAAATTTTCCAAATAGTCTCTTGGGCACAACTAAATATGCATCACAAACCAATATGTTTGTTAAATGTTAACCACTTCTTTGATGGTTTGTTGTCTTTCCTTGATCATGCTGTGGAACAAAGGTTCATCTCACACTCAGCACGACGAATTCTCATCTTAGCTTCAAATGCTGAGGAGTTGATTGATGCTTTACAAGCATATGTTCATGTACCTAATCCAACTATGACTCAAATAGAATGGACGGTAGACAACCGCAGGAAGCGCAAATTGGATTTGGATCTTCATCTTTAAATGTAGTAAAACGTAGCTATTATTGTACTATTTTTACTTTCTTAAAGTCTACTTGGATACCATATGTACCAACCATACTCCCTTAGAGTTGGTAAAACTATCTTTGAATGTTACTTATGATCCTTTAAACTTTTAAAATATTCTAGTATATCATCAATAAAAACAAACTGATCCAGGGATGACCTAATTACTATTCATTAAATCTATGAATGCAGCTAGGACATTTGTCAAATTAAATGACATCACCAAGAACTCATAATGCCCATAATGAGTCATAAAAGAAAATTTTCCTACATCCTCTTCTCTTATCCTTAATTAATGTTACTCATATCCCAAATCAATTTTTGGAAAAAATTATTGAACACCTTGTAACTGGTTAAACAGGTAATCTATACAAGGTAATGGGTTTTTATTCTACATTGTCACCTTATTCAACTGTCTATAATCTATGCATAGTCATAGTGATCCATCTTTTTTTTATAAAGATAGAACTAGAGCATTCCAAATAAAAGTACTAGGACATTTCAATCCCTTGTCTAACAAGTCTTGTAACTATTTTTTTCTTAAATTCAATCGATATCATTCTATATAGGGATATAGATACTAGTTGGATTCCAAGGAGTAAACCAATATCAAATTCTCGAATTGCTGTAGCAATGTTGTGTAGGGTTTTCTCCTAAGTGGTGCCATTTCCTATTGTGGCAAAAAATAAAGTTATGCTGCTATTGAGGTGATCAAACCCAATAGTTAATTTCAAAAATATTTAACAGCAGTCATAACACCACCTCGGCATATAGATAGGAAACACTAGTAATTTCTTACCTATATGAAATCACTAATCCCCTACATAGTACAACCACAACATACTCAAGACACAATAAGATCGATTCAGACAACCAACCACCCACTGGCCATCTAGGATCGACCTGCTCTGATACCAATTATGTAACAACTTCTTTTCTTTTCTCTTTATTATTATACAATATTGAGTTCACATACACGTCATTAATCAAAATGTACATACAACATATCAAACACATAGATATTTACATCTTATTTATTTTGGTTGACCAATTCCGGAGATACAGGTGCGGGTGGTTGCACCTTCACTGAGATCTGAGCCAACTCGACCACAAACATTTTATTTGATTCTGAGATCTGCCCAACATAAAGTAACTCGATCCAATGTGCACTAAAAGCCAGAGCCATAGAAAAAGCTGCATAACTAATTTTCTGAACATGATATG
Organism: Gleditsia sinensis; assembly: GCA_037074535.1. Classification (NCBI taxonomy): domain Eukaryota; kingdom Viridiplantae; phylum Streptophyta; class Magnoliopsida; order Fabales; family Fabaceae; genus Gleditsia; species Gleditsia sinensis. The sequence goes on along the minus strand of CM073466.1, from coordinate 41,169,379 downwards.
GAAATATAGTGAGAATTAAATCCCAGTAAGTTCAACAATAAATCATCATCAATATAGCTCATCACGTCATGTTCAACTGTATAAACTACAACAAATATCTTTGGTCACATGAATACATTATATCTATGCACATAAGAATCATATAGTAATGATATGTATGACATGATTAACTATTTTCAGAATATCATATGATGGCTATTAACTGATTCTCATTTCAAGCTACCCCGGTCAGGGTGAGTATCCTCTACTCTTTGGTACGGGCTTTTCTCGCTCCGTCCAACATGGCACACTTTCTCTTTCTTTTCTCATTAACATAATCATAACCGTTGATAGGGCGTCTCCTATTGGTGCACCACACGGATTTGTCATATGACCGTGCTCGTTTCTTTTCTTTTCACAATAATAGCCAAAAATATGCTTTCAATAACAAGTATGTTCATCAAAATATAATTATTACAAAAAATCATTGGTAATCATGCCATGAACATAACCATTTCAAATATCATTTTATAAAATATTTCCATGTCAAACTTTCACACTTAAGATGGTAAAAAGTTCATGCAATGGCAATGGCTATGGCATATATTAGTCATACATTAACTCCAATTTAGTTGATCTTGGTGTCAATTTAAAGATAGAAGAATTATCTAAAACTATTATGTTGAATAGTTTAGCTAAAAATTATGAAATCATGGTGATACTACTCTTTCAATGTACATGTTATTTCTTCTCGGGTAAGTTCCGACCTCTACCTACTAATCTGTCCATATCTACCTCATAAGAATTCCAAATGGAGTGATTCCAGTGGCTATAATTCCGTGAAACATATAGTTATAATTTATATGTTAACCACTTATTTTAATTCTCTACAGAATGTTCTCAGAAACTAAAACACAGAAGCTATCCTAACATATTCTTTCCTGATTAACTATTTTCTGACCATTGCTTACTAATCGAATCATATTTACCTCATATGAACTCTAAATTGAATGATTACAGTGGGTAAAAATCTGCGAAACATATATCTACAATTTTGATTTTAACCATTTATTTTAATTCCCTACAAAATGTTCTCAAAAATTAAAACACAGAAGCTATGCTAACATATTCTTCCCTGATTAACCGTTTTCTGACCTCTTCTTACTCTTCGACTTATATCTACCACATATGGACTCCAAATTGAATGATTCCAGTGGTTAAATATCCGTGAGACATAGAGCTACATTTTTTATGTTAACAATTTCTTTAAATTCCATACCGGTTCTCCCACAATTTTAAAAATAAATGCTAAAATTTTTGCCACCCATAGCCATACCTATGCAGAACTTTCTATACCGGCCTAAGTATTCAAACATACATCACATGAAAGATCAATATGTAACATGATATAGCAACATCCATGACCAATCATCAAAATTCTAAGATTAAAATCCCATATAAATGTTACAAATTTCAAAACTTTTCTTCAAAAAGAAATATTGTTAAACTTACCTTAAGCACTTAGTCCTCTAGATTTCTCCTTCCTCTTTCTTCCTTTCTTCCTTTCCTTTCCTCACTCTATCTTGCTTCTATTTCTCCTCTCCCTTACTTGGACGAAATTTTAATGTTCTAAGGGTGTGTTTTGCTTAAATAGACTATCATGGTTTATAGAAACAAAATAAGGAAGTTGCATGATTTCTTCCTTTCTTGTCATGGTTTATAGAAACAAAATAAGGAAGGTTCCCTTCTTGTCATGGTTTGTAAAAACAAAATAAGGAAGGTTCCTTTCTTGTCATGGTTTGTAGAAACAAAATAAGGAAGGTTCATTTCTTGTCATGGTTTGTAGAAACAAAATAAGGAAGGTTCCCTTCTTGTCAAAGTTTGTAGAAACAAAATAAGGAAGGTTCCCTTCTTGTCATGGTTTGTAGAAACAAAATAAGGAAGGTTCCTTTCTTGCCATGGTTTGTAGAAACAAAATAAGGAAGGTTCCTTTCTTGTCATGGTTTGTAGAAACAAAATAAGGAAGGTTCCACTACCTTCTAGAGTCTTCTACTAGATTCTAGAGTATTCTACTCTATTCTAGAGACTTCTAGAGATTTCTAGAATGTACAAGAATTGTCTAAAAAGTTCTAAAACATTCTGGAACCCTCATGCTTGCATGGAAAAGTTGCTGACTGAGTGCCACATCATGTCCATGTCATGCCTGCGTGGCACTTATGTTGTTTGTTTCTAATATTTTCTCTTAGATTTTCTCTCTTTACATATTCCATTAATGTTAGAACATTTCTATGCATATATGTAAGGTGAAGAATTTCTAAGAAAAATATCTAAAAATTACGGGATGTTACACTTAACTTTTCTCTTTTTCTAAATTTCACTACTTCTTTTATAGTAGAAATTCTTAAGAAAACGTGATTGCCTATGGCAAATTTTAATGGTCGGTGTCTATTATCATCATATGTTTTCTGTATACTTTGAGCTGCTAATAATCTTTCATTAATCAACTTTACTTTATCAAGTACATCTTGTACCAAATCAGGTCCTAAAATCTTGCCTTCCCTTATTCCAAACCATTCAATCGGGGAACAATAATGTCTTCCATATAATACTTCGAAGGGGACCATTTGTATACTAATTTAATAGCTATTTTTATAAATAAACTCAATTAGGGATAAGAATATTTCCCAACTTCCACTAAACTCAAGCATACAAGCACATAACATATCTTTTAATATTTGAATGGTTTGTTCAAACTGTCCATCTGTTTGAGAATAAAAAGCAGTATTGAGATTTAACTTTGTACCTAGAGTTTCTTGAAAGGCTCCCTAAAAATTAGCTGTGAACTATGGGTCTCAATCAGAAATAATTAATATCGGTACCCCATGAAGTCTCACTATCTCATTCAAATACAGATATGCATATTGAGCTACGTTATAGGTGGTTTTCACTAGTAGAAAATGTGATGATTTAGTCAATCTATCAATAATTACTCATATGAAATCAAATCATTTTGGCGTTCATGGCAGCCTTCTAATAAAGTCCATGATTTTTCTCTCTCATTTCCACTTAAGTATCTCTATTTGTTGATGTAACCCGCACGCCTTTGGTGTTCTGCCTTTACCTGTTTACATGTTAAGTAACGCGAAACATAGTCAGCTATATCTTTCTTCATATCGTCCCACCAATATATTTCTTTTAGATCTTGATACATTTTAGTTAACCTATGATGAATGGTATATGTAGATCGACGAGCTTCTTCTAAAATCTTCTTTTTGAGTTCTTCTACTTTAGGCACATATAACCACTTACAGACTTTAAAACTCCTTCAGAATCCATAGTAAATTCAACATCATTGCCATTTTTTACTTCTTCAATTCTCTTGCACAAATGGGCATCTTCTTTTTGTTCCATTTAATTTCTTCTATCAAGGATGATTGAAGCTGAATATGGGCTACTAGCATTCTAGGCTCCTTTACTTCTAGCTCTACCCCACGACTTTCCATCTCATGTACTTCTTTAATCAATGGCCTTTTTAATTCCATTATATAGGCTAAACTACTCATACACTTCTTGCTTAGTGTATCTACTACTACGTTAACCTTACCTGGATGATACAATATAGTACAATCATAGTCTCCTTTGTCTCGAGTTAAGATCTTTTTATTGAAAGATATATTTTAAAAATTTTGTAATATGTATAAATTTCACATAAATTACTATATAGATAATGTCTCCAAATTTTAAGAGCAAAAATCACTGTTGCAAAAATCAAATGACGTGAACTATGCAATGGTGAGAGTGATTATTGAGTTAATATCAGCAAAGTTCCACATCTGTTAGCGATGGAAGTATTGGGTGTTATATATATATATTCGCAACATCTCCTTACAAGCTAGCTTTTGAGGAGGAGTTATGCGGGTTCGCATTAACTAGGGTGTATGAATCCCTTTTCTAATAAGTATTGTAACTGATTCTTTAGTTCCTTGGGTTTAGTAAGTGTCATTCTATATGAGAATATAGACACCGGTTAAGTTTCAGGAAGTAAATATATGTCAAACTCAATCTCTCATTATGGGGTAGTCTTGGCAATTCTTCTCGAAACACATCAAGGAATTCTCTAGCCACTAAAACTTGATCTACATTGATGTACTTCATATCAATATTCTTGACCACTACCAAATTCCTTTGACATCCTTTCACTAATAACTTATGAGCTGTTAAAGTGAAATTAAGTTATTAGGTATCTCACTACGACCACTTTGTATTATAAAAAGAGATTCTTCAAAAATATTAAATTTGATCACCATAAGATGGCAGTCCAAAGTAGCATGACATAATGCTAGCCAATCTATTCTCAATATAACATCTAAGTCTACCACATCTAAAACTATCATATCCACAAAAATTTATTTATCTACTATCAAAATTTCACATGATTTATATACATCATTCACTAATAAAAATTCTCCCAATAGAGTATGTGCCATAAAATAATAGTTTAACTTAGTAGGGTCTCTAACCAATTGCTTAGCAAAACATGGAAACACATATGAATGAGTAGAACTAGGATTGAATAATACATGTGCTTTATAGGAACATATTGGTAATGTACCTGTCATTACTGCATTCAAGGCTTGAGCATTTTATCGTGTTAGAGCAAAGACTTAGGCTTGTTCTCGACCTCGACTTCCTGTCCCTCTACCAGAGCCTGTAACAACTAGGGGTGAACAAAAACCGAACCAGACCGAACTAAATCGAAAAAACCGAATCGAACCGATGAAAAACCGAACCAAACCGATTAAAATCGGTTTAGTTCAGTTTTTTTTTTGAAAAATTGACTGGTTCAGTTCGGTTGGGACGGTCCAACCGAACCAAACCGAACCGAACCAAATTATTTTTAATATATTTAATTTTTATTATTAAATTTATTTTTTATTATATTTTAAAAATATTTTACATAATTTTTTTAAAATCTTTTGAAATGGGCCCAAAAAATTCGAAATAAGCCCAAAAAAAAAATATATAGGCCCAAAAAAATTTAAATGGGCCAAAAATAAAAAAAAATTGGCAAATTTTTTTTTTTAAAAAAAACCGAACCAACCGAACCGAATAGGTCCAAATTTTTTTTTTTATGGTCGGTTCGGTTTGGTTGAGGTCCAAAACTGAACCGAACCGAACCTATGTACACCCCTAGTAACAACTCCATTATTTTTACATATATATATATATATATATATATATATATATATATATATATATATATATATATATATATATATATATATATATATGTAAAATCCCATAAGTTATTACCTCTTTACTTCTAACTATTTAACTCATAATAACATTCAATTAAATTAACTAAGCATAATTAATATATATATATATATATATATATATATATATATATATATATATATATGTAAAATCCCATAAGTTATTACCTCTTTACTTCTAACTATTTAACTCATAATAACATTCAATTAAATTAACTAAGCATAATTAAGGTTTATGGTACACCATTAACACTGATACAATTTTAGGTTCACATTCACATCATTAATTAAAAACATCCGTACAAAAATTAAACACATATATGTCTACATCTTATTCATCCATATTGACTAGTTTTGGGGATACGGGTGCTGGTGGTTGCACCTTCACTGGGATCTTAACTAACTCGACCCAACGTATGCTAGAAACTGGTCATAGAGAATATCTGTATATTTAGTCTTCTAAATATGATATAAAAATATAATGAGAAATAAAGTCCAGTAGGTTCAACAATAAATCATAATTGTCATCAATATAGCTCATCATGTCATGCTCATCATGTCATGTTCATCTGTATAAGCTACAGCAAATACCTTAGGTCACATAAATGCACTTTATCTATGTACATGAAAATCGTACAGTAATAACATGTATGGTATGAATATCTATTTTTAAAATATCATATGATGGCTATCAACTTATTTTCATATCAAGATACCCCGATTAGGGTGAGTATTTTCTACCCTTCGATATAGGCTTTTCTCGCTCCATACGACATGGCACAATTTCACTTTATTTTCTCATTAACATAATCATAGCTGTTAGTAGGGCGTCCCCTACTGGTGCACCACACGAACCGCCATGTGACCGTGCTTGTCATGTGATAAAGGGGAATTTTGAGTATTAATGGCTATATTTTATCCTCTAATTCATAGCAAACTTGTGGTTATTTTCCTACTTTTGGTTATGCTTTGGTTGTTTTTATGCTTGTAGGTGAGCAAAAGAGGCCAAGAAGTAAGGAAAAACAATCATGAAAAGTGCCATATGGACTTAGAACAATATGAGAAGGAAGCAAGGAGGAAGCCCACCAAAAATCAGCAAGAAAAGAGCATGGTAGCCCCCAACACGGCACGACCGTGCTTGGTGGCATGCAACACGGCCAGGCCATGTTCTGGGCAAAAGCTATAGAAACTTCCCAGAATCCAGGCCGTGTCTTGGAACACGGCCGTGCTTCAGGTCCATACACATCATCTTTTTTAGGGTTTTGGCCACCAAAATTGATATATATTGAAGGGGATACGCAGACAAAAAGAGGGGAGACACATTCAGACCTTCTTTTACTCAGTTTTAGGCTTAGGAAACGCCTTAGGATTAGGTTTAGAGTAGGATTAGAGTTTACTTTCACGTTCTTAACTTAGATTGGAGATTAATTTAGCATTGTAATTCATCTATATATTCAGCAATCCAGGTTTTATTTTTTCAACTTTACTTCTACTTCTACTCCTTTCTCTTGGTTTGTATCGAATACTTATGATTTGTTTAATGAATTTGTTTTTAGTTTCTGTTTCTATTATGCTTGAATAGTTTTGATCTAGGGTTTTGATAAACCCACTTATGGTGTGATGATACATTGTGCTGATTGAATTAATGGAACCCTAATTGTATTATCCATGGTTAATTAGGATTAGCTATTAAGCATTGGTTATATGAGTTGATGAATGTTTGGTTAATATTTATCACATCTTAGGATATTAATTGATGGACTGAAAGGTGAAGATTGATACCGGAACCTAATAGTTAATTAGAGATATCTTAATCACGAAAGTAATTTAAGGTTCTCTAGGAATGAATCAATTAGTGGGTATGAGAAAATCGATTAATTGTATTCCATGGTTGGCATAAAGCTTAATGGACCTAGGTTGAACTAAGAACCACGAAAGTAGGCAATTGGATTAACCTAGGTACGATTAGTAACGCTTGAAAGAGGTTGCTAGTTAATTAGGGTTAAACCATCCCCAATAACCTAGATAATTGCAATTAGAGTATAAATTGGATGTTGAATATCATAAGTGTGTTGAACCGTAACTCTAGGCTTTGTTTAATTGATTATCTTTGTTTATTTAATTGTGACACTCTCTAATCGGATTACATCGATTTAGATAGCTCGTTTCGTATAATTCTAGTAATTGACATTGTTCTTTGTGGGATACGACCCGTATTCGTCGGACTAGCTATAGCTACGCCGTGCGCTTGCGGTATTTGGTAAAACATTACTTCAACAAGTTTTTGACGTCGTTGCCGAGGAACAATAGTCAATATTAGATATTTTGCGAAATAGTTAGACTAGATCACTTTTTTTTAATTTCTCTGCATTACTTTATCTTGCTGATTTTTGCCTATTTTCTTCCCTTATAGGAGTGTTTCTCTTTTATGCGAAGAAACTGCGGGTTCATTGCTGAATTTGACCCAGAAATTGAACGCACCCTACGAAGGATAAGAAAAAGACATGAGTAAGAAAACTCTGCATCTATCATGGCAGAAAGAGATAACTGATCTCTTAAGGATTTCACCGCCCCGGATAGTCATGGCCTGAATCCCAACATTGTAAGACCTAATGTTGAGGCCAACAACTTCGAGCTGAAGCCTTCTCTGTTGCAGATAGTTCAGCAGAACCAGTTTGGAGGGTCACCTACCAACGACCCTAATCTTCATCTTTCTGTGTCTTTGGAGTATTGTGACACCCTAAAGCTGAATGAGGTATCTTCAGATGCCATCAGATTGAGACTGTTCCCTTTCTCTTTGAGGGACAAGGCCCGTGCATAGCTACACTCTCTTCCATCAGGGTCCATCACCACTTGGCAACAGCTTTCTCAAGCTTTCTTTGCCAAGTACTTCCCACCGAGCAAGACGGCCCACCTGAGGAATCAAATCACTACTTTTGCTCAGAAGGATAGGGAATCATTATATGAGGCTTGGGAGAGATTTAAAGAGCTCCTCAGGATATTCCCACACCATGGGTTAGAGAAGTGGCTGATAGTTCATACGTTCTATAATGGACTGATTTACAGCACCCGTATGTCTGTGGATGCTGCAGTTGGAGGGGCACTTATGAACAAAACCGTTGATGAGGCTTATGAATTATTTGAAGACATGGCTCAGAATCACTACTCCTGGTCTAGTGAGAGGCATCCCAGAAAACCAGCAGGTATGTATGAAGTAGATGTATTTAGTCATCTTACTTCTAAAGTTGATGCTTTATTTCAGAAGTTGGATAAGCTAAGCATCAATGTTGTTGGCTCTTCTTCATTATTAGAATGTGAAATTTGTGGGAGTGTTGGCCATGTAGCCAATGAATGCTAGCTTGGAAACCCTCACTTCAATACATACAACCCAGGCTAGAAGAACCACCCGAATCTCTCTTACAAGCTGAATGCAAATCAGCAACCTCAGAATAACTTTAGATAACCCCTTGGGTTCCAAAATCAGAGGCCATTCAACCCAGCTCCTCCCCAGCCAAAGTCAAATCTGGAGGCTCTGATGGAGAATTTTATCTCCACACAGAGTAAGCAGAATGATGAATTCAGAGCCCAGAACCATTCTATGAATGAGGCTATTAAAGATTTAGCCTCCAAGGTAGATTCGCTTGCTACTCATAGCAAGATGTTGGAAACTCAGATAGCACAGCAAGCAAGTCTATCTAATAGGAACTTTGGCAGACTTCCAGGCCAAACTAAGAACCCCAGAGAGCATTGTAATGCCGTTACTTTGAGAAGTGGTAAGCAGTTGGCTGAATCTGAGAGAAGTGGGGAGGTAAAGACAAATGAACCTCAGGCTGCATCTGAGAAGAAATTAGAAAAGGAATCAGAAGAAGAGGAAAAGAAGGAAGAAGAGCCAAAATATGTGGCTTCTGAACCATACAAGCCACCAATCCCTTTTCCTTAAAGATTGGTTAAGGCCAAGTTAAAGAAGCAATTTGGGAGATTTCTAGATGTGCTGAAAAAGCTGAATATTAACATTCCATTCCTAGAATCCATATCCCAAATGCCATCTTATGCAAGGTTCTTGAAAGAGATCCTCTTAAACAAGAGGAAAATTAAAGAGCATGCTGTGGTGGCACTGACAGAGGGATCAAATGCATTAATCCAGAATAAGCTTCCTCAAAAGCTTAAGGATCCCGGAAGCTTCTCCATTCCTTGCTCCATTGGAGATATGAAAATAGAAAGAGCCCTATGTGACCTTGGAGCAAGTGTGAGCTTCATGCCTCTTTCAGTTTGCAAAAAGCTTCAGATGGGTGACTTAAAGCCTACCACCCTTTCTCTTCATTTGGCTGACCGATCCATCAAGCATCCGATAGATATATTAGAGGATGTTTCTCTAAAGGTTGGTAAATTTTATATATCGGTTGATTTTGTTATTTTAGAGATGGAGGAAGATGACAAAATCCCCATCATTCTTGGAAAGCCTTTCCTAGCTATGGCTGGTGCCAATATAAATGTGAAAGATGGAAAGCTTTCTTTGAATGTAGGGGATGAAAAAGTAGAGTTTAATTTGAATGATGCTATGCACCCTCCATCTCTAGGTGAATCTTGCTACAAGATTGGCTTAACTGAACCTAATGTAAATGATAATGCCATGAATTTTTCTCCTCTTGACCCACTTGAATTATGCTATGTGGAAAGTTCTTGTGTTTATGTCAAACAGGGGGAAGGAAAGCAAGAAATTGAGGAGGAAGTGAAAGATACAAAGCTTGAGCCTAAACCACCTCCTCAAAGCTTGAATGAAGCAAAGGAAGAAAGGAATAAGCCAAGAGGATCCTTGAAGGGCATTAGGCAAAGCCTTAAGCAACATACTAAGAGGCAATGGATTAAAAAGAGAGTTATTCAAACTCTCTTCAAGCCTCCTTGAGTGAAAGCATGAACAGGGAGTTGAGCTAATGACTTTAAACAAGCGCTTTGTGGGAGGCAACCCACATTTTAATTTTTAAGTTTCTTTTTGTTTTGTTTTATAGCTTTTAGTTTAGTTTTTATCTTTAATTTTAGATAATTTCTTAGGATAGGAATTTGATGAGTGTTTTCTCTTGAATTTTTAGGTCCATTCCCATGTGCTCAAGGTGATATAAAAGGCTTAAAATTATGGGAAATGAAGGAGAATCAAAAGGCTGAGGCAAAATTCAAAGAATTAAGGTTTCCAGTCAGCAACACGGCTAGGCCGTGTCCTCCACCACGCCCGTGCTTCAAGCACGGGCCAAATCCTGCATTTTGGAGAAAACTCGCCAACAACACGGGCAAACTGTGTCCCAAGACACGGTCGTGCCCCAAGCCCAGCCCAAGCACCCCTCACCCGTGTTGCTCAACACAGGCCAAATCCAGAATTTGGAAATTCCAGCGCCAAGCACGGGTGGGCCGTGCTGTGAAGCACGACCGTGGTCTAGGTAAAAAAAAGGGGAGAAAAAGGGCCATCCAGCCCAAAGCATAAGTGGGTCATGTTTTTAGCCCAGCTCCAATTCAAAATGCTGCATTGCTTATATCTGACTTACCTATTGCTGATGCTATACACTTGGCACCTAAGTCAGAACCCTCAACCTCCTCCTTCAGTAGACCAATAAGCAAGTAAGTTACTTCTCCCTTTGCCTGTACTTTCATTTATACTGACATTGAGGACAATGTCAAGTTTAAGCATGGGGGAGTAGACTTTAGGCTTGTAGTTTTCACTGATTGAATTTTGTATCTCCTGTTTCTTTGTATAATCATAAAGTTTGCTATTTCAGAGATAAATTGGCATAATATAGGTTAATTTTTAGCTCATGAACATGTGATGCACAATAGGATATGAAATAGGTAGTTATTATTTTAGTCTCTCTCTTCTAGGATTAAACCTCTAATTTTTTGAAAAATATCTCTCTATTGTACTGTGAATTGTATGCTATTTTTGATTTTAACACTATGAGAGTGTGAAGGTAGGGAGAGGTGAAAAATGAGGGAATGTTCACCCCAAAAAGTTTTCACTTTCAGTACCTCTTCAGGGTACCAAAAAGGCCTTAGTATGAGTACCTAGATGTATTTACCCTAGTGAGATGGAGCATAAAATGCACTCACTGTGTATTTCTAAAAAAAAAAAACAAATGAATGAAAAAGAGAAGAAAAAAATGATGGAAAGTACAAGAGTTTGAATGAGAAAAAGAGTGATAAAATAGAAATAAGGGTAAGGCAACATAGGGAGATCTAAAGGATGAGGTGGCCAACTTGAGGGTATAAAAAAAATCAATTTGATGCATACAACCAATGGTAACAATAGAAGTAGATATATAATAGAAGAATTTTTGGTTTAGTTTTAAAAGAACAGAGACTATCTAGTAAATGTCTATTCATATACCTATTGTGTGCATATTGATTAAGTGAAAAATTACTTATATTACATTTTTTCTATCCTCTGGAATTTGATTGCATCTTTCCCCCTTCCTTCCTGATATGATATGTTATTTGCTTGAGGACAAACAAAGGTTTAAGCATGGGGGAGTTGAAAAAGGGGAATTTTGAGTATTAATGGCTATATTTTATCCTCTAATTCATAGCAAACTTGTGGTTATTTCCCTACTTTTGGTTATGCTTTGCTTTGACTACTGCTTTGGTTGTTTTTATGCTTGTAGGTGAGCAAAAGAGGCCAAGAAGCAAGAAAAAACAGTCATGAAAAGTGCTATATGAACTTGGAACAATATGAGAAGGAAGCAAGGAGGAAGCCCACCAAAAATCAGCAAGAAAGGAGCATGGCAGCCCCCAACACGGCTAGGTCGTGCTTGGTGGCATGCAACATGGCCAGGCCGTGTCTTGGAACACGGCCGTACTTCGGGTCCGTACACATTGTCTTTTTTAGGGTTTTGGCCGCCAAAATTGATATATATTGAAGGGGATACGCAGCCAAAAAGAGGGGAGATGCATTCAGACCTTCTTTTACTCAGTTTTAGGCTTAGGAAACACCTTAGGATTAGGTTTAGAGTAGGATTACAGTTTACTTTCATGTCTTAGCTTAGATTGGAGATTAATTCAGCATTGTAATTCATCTATATATTCAGTAATCCAGGTTTTATCTTTTCAACTTTACTTCTACTCCTTTCTCTTGGTTTGTATTGAATACTTATGATTTGTTTAATGAATTTGGTTTAGTTTCTATTTCTATTATGCTTGAGTAGTTTTGATCTAGGGTTTTGGTAAACCCACTTATGGTGTGATGATACATTGTGCTGATTGAATTAATGGAACCCTAATTGTGTTATTCATGGTTAATTAGGATTAGCTATTAAGCATTGGTTATATGAGTTGATGAATGTTTGGCCAATATTTATCACGTCTTAGGATATGAATTGATGGACTGAAAGGTGAAGATTGATACCGGAACCTAATAATTAATTAGGGATATCTTAATCACGAAAGTAGTTTAAGGTTCTCTAGAAATGAATCAATTAGTGGGCACGAGAAAACCGATTAATTGTATTCCATGGTTGGCATAAAGCTTAATGGACTTAGGTTGAACTAAGAACCACGAAAGTAGGCAATTGGATTAACCTAGGTACAATTAGTAACGCTTGAAAGAGGTTGCTAGTTAATTAAGGTTAAACCATTCCCAATAACCTAGATAATTTCAATTAGAGTATAAATTGGATGTTGAATATCATAAGTGTGGTGAACCGTAACCCTAGGCTTTGTTTAATTGATTATCTTTGTTTATTTAATTGTGACACTCTCTAATCGGATTACATCGATTTAGATAGCTCGTTTCGTATAATTCTAGTAATTGACATTGTTCTCTGTGGGATACAACCCGTACTCGCCGGACTAGCTACAGCTACGCCATGCGCTTGCGGTTATTTTATAAAGCACACACAACATCACGCCCCTAATTTTAGAGCACGTGAAACACATACTTTACGATTATATATTTTCTATAACATGTATAATACATTCTTTTACAGATATGTATTTCCATATATATACAAAATCTATAAACATCAAAATACAGAAGAAGCAGGGATCCTGCCTGTGGCGTTCAGAGCATACTCTAAAGTACAAATACCATATAAATCAAAATCTATGAGCCATGGAAACAAAGTAGATTCACCCAGATATTATGTCATTTAGCTGGTCAACTATCTGAAGGGAAACGACTAAATTCTATATCCTTATCTAAAAAACATATAAATAACGTGTAGTGAGTTTGACAATTCAGGGAGCAGATAATACCTCCTATGATTTCTTAGGTCAATATATGGATGTACTCATATTTTAAAATTTGTCACAGAAAATACAGTCCAAAATTACATTTATATTGGACCCGCATTTCAAATATTTTTAGTTCATATCACATTCAGATATTCAAATTTATATGCAATACGATATGATCATTATTCAAATATTGTAATGCATCAAAACCTTTCACATGAAAACATTAGGAGGATCCAATATCAGAACCTCCATATCAGAGTTCAATCCCTTTCGTACTTTGTTGGTTTAGGATTTGCCTAAACTTAGCATATGGCTGAGGTTTGCTCTACCACCATTCAAGAGGACACGCGAAAGGACTCTAATATGGGTATTTCCCAAGCACACAGCAAGGGAAGGTAAATCACATCTCATATAGTTGGCATCTCGCCCATATAGGAGGCATCCTGCTCTCCATCACATATCATCTCTCGTGTGTTGGCCAACACACGAGGCTAGCACTACCCCCTACTAGCTGGGTTATCAAGGTGCACCAAGACTAACATCACCTGCTATTAGCAGATAGTGTTTCTAATAGGATTTCTCCACAGAAAATACCGTATGCACATATGCCATATAATCAAGTATAAAATTCTCAATATAATGTAGACTTTCAGTTTCAGTATAGATTCATCTGTCATAAATTTCTCATTCAGGGTTTATCACATGTACATGCCATTTCTCGAGGCAATCATATAACTTTATAAATAATGCCACATGTATAAATATTCACTTTATCATTTAATGAGAAATACATGTGAAATCATTTACATCATGAGTTCAGAAATCCATTTTCAAAACTATACTTTTCTTGAACTATATTCTAAATTGTAAACAATTCAGATAATTTTAATGCATTTCAGAAACATATAAAAGTGTCAATATCTCATAAACATAATCATATACATGCTTAAAGATCAAGAAGAGTATAGGACAAGCCATAGGAAGAATCATCTACTCATAGGGTAAGGGCTCCAGATTAGATAGCCCCAAAATGCACTTTTTCAATCCATATTTGACTAAACAGACTTCAAAACTGTGTCCGGAGGGTTCAAAAGTCAAGGAAATGACTTCGGAAACTTGGTCACTATTCATGGTTGAAAAACACTGTTCACCACTGAAAAATACTATTTATCGCCGAAAAATACTATTTATCGCCGAAAAATACTATTTATCGCCGAAATATACTATTTATCGCCGAAATATATTATTTACCAAAAACAAAAAGTTGTCAGATAGTTGAAAAATTTCATATCCTAAGGTTTATCTAACTCCTGAATCTATCTATGGTGTCAGATTTCCAATTTGAGGTCTCTAAGTAAGAGCTTTAGAGTTTACCTTTTTCTGAGATTTTTTAGTTTTGATCTATGGCGATTCAACGGTTGATTTAAAAAATTGTTTGGTTAAAATCGTAGTACTCTCCGTCCTGAATCCATTGGTACCATTAGTTTTGAGATCAGAGACCTGTAGACACTCTAGATCTAGAGAGAAAATATGGAGATACTATTCACTATTCACACTATTCATTTTCCTCTCCGTTTCATCCTTCTACATTCCGTCTTCCCCTTCCCTTTTTTTTATAATAATAATTATTATGATTTAATAATTAAATATTTAGATTTATTTTTATTTTATTTTATATATATTCATATAAATATTGTTTTTCATCCTAAAATATCCCAAATTTTTTTAAAAATTTGCATTATCATAAAACTTTAGTTAAACTCTTAAATCATAATTTTTCTTGATAAAAATCTTAATAAAAAAAATCAGAAAAATGAATATCTTTATACATAATAAAATAAAGAATATTTCTAAAAATACAACAAAAAGTTATTAGAGGCCAATATAATTATTTTAAACAAAAAAATAATTATTTTATTTAAAAGTATACTTGCTTTTAACAAAACATAATCATTTTTAAACAAATAAAAATATATTTGTTTATAGCAAAATATTATTATTTAAATTTAGCAAAACATAATCATTTTTAAACAAATAAAAATATATTTGTTTATAGTAAAATATTATTATTTAAAAATAAATTTACGGGATATTACATTCTTTCCCCTTAAGAAATTCGGTCCCCGAATTTCAGCCCATCCTACCATATTTAGGGAATGAAATTAAGGCATAATTCGGAATTACTAACCTTATTACTCAAATAATTGGGAATATCTTTTCTGTATATCATCTTTACTTTTTATTATGTCTCTTCACTTGAATGATTTTGCCATATAACTTAACCATATAGATTTCTTTCATCCATGAGTTCTTCACTTGTCGATCAACAATAGATATCGATTTTACCCATAGTTAAGTCAAATTATTATCCAATTAAATTCCCTAGAATTAGGTAAAATAAGAAAAATCTAATAAGTATTTCCTTAGCATTGATGCAAGAAAAACTGTATCCACATTACTTAATCTTGATGGCAAAGCTAGGCAATATACTACTATGCCTACTTTGTTCAAATTTTCAAAACAGTCTATATACTTGAGCTTAACTTTTCTCATCTTTTCAAACCTCATTACCTCTTTCAATGGTGAGTCCTTCAAGAATATGTGGTCACCAACTAATAATTTCTAGTGCTTAACATTCATGGGCCTTATAGACTTTTGACCAGTATTGAGTTGCTTGTATTTCTTTTCTAATCAATTTCACTTTATGCAAAATACTCAACATATTATATATACATACAAGGAACTCTTAAACCATTGTATATCTCATTCCTTTATATCCTCAAGCTCACATGTATATATCTATAAGTCGATATTAGGAAACACACACATAAAAGAACATATTCACACCCATATTGGGTAACTATCTTTTCTCATTCCAGACTTCTATCAAGTCATCTTTAATTCTCACATGTCAACATCATCCCATGAATATCATCATCTTAATCCATCATCTATTTTTTAATTCTAAAATTCATTAATCAATATGTTAAACATACGTAGCAATAAATCAACCAAACATTTTATAACGTTTATGTATCATTGGCAAATATCTAACAATTCCAACTTACCTCATCATAGTAACTTTATACCCTCTTATTAACACCAATAAACTCATTATAAAAAATTTCAAGCCTTTCTTTTATCATATCTAAAATCATCTCATTCTATCTTATATCAATCCCGTTTAATTCATCCAATCACTTCAAGTAGATTTTTTCCAACAATTACTCATACATGAATTTTCAATTTCAACATAATTCACATCCTAGATACTAGACTTAATTTAGCATAATATAAACCTTTCACACAAATATCTTAATCACTTACATTATTTTTGGACATGATTCTTAGAATATTCTCTATATTTCTAAATTAAGAGTTCAAAGATTAATTTAAATCCTACTTCCCATATTTTATTCCTCAAGAATTTCAACACCACTAATTCTCTTGATTACATTCGTCAAAACACCATAAGGCCATCATCCGTCCATTCCTTTCAAATTTTTCATTACTTTAACCTACTAACAACTTGGATACTATAATAATTGAGTTTCAAAGAAAATAAATTAACTTTTCTTGTAATGAGGGAAAAGAACTTGCATTTAATGCTAAATATTAATAAAAAAATACTGTAGAACAGACAAAAAGCATAATAGAAAATGGTGCCAAAATAGAAAGTCAAAAATTTGGACAAAGTATTGAAAGAAAATTAAAATCGGTGGCCGTAATTCTTGAAAATTTGTAAACAATCTAGCTATTATTTCGGCAGAAATCGGTTGCCGCAAATTTTGAATATATGTGCCAAAATCTACTTTAAAGCTGTTGATATTCGGTGGAAAAGAAACATTTCTGAGCTTATAAAAATCTGTGAAAGTCAAAGAATACGTAGTTAACTAGTATGATGCAGTTGATTGGTTCAAAATAGATGTAATCAATCAACTGTAAAATAATCAATCCAAATTAAAATTTCTCAAAATAGCTAGTTGACTTAATAATACTGATAGTCGATTGGAAAATATATTGGGAAAATAAAATAAATCATTTGATTGTCCTTCTTCAACAATTAACTGGTTTGCATCTTCATTCTTTCTTTCTTTTAATTTTTTGTTACAATGACACCCATCACCTACAACTTCCTTACAAGAATCAAGACATCAATGCTTCATCAAGGACAACAAGGAAAAGACAAATTTCTGGTGATATTTTAACCTTATTTTCTTTATGCCGAATATGAGCGACTATCACAACTACTGTACATATACATACTATCATTTTAAAAAATTTCACCTTCAATTTAGCTTATATCCACTAATCACTCACATAGTTATTCTAATTATTCCCGACCTATTCACATATCTATCATAAGTATACCATTCTCTGAGTTCTATAAATACACACATTAATATCTTTACCTTCTCATACTCAAAATTAGGGTGTGTGCAGTTATGGAGGGAATCACATTTTGTCAATTTCGAAATATTTGTGTTTTTTGTGGTTTCAGTCCTGAAAAAGATAGAGAGTATGTGAAAGCTGCACAAAACCTGAGTGTGGTACTGGCTAGGAGAAAAATTCATTTAGTCTATGGTGGAGGTAACCGTGGTTTAATAGGGTGTGTGTCTACAATTGCACATGCAGGAGGATGTCAAGTTCTAGGTATTATTCCTATAGCTCTAACTGCATCCAACATCATAGGGAAGACAGTTGGGGAAGAATATAAGGTTGCTTCCATGCATGAGCGCATGGCTAGAATGATAGAGAGTATTTGTGTGTGCAGTTATAGAGGGAATCACATTTTGTCAATTTCAAAATATTTGTGTTTTTTGTGGTTCCAGTCCTGAAAAAGATAGAGAGTATGTGAAAGCTGCACAAAACCTGAGTATGGTATTGGCTAGGAGAAAAATTCATTTAGTCTATGATGGAGGTAACCGTGGTTTAATAGGGTGTGTGTCTACAACTGCACATGCAGGAGGATGTCAAGTTCTAGGTATTATTCCTATAGCTCTAACTGCATCCAACATCATAGGGAAGACAGTTGGGGAAGAATATAGGGTTGCTTCCATGCATGAGTGCATGGCTAGAATGATGAGCAATACTGATGCCTTCATTGCCTTACCAGGGGGTTTTGGTACTTTAGAAGAGATTTTTCAAATAGTCTATTGGGCACAACTAAATATGCATCACAAACCGATAGGTTTGTTAAATGTCAATCACTTCTTTGATGGTTTCTTGTTTTTTCTTGATCATGCTGTGGAACAAAGGTTTATCCCACACTCAGCACGATAAATTCTCATCTCGGCTTCAAATGCCGAGGAGTTGATTGATGATTTACAAGCATATGTTCATGTACTTGATCCAATTAAAGCTCAAATAGAATGGACAACAGACAACAACAGAAAGTATAAATTGGACTTGGATCTTCATCTGTAACTGTAGCAAGATGTGGACAATGCTGTACCACTTTTACTTTCTCAAGGTCAACTTGGATACCATCTTGCTAGCCACATACCTTAAGAAAGTAATATTACTAAGTCGGAATTCTTATTTTGAAAACTTAGCATATAGTTGATACTCCCTTGGAGTTTGTAAAACTATCTTTAAATGTTGCTTATGATCCTCTAAACTCTTGGAATATTCTAGTATATCATCAATAAATATAATAACAAATTGATATAGGGATAACCTAATTACTATTCATTAAATCTATGAATGCAGCTGGGACATTTGTCAAATTAAATGACATCACCAAGAACTCATAATGACCATAATGAATCTTAAAAGAAATTTTCTAAATACCTTCTTCCCTTATCCTCAATTGATGATATCCAAATATCAAATCAAATCAATTTTTGAAAAATATTGAGCACTTTTTAACTGGTCAAACAGATCATCTATACAAGGTAATGGATTTTTATTCCATACTGTCACCTTATTCAACTGTCTATAATCTATGCATAGTCATAAGGATCCATCTTTCTTTTTTATAGATAGAATTGGAGCACTCTAAGTAAAAGTACTAGGGCATTTAAATCCCTTGTCTAACATGTCTTGTAACTATTTTTTTCTCACTTCCTTAAGTTCAGTGGGTGCCATTCTATATGGGAATATAGACACTGGTTAGGTTCCAAGAAGTAAATCAATACCAAATTCAATTTATCATTTCGGAATAATCCTAAAAATTCCTCAGGAAATACATTAGAAATTCTTTAACCACCGGAACTTGATTTACACTAGTATACTTTATATCAACATCTCTCACCACTGTCAAATATTCTTGGCACCTTTTTGTAATCACTTATGGGATGTTAAAGCAGATATTAGATTACTGGGTATCTCACTACGATCTTCTTGTGTTAAGAAAGAAAATTCTCTAGGAAATTGAATTTAATCAACTTAAAATGACATTCTAAAATGGCATGGCATGATACTAACCAATCCATTCTCAGTATCACATCAAAGTCTACTGTTTCTAGACAACCTGTAACATCCCTAATTTCATTTCATGTATTAATAAAAGTACAAAAGTATTCAAAGTAACATCTCTAATTTCTTTTCTTTTATTAATAAAGGTACACAAATATTTAATTAAGGAAATAACATTTATTAGATAATTTTTAGATATCTAAGGAAATATAATCCTTAGAAATTCTTCACCTTATGTGTATGTATAGAAATGTTCTAATATTAATGGAATAGGTAAAGAAAGAAAACCTAAGAGGAAATATTAGAAAGAAGCATGCTAAAGAACTTAGGCAAGGAAGATAAATTTTTGTGAAGTAAGTAAAGGTCTTAAAATGTCAAAAAAATTGGATTAGGGTAATTTTTCTTAATTTAAGAGCAAAAGTTACTAAGTTTGTATCTCCACCCATAAATTTGGGCTTTCACCTATGGACACTTCATATAGAGTTTTTCTACTTCACATGAATTTTTTAGCAAGCCAATAGGATAGCCCAATGAAGAAATAAAACCTAAACTTGGACCAGGATATAGGAATTGGACCGGTAGCCCAAAAATCATGAAAATGTGACCAATCTGTTGTTATTTTTATTAAAACTCGCAAGCGCACGAATCTATTGGAGTATAGATTTAGTGGTATGCAAGGTCGATCCCACGAGGATTGCCAATTGAGAAAATTTAATTCAAATTCAAAATAAATATTTCTAACCTAGTTGCCAGAATGTTTATTTTGTGAGAAGAGTACTGAACAGAGTTTGTAAGGAACTAAAATACCAAAATTAAATATGAATGTATTCAAAGTAAGAAACATGCTAAGGTTAGGGAATCCACTCTTGGTACATCAAATAATAATAAATTTTAACTCTTTTATTACTCAAATGGAATCCTCACGTAAATGAGGTTTCATTCGGAAGATATGTTACATTAAACACGCTTTGGTTTATAGATGAAGTGTATTTGCCTTCTTTTATTGTATTAATAATAGTAAATCACTTTTGTAAAATGGATTCAAGTATACATTGTGCCAATCATCATATTGTCTACAATAAATCAAGAATGATTCAAATATTTATTGTGCCAAAGATTGTCTACAATGTATCAAGATTTGCACTTTACAAAATTTAAAATAAAAGTATACAAACAAAGTCAATAATAATAATAATATAAAGTAGGCGGTAAAACCAGCCATTGAGAAAAGAAATAACAAGAAAATAAATATAAAAAGTGCAGAAGATAAATAATAGAGGGGCAATAAAGCCATCCTCTAAGAAAGTAAATAATAAGAAAGTAAATAATAAAAGTACAGAAAATAAATAACAGAGGGGCAATAAAGCCATCCTCTAAGAAAGTAAATAACAAGAAAGCAAATAATAAAAGTACAGAAAATAAATAACAGAGGGGCAATAAAGCCATCCTCTAAGAAAGTAAATAACACGAAAGTAAATAATAGAAAGGCAAAAAATAAATAACAGAAGGGAAATAAAGCCATCCTCTAAAAAAGTAAATAATAAGAAAATAAATAAGAAGATAAATACAACATTAAGTATAAACATTAAAATTAAGAGTTAGATAAATTATTATTTTTATACCAAGAGTTTCACCCTTTCACCTTAGCATTAGGAGATTAGTTCTCCATAATCAAGATAAGAAAACAAAATGAAAGATGAAGAAGCATGATAAAACTTATGAGAGAAAGTAAAGATACAAAATGTATAAAGAGAGAAAAGGATTACAAACACTTCCACAAAGATTTCCCAAGCTCCCTCTTCAGCCTTTCTCCTCCCCCTTTAGCTCACAATATGTCTCTATTTATAGAAAAAACAAGGGAAGTAGGTGACAAAAATGGTGGGTAGCAAATTGCACTAAAGTTGACAATAGTGTTGCATTATGTGCCTTGAAATTCATCGTAATATATCGCCTTGATAGCCACCGAATCTGCTCATCCAATCAACATAAGAGTTGTAGATATGTTCATTATCTTTCCGTCCATATAAGATAGACAAAAATGGGCCACGTATTTTGTGATTTATGGCCAAAACACTATAGCAAGGTCAGGTTGGACTGCAACAGTAAACATGTTCGGTTCTAGCCCAATTTTGGCCCTTTTAGTGTTCGAATTGGCTGACCACTTGAACATCACAGGTGTAGAAAATTATATCTGTTATTCACTTACAAAATTTCATGTCCATTAAATATGTATTTGTTGAAATATGGCCCAAATACTACAGTAAGGTTAGACTGGACTGCAACAGTAAACATGTTCTGTTCTAGCCCCATTTTTGCTCTTTGGATATCTGAATTTGCTGATCACATAAACATGAAAGTTGTATGAAATTATGTCAGCTATTCATCTACCAAATTTTGTACCTAATATATACATATTTTTTGAGATACGGCCAAAATATTGTAGTAAGATCAAGTTGAAAAGCAAGCAGCAAACAAATTTTTAACATTGAGTGTTTTGCCTTGAATCTTTATGTTTCGATTCTTTTAGAAATGTGGTCATAAATCAAGATTGAATTGATGCATATATCCATTAGGATGTGTCTCAAGAGACAAAAAGATAATGCTCCTTACTCAGCCATCCTTAATGAATTTATTTTGTCTGCTTGATTTATAGACATCATTTCTAAAGAATCACAATTTAGCTTTGATTCCTCTAATTGAGTCAATTTCCTATTCTTCTCTTTATCTATAAAAATACACAAAACTAAAGACAAATAAGGGAGATAAATACTTAATTAAGGTAAAAAGATAAGATAAAAATATTTAATTTATGAGTACAAAACTCATTCATCAAAGACCCCCAAACTTAATCTTTTGATTGTCCTCAAGCAAAACACACAAACATCAAAATTCAAAAGATGAGTGAGTGATGAGTTGTTTTTGGCTTACTAAACATTCCTCAAGAATTTAAAATATGCAACCAAAGAAAATATCAGAATTCCAAAGTTATGTAAAATTTTAATTCAAATGCAACATATAGTTTACTATTGAATCCCAAGTGTGTGTGTGATAATCTTATGACATTGGACTTTTTGCATTCAAATAAATTTACATAATCAAAATTTTAAAACAGAACTCCAGAGTTTTACATTTGAGACTCCATAAGCTTATTTTTCATGTCACTCTCCACTAATGTAGACTAATCATAAAATTTAAGATCATTAGGACTATCATTAGGTTTGTAATGTATGACATAGGTTAAAGGTGGATAAAAAGATATGAAAGCTCAATTCACTCTATAACATACATGATCATTTAAGTCCTCCCAAATATTTTTGATATTATCATGTGAATTCTATCTCCAACCTTATCCTCATCCTTATGTTATATGCTCATAATACTCTCTCTTTTTTTGAAAGTACCCCCAAACTTATTTCTTTGGGCGGTTCTATTTTTTTTATTTATTATTTTTTTCTCTTTTTTTTTTTGTTTTTTGTTTTTTTTAACTTCTTCCATTCACCCATGAACCATAGCTTTTCAAATGATCATTTCTGTGAGTGAAAGGTAAAAGTTAGAAATATTTTTATTCAAATGCTAGATAATAATATAGGTGTACAAGAAAGGATAAATATAGGCTCAAAATGGGTTACTAGGGATGGCATAATGTGTAGGTTGGTTTGAAAGGCTCAAATGATTCCAATAATGCCTAATTCATTTCTTAAATAGAGAGTAGTCTAGAATTTCATTTCAAGTGACAATCAAATAAGTTCTAGAGTTTCATGAGATCACTTAGCATATTTGAATTATATAAATCTTTTCTAAATAAACAATCAATCAAATGTAAAAGATTAAGTGCTCAGGATTTTAGGATTCTCAAGTAAAATATAAGTTACAATTGAGTTTAGGTTCACACATAACACTCAAAACTCATCTATTTTCCTAAGGTTACAAGCATTTTAAATTATTTTCATCATTGGTGCTAGTTTTGCCTATTCTCAAAACATCACTCAGTTTTTTTTTTGAAATCTAGGTGCTGGACCCTATACAGAAATAGGAGGCTAGACACCCACGTCCTTTTTTTTTTGTGAAGAAAGAAGAAGGACAAGCACAAAACAAACAACAAAAATTGAAAGAGATATTACCTGGAAAGAAATCTAGGAAAAGATGAACCTGCAATAAACTAACCAGAAAAGAAAAATTTATTCAATCAAATAAAAGGTGTTACAGATGAAGATCCAAATCTAATTTGCGCTTTCTGCGGTTGTCTGCTGTCCAATCTATTTGAGTTGTAGCTTGATCAGGAATATGAACATATGCTTGTAATGCATCAATCAACTCATCAGCATTTGAAGCCGAGATGAGAATTCGTCGTGCTGAGTGTGAGATAAGTCTTTGTTCTACTGCTTGATCAAGAAAAGACAGCAAACCATCAAAGAAATTGTTAACATTCAACAGACCTATGGGTTTATGGTGGAGATTCAATTGTGCCCAGGAAACTATTTGAAAAATTTCTTCCAAAGTACCAAAACCACCTGGTAAGGCAATGAAAGCATTAGCGTTGCTCATCATTCTAGCAATGCGTTCATGCATAGAGGCTACCCTAAATTCTTCCCCAATTGTTTTTCCAATGATGTTTGATACAGCTAGAGCTGTAGGAATAATACCAAGAACTTGACATCCTCCTACATGTGCAGCTGTAGACACACACCCCATTAACCCATGACTACCTCCACCATAGACTAAATAAATTTTTCTTCTGGCCAGTACAATACCCAAATTTTGTGCTGCTTTAACATACTCTCCATTTTTTCCAAGACTGGAACCACAAAAGACACAAATATTTTGAAATTGACGAAATGTGATTCCTTCCATACCTGCAATCACCTTAGCTTTGAGTATGAAGATAAAGATAATAATATGTGCATTTATAGAACTCAGATAAAGGCATACTTACAACAGCTATGCGAATAAGACGGTGGCATAATTACAATAGTCATGTGAGTAGGCCAATGGATGACAGCTAAATTAAAGATGAAAAATTCAAAAATAATGGCACGCATGCATATGTACAGTAGTTGTGATTATGGCTCACATCTTCCTCTGGTTTTACATCCAGTAACGGCTTAAACGCCCTCTAAGGGTCGAGGATATGCTTCTCATCCAATTTTCTTATAAATTGGCAAACAGGGTCTTTTAATGTCAGATTCTCAAGACTGTATCATTTTTGTTCTTTTTTAAAATGAGGCCATAAACCAACAATCTCGATATGCACATATCCACTAGGATGTGTCTCAGGAGACGTTGGATGAAACTCATCATCCAATGACTCCTTACTCAAGCCATCCTTAATGAATTTTATTTTATCTTCTCGATTTACATGAACCCATCCCAAAGAACGGCAACGTGTGTTGCAAGTTTCACGTCCACATTTATGGCAGACACCTATTCTTTTAGCTCTACGCTTTTTAGCAAAACTGCTTTTTCCTAAACCAGGCATGTAAGAGATGTAACCATTTGCAGACTCACCTGCTAATCGTACCTTAGCTTCAATTAGCCAACGAATATCAGCAGGTATTCCCATTATCATCATCAACCTTAATCTTTCAACCCGTGCTTTATAAATTTTCAACAATGCATTGGGTGGAAGAGAAGGAAAATGATTTTTCAAGTTTGCAAGTATGTCTTCCATTCTCAATTCAATTTTTTTGAAGAAAGATCAAAAGCAACAAAACCAACAAAACAATAACAATTCAAAAGAAAATATTAATGAGGGAACAAATTAATGCAAACTAATAAAAAAAAATCTTACCTAAATAACGTGCGTAGCAATTAGAGGAAGCAAATCAATCCTGGTAGACAGGATCACGCAGAAGTGTCTCCTCTACCTCTGGGTTGCGTAATTCCAAAAATGATTTCAATCTTTGGCCATTGACTTTAAATACATCACCATTTTTGGGATTTTCAATATCTACTGCACCATGTGGATAAACAGTATGAACAATGAATGGTCCTGATCACTGAGAACGTAATTTCCCTGGGAATAAATGCAAACGAGAGTTATATAGAAGAAGTTTTTGACCTACATTAAATGATTTTCTTAAAATATTTTTATCATGAAAAATTTTCATTCGATCCTTGTACAATTTTGCATTCTCATATGCATCATTCCTTATTTCTTCCAGTTCATTGAGTTGAAGCTTCCTGTGGGAACCTGCTTTGTCAAGAGAAAAATTAATTTATTTGATGGCCAAATAAGCTTTATGTTCTAACTTAATAGGTAAATGACAGGCCTTGCCATACACAAGTCGATAAGGAGACATTCCAATAGGGGTTTTAAAAGCAGTACGATAAGCCCATAAAGCATCAGAAAGTTTCAAAGACCAATCTTTTCTACTTGGGTTAATCGTTTTTTCCAAAATATTTTTAATTTCCCTATTTGAAATTTCAACTTGACCACTAGTCTGAGGGTGGTATGGGGTAGCAACTTTGTGTGTAATGCCATATTTTCTCATTAACTGCTCAAAATGCTTATTACAAAAATGTTTTCCCCCATCACTAATGATAGCCCGTGGTGTGCCAAACCTCGAAAATATGTTTTCTTTCAAGAATTTTATCACAATCTTGTGATCATTTGTTTTACATGCAAGAGCCTCTACCCATTTTGACACATAATCCACAGCAACAAAGATGTATAAATTACCGAAAGAATTAGGAAAAGGACCCATGAAATCAACTCCCCAGACATCAAATATCTCAATAATAAGAATGGGAGTTAAAGGCATCATATTCCTCCGTGAAATACTACCCAAATTTTGACAACGCTCACAAGAACTACAATACAAATGGGCATCTTTGAACAATGATGGCCAGTAAAAGCCACATTACAAGACTTTTGCAGCAGTTTTTTTAGCACTAAAATGACCTCCACAAGCATGATCATGAAAAAAAGAAATAACACTATATTGCTCACTCTCAGGAACACATCTCCGAATGATTTGATCAGGACAATACTTAAACAAGTATGGATCTTTCCAAAAGAATTTCTTTACTTCTGCTAAAAATTTTACCCGATCTTGCTTACTCCAATGTGTAGGCATTTGACCTGTGGCAAGATAATTAGCAATGTCAGCAAACCAGGGTAACTGAGAAATAGACATGAGTTACTCATCTGGAAATGAGTCTCCGATAAGCAAGTTATTGTCACCCGATTCAACTATCAGCCTAGACAAGTGATCAGCCACAACATTTTCAGATCCTTTCTTATCCCGAATTTTTAAATCAAATTCTTGCAACAACAGTATCCATCTTATCAAACGCGCTTTAACATCTTTCTTAGAAAGAAGATACTTAAGTGCAGCATGATCTGAGAATACTACAATTTTAGATCCTAATAAATAAGATCTAAATTTGTCTAATGCAAATACCACAGCTAGTAACTCTTTTTCTGTTGTAAAATAATTCAATTGAGCATCATTAAGAGTTTTACTAGCATAGTATATCACATAAGGAAACTTTTCTAGACGTTAACCCAAAACAGCTCCAATTGCATAATCAAAGGCATCACACATGATTTCAAATGGAAGATTCCAATTGGGCAGTCTAATGATGGGTGCAGAAGTAAGTAGGGATTTGAGCTTCTCAAAAGTTTGAAAGTATTTTTCATCAAATATAAAAGGTGCATGTTTGGTAAGCAAATTACACAAAGGTTTGGAGATTTTGCTAAAATCTTTGATGAATCTGTGATAAAACCCTGCATGGCCTAAAAAAGAACGTACCTCTTTCACTGTCCGAGGAGGTGGAAGACTGGAAATCAATTCAATTTTGGCTTTATCTACCTCAATCCCTTGATTTGACATAATATGTCCCAAAACAATTCCTTTTTTAACCATGAAATGCCATTTTTCCCAATTCAAAACAAGGTTCTTTTCCTTACACCTAATTAAGACCAATCTTAAATGGTGTAAACATTCCTCAAAACTAGACCCATGCACAGAAAAATCATCCATGAATACTTCCAGAAATCGCTCTACCATGTCAGAAAATATGCTTATCATGCAACGCTAAAATGTAGTAGGTGCATTGCACAATCCAAATGGCATTCGATGATAAGCAAAAGTTCTGAAAGGACAAGTGAATGTAGTTTTCTCTTGATCCTCGGGTGCAATGGGAATTTGGTTGTAACCTGAATATCCATCAAGAAAACAATAATATGCATGTCCAGCCAACCTTTCTAGCGTCTGATCTATAAAAGGAAGTGGAAAATGATCTTTTCTTGTTACAACATTCAACTTGCGATAGTCAATACAAACACGCCACCTAGTTTGTACTCTAGTGGGAATTAATTCATTATCCTCATTCTTGACTACAGTAATGCCAGACTTCTTTGGAACTACTTAAACAGGACTGACCCATGCACTATCAGAAATTGGATAAATGACACCCACATCAAGAAGTTTAATCACTTCAGCTCTCACAACTTCTTTCATATTTGGATTCAGACGTCTTTGTGGCTCTCTCAATGTTTTGGCATTGTCCTCCAAATGTATCCTGTGCATGCAAATTGATGGACTAATACCTTTAATGTCTGCTATTGTCCACCCTATGGCTTCCCTATGCTCACTGAGGACTTTTATGAGTTCATCTTCATGTTCTCTATCTAGGTCTGATGCAATGATAACAAGTAAGGTCTCAGCAGGTCCTAGAAACACATATTTTAGAGAATCTGGCAAAGATTTTAACTCTACCTGAGGCGGTTTCTCTATAGATGGTAATAGGACAGACCCAAAAGCTGTAATTGTCTATGTTTTAACTTTCCATTCATTGGTATCCATCAATGGAGTACTCTCTAACAGGGAATTTATTTCATTGATCAAACAGTCCTCATCTATGTCCATGTTGAAGTAAGCCAAACATTTTTCTAAAGGGTCATCATCAAAAGAACTTAAAAATGAATCATCAGCTATACTCTTAATCATGTTGACCTCACATAAATCACCAGCATCCACAGGTTGACGAGAGACATTAAAAACATTAAGTTCTATAGTCATATTTCCAAAAGATATATTCAAAATTCCATTTCGACAATTAATGATCGCATTGGATGTTGCAAGAAATGGTCTACCCAAAATGACTGGAATTTGTGTCTCTGTATTCTCAACAGGTTCAGTGTCAAGAACAATGAAATCTACTGGAAAGTAGAATTTATCAACCTTAATGAGCACATCCTCTATGACACCTTTAGGAACTTTTGTGGACCTATCAGCTAACTGAAGGGTTACTGGGGTAGGTTTTAACTTTCTTAACCCAAGTTTTGCATACATAGAATACGGCAACAGATTCACACTTGCTCCTAGATCAAGTAAGGCTCGGTTAATCACATGGTCACCTATAACACAAGAAATTGTAGGACAACCGGGATCTTTGTACTTGACAGGAGTTCTTTGTTAAATTATGGAGCTCACTTGTTCAGTCAAAAATGCCTTTTTTGGAATATTAGTTTTCCTTTTCACCGTGCAAAGATCTTTCAAAAATTGTGAGTAAGCAGGTACTTGTTTGATAGCGTCAAGAAAAGGGATGTTAATGCTTACTTGCTTAAACACCTCTAAAATGTCACTATATTGAGTACCTTTCTTATTTATCTCAAGTCTTTGTGGGAATGGAGCTTTAGCGGCACAAGGAATATGTTCACTTTTATTCTCACTTGAGTCATTAATTTGTGGTTCATGCTGACTCTGTTCTTTAGTTCCAGGCATGTGAACTTGATTATCAATCACTTTTCCAGATCTAAGGGTCGTTACGGACTTTACTTCTTCATTAGGATTTGTTGATGATCCTACTTCAAATTGACCCTTAGGATTAGGAATAGGTTGACTGGAGAATTTTCCTTTCTCTCTCTCTCCTACAGCATTGGCTATTTGACCCAATTGTGTTTCAAGCTTTGAAATAGATTGAGTATAGGATTGTAAAGCTTGTTGAGTTAATTGCATGAATTGCTGTAGAGTATCTTCCAAAGAAGATCTTCTTTGTTGTGATACTCTGAAAGGAGGAGCATATTGAGGAATTGAAGGATATGAGTTAGGAGGGGCAAATTGTTGCCCACCTTGATTCATTGAAGGTTGATTTTGCCTCCATGAAAAGTTTGGATGATTCCTCCAATTTGGATTATATGTAGGTGCAAACGGGCTGTCTGATGATTTTCCATGAAATTGAAGAGAATTGACTTGCTCAGAGAATGCATCTTGGTAAGCTGGTATGGATGGACAAGATTGTGTAATGTGAGATGTACTAGAACATAAGGCACATGCCTCTATCCTAGTATTGGTAGAAGGGTTCAGAGTGTGGCTTAAAGTTAAAGCTTCAACCTTTCTAGTCAGGCTAGCTACGGCAATTCTCACATCTGTGTCATCACTCACCTAATAAATTCCTCCCTTTTTGTGTGTTTGAGACTTCTTATCCCTGGAATCTATGCAGTTCCAATGTTGAGAATTTTCAGATAAAGATCCTAAAGATTCCCAAACTTCTCCCTCATTCAATTGTAAAAATCTCCCACCATGCATGCTTTAGATCATTTGACGGTTTGATGAAGTTAAACCATCATAGAAATATTTCACCAATCTCCAAATTTCAAAACCATGATGAGGACATTTCAAAAGAAGATCATTAAATCTTTCCCAACATTCAAAAAATTGTTCACCCTCTTTTTGACAAAAATCAGAAATTTCTCTCCTAAGGGCATCAGTTTTAGACATGGGAAATTTTTTTGCTAGAAACTTATTTACCAATTGATTCCAACTAGTAATAGTTCCTGTAGGAAGGGAGTTCAACCAGGCTTTAGCTTTATCTTTTAATGAGAATGGAAATATTCTAAAGCCTAATTGACTCATCATTGAAATTTTGAAAGCGAAATGTTGAAAAAATTTCAAGAAATTCCTTCACATGCATGTATGGATCTTCTCTTTCCAAACCATAAAATGATGGTAAAAGTTGAAGTATGGCTGGTTTGAGTTCAAAGTGAGTTGCAGTAGTTTGTGGCAAAACTATGCAAGATGGAGTATTGGCTATGACAGGTGAGAAGTACTCCATAAGAGTTTTCTCATGCACAACTTGTTCTTCCATTTTTGATGATGTCTCAACAAAGTCTAATGTTCCAATTTTTAAATCAAAGGGTAATCCTAAACTTTTCCTAACCAAACGCTGATCTTTATCACGTTTCCAAACACGCATAAACTAAAAGAAAAATTATAAACAAATATTTCTAATAGCATATAACACAATTACAAAAGAGGATAATTTCACAACTTAGTAACATATATATACAATGTTAACTACAAGTAACAAAATGCAAATACAACAAAAACAATCACAAAATTTTGCAACAAAGATTTTTTTTTTCACAAAGAAAATTTTCTATACAAAAAATAAATATTCTAAATAATAACTAGTGGAAGAATTTTACTTACCTGGATCTAATTAGCTTTTCCGTCGAAATCCCCAGCAACGGCGCCAAAAACTTGTTGTTATTTTTAATAAAACTCGCAAGCGCACGAATCTATTGGAGTATAGATTTATTGGTATGCAAGGTCGATCCCACGAGGATTGCCAATTGAGAAAATTTAATTCAGATCCAAAATAAATATTTCTAACCTAGTTGCCAGAATGTTTGTTTTGTGAGAAGAGTACTGAACAGAGTTTGTAAAGAACTAAAATACCAAAATTAAATATGAATGTATTCAAAGTAAGAAACATGCTAAGGTTAGGGGATCCACTCTTGGTACATCAAATATTAATAAATTTTAACTCTTTTATTACTCAAATAGAATCCTCACGTAAATGAGGTTTCATTCAGAATATATGTTACATTAAACATGCTTTGGTTTATAGATGAAGTGTATTTGCCTTCTTTTATTGTATTAATAATAGTAAATCACTTTTGTAAAATGGATTCAAGTATACATTGTGCCAATCATCATATTGTCTACAATAAATCAAGAATGATTCAAGTATTTATTGTATCAAGATTTGCACTTTACAAAATTTCAAATAAAAGTATACAAACAAAGTCAAAAATAATAATATAAAGTAGGCGGTAAAACTAGCCATTGAGAAAAGAAATAACAAGAAAATAAATACAAAAGTGTAGAAAATAAATAACAGAGGGGCAATAAAGCCATCCTCTAAGAAAGTAAATAATAAAAGTATAGAAAATAAATAACAGAGGGGCAATAAAGCCATCCTCTAAGAAAGTAAATAACAAGAAAGTAAATAATAAAAGTGCAGAAAATAAATAACAGAGGGGCAATAAAACCATCCTCTAAGAAAGTAAATAACACGAAAGTAAATAATAGAAAGGCAAAAAATAAATAACAGAGGGGCAACAAAGCCATCCTCTAAAAAAGTAAATAATAAGAAAATAAATAAGAAGATAAATACAACATCAAGTATAAACATTAAAATTAAGAGTTAGATAAATTATTATTTTTATACCAAGAGTTTCACCCTTTCACCTTAGCATTAGGAGATTAGTTCTCCATAATCAAGATAAGAAAACAAAATGAAAGATGAAGAAGCATGATAAAACTTATGAGAGAAAGTAAAGATACAAAATGTATAAAGAGAGAAAAGGATTACAAACACTTTCATAAAGATTTCCCAAGCTCCCTCTTCAGCCTTTCTCCTCCCACTTTAGCTCACAATATGTCTCTATTTATAGACAAAACAAGGGAAGTAGGTGACAAAAATAGTGGGTAGCAAATTGTACTAAAGTTGACAATAGTGTTGCATTATGTGCCCCAAAAGTCATCGTGATATAACGCCTTGATAGCCACTGATAACTGCATTGTGTTAACTACATTTCACTATAGTTTCCATGCATTTCCCATAATTATTTACTGAATTTTCTGGTGTTTTAAGCACTTTTGCCCTCTGATTTAATAAAAAAGGATGACTCGTCTAGATATGACACCAGCTACCCATTGCTGCAGCATTTCACTGAGCATCTGTGGCAATGATAGCAGAACCACAAGTGATAGAGGGTGAGCTGCCCCTTCCTCCCGAAATACCCTGATTCCGTTTGATTTGGTGCAGTAGCAGACAGCAGTAGACAGCAGCAGACAACAGCAGTGCAGGCAGAAAGCAGCAGGGTCACTACAAGCCGTTGGTACAGGACTACCTCCACTACTGAAAGTGGAGAGTATAAAAGCTGCAAGGGCGCCTACTGCAGAGCAGAAGGAATGGCAGCATCCAGGGAGCTTTTCTGGGACCACAGAGGCTGCTGATAAAAGACCGAAAAATAGAGAATGAAAGGGGGCGTGAGAAAAAGGAAGAAAGGAGAATTAGGTAGAAAAATATTCCACAACAGAGAGTGCTGATAACACCGGAAGGTGCAGCATAAGGGAGGAGAGAAGTAGTGTAGGAAGAAACTTAGTTTTTCTGCGGAGGTTTTGTTGTTTATCAAAGGAAAAGAAAGAACCGCATTTGGCAACAAGTTTTTATCTTTTAGAATGCATACTAGAGTTTCAAAACCTTTTGTAACTAGTGCACCCATGAGGCTCGGCTAGTTTCCAGCTGGGGTTGCACAAGGGGTTGTAATGGACTGAGGCACATTTTTAACGTGAGTACATTTGCTGCAGTTTTGTTTACATTCAGCTGTTGTTCCAGTAACTTTTCTTTCCTTAATAACGAAAGTTTGAAGGAAGAAATCCAAGGCCACCATTCACCTGGGAGGGTAATGGAGGCTGGAAAAAGAGGCTGATTGTAGGGGGTTACCTCATGTAGGGATATACGGGTACCCCATTAGTCCATAACGAAATGCATGCACAACTAAGAGGTGAGGACTAAGGCAGGAATGCGTGTCTGAACCTTGGAGTTGTAAGGAATGGCAGTTTGGGAAGACTCCATTAAGGACTAAGTTTAGCACCAGGGACTTTGCTGCAGCAAAGTCTACAGCATCTCTGAATGCTGAAGTCCATGGCAACGCCGAGCACCCCAGATCCCCTTACATATTTCCTTTTCTATTCCCTAATACTCTTCACTTTAGTCACAGTAAAAATCGGATAAACCAAGCGTATTCCAATTTTGTGAAACAACTTGACATTGCTACAGCATTCATACAGCAAAGGTATCTAGACAGTTTCAGTTCACTCCTCGTGGGACGATACTCACTCATCACTTTATTACTTGGTCACGATACGTGCACTTGCGTACCGATATTGTATTCATCTTTGTATGAATAACACACAAACGTATCCCAACAAGTTTTTGGCGCCGTTGCCGGGGAGTGTCAAACTTTGAAAATTGTTTTTAGATATCCTACTGTGTGAAGGATTGTTGTGCTTTTATTCTAGTGTCCTGATTGAGTAGGTGACACGGTGTATGAGCAGGGCTGACAGAGAACTTCTGCCCCTTGACCTAGAAATAGAAAGAACACTTCTGAGAAGAAGAAGAGGACAGCTAACACACCAGCAGCAGGCGGAGATGGCAAATCAAAATGGAACAGACAACATGGACGATAGAGATAGGGTCTTGAATGCTTACGTTCAACCAAATCTGAATGGATTGAACCCAAGCATTGTGAGACCAGAGATTGAGGCTCTACATTTTGAACTTAAACCAGTAATGTTCCAGATGCTGCAAACTGCTGGGCAATTCAGTGGCATGCCTACAGAGGACCCCCACCTTCATTTAAGAGTATTCATGGAAGTCACGGATGCTTTTAAAATGAATGGTGTAACAGAAGAAGTGCTCAGGCTTAAGCTGTTTCCTTATTCATTAAGAGACCGAGCAAGAGCCTGGTTAAACTCTCTGCCACCTGACTCTATCACTAACTGGAGTGATTTGGCAGAAAATTTTCTGCTGAAATACTTCCCGCCTACCAAAAATGCCAGATTGAGAAACGACATCACCTCTTTCCAGCAATTAGAAGGTGAATCTTTGTATGAGACGTGGGAGAGGTATAAAGAGCTATTACGGAGATGCCCACATCATGGAATCCCTTACTGCATTCAGATGGAGACCTTTTATAATGGTCTCAATGCCCAAACCCGGACCATAGTAGATGCAGCGGCCAATAGGGCACTCTTGTCCAAAACATACAATGAAGCATATGAGTTGCTCGAAAGAATGGCCAGTAACAACTACCAATGGCTAATGGACAGGGTTTCAAACGGAAAGAAAGCAGCAGGCATGCATGAAGTAAGTGAAGTGACTTCTCTCACAGCCCAGCTAGCCTCGCTAGTCAACGTTTTGAAAAGCCAGCAGTCTCACCGCCCTCAAGGAACCAATGCAGTCTAGGAAACTGGACCATCTTGCGTACTATGCAATGGATCTCATTTATTTGAAGCTTGTCCCTCAAACCCTGAATCAGTGTGTTTTGTGGGCAATATGAATCGCAATAACAACCCTTACTCCAACACATATAACCCAGGATGGAGGCAACACCCCAATTTCTCCTGGAGCAATTATGGTGCAGGACAAGGGAGCAACTCTGCCCCACAAAGACCACAGGGTCCACCAGGCTTTCAGCAACAGAGACAACAGCCTCAGGAAGCCCACACTTCACTGGAATCCCTGTTGAAGGAGTATATGGCAAGGAATGACGCTTTAATCCAGAGTCAAGCAGCCTCACTGAGGAATCTGGAGACTCAAGTGGGACAACTTGCCAATGAACTGAAAAGCAGACCCCCAGGGACACTTCCTAGCAATACTGAAGTCCCTAGGAGAGAGGGGAAAGAACACTGTAAAGCCATAGCCCTGAGGAGTGGAAAGATGGTGGAAACACCAAAAGCAAGAGAGCAAGACCAGACAGACTCCACTACACCCCTGGAGAACGAAAATGCCAAGAAAAAGCAAAAGGAGGAGATAAGCAAGGACGAAAACATCTCTGGAGAGAATGCTGCAGCTATGCCGCAGCAAAAGTCGTCAACTTTGCTGCAGTAGGATATGCAGCAATCCAAGCTACCTCCCCCTTTCCCTCAAAGATTTCAGAAGCAGCAGAATGACCAGCAATTTAGAAGGTTCTTGGATGTCCTGAAACAGCTACACATCAACATTCCGCTAGTGGAAGCACTGGAGCAGATGCCCAATTATGTGAAGTTCATGAAGGACATTCTGACAAAGAAAAGGAGGTCTGGCGAGTTTGAAACCGTTGCCCTCACAAGAGAATGCAGTGCTGTACTGCAAAATAAGTTGCCACCCAAACTTAAAGATCCAGGCAGTTTCACCATACCTTGTTCGATTGGAAACCAGTATTTCGGCAAGGCACTTTGTGATTTGGGAGCAAGTATCAACCTTATGCCAATGGCCATCTTTAAAAAGCTAGGAATTGGAGAAGCTCGGCCTACCACAGTTACACTGCAATTGGCAGATAGATCCATTGCACACCCGGAGGGAAAAATAGAGGATGTCTTAGTTAAGGTGGACAAGTTCATCTTCCCAGTAGATTTCATAATTCTGGATCATGAAGCTGACGCAGAAGTACCTATTATATTAGGCAGACCATTCCTAGCAACTGGCCGGACACTCATTGATGTTCAGAAGGGTGAATTAACTATGAGAGTACAGGATGAGCAGGTTACATTCAATGTGCTCCAGACCATGAGGTTTTCCAGTGAAGAAGAGGAATGTGCTGTAGTGTCAATGATAGATACATTAGCATCATAACAACTGGAAAGATGCTGCAAGGAGCCATCACCAGCAGAGTGGACAGATCACTCAGAGTCCGAAGGAGAAGATGAGAAGGAATGGGCTTGGATTGATTTCAGACAAGGCTTCAGTAAGAAGGAGCCATTGTTCGAAACCACGACAGATTCAAGACTGCTAAAAGCACCAATGGAAGAACCACCAGCTCTAGAGATGAAGCCTCTGCCAGCTCACCTCAAGTATGCATATCTAGGAGAAACAACCACTCTTCCTGTCGTTATCTCAGCATTTCTAACAGAGGAGGAAGAGGAGAAATTGGTCCTGACATTGAAGAAATTCAGGAAGGTAATTGGCTGGACACTTGCTGACATTAAGGGAATCAGTCCCTCATTTTGCATGCATAAGATCCTTCTGGAAACCAATGAAAAAGGGTCCATTGAACCTCAGCGTAGGCTTAACCCAATAATGAAGGAAGTAGTGAAGAAGGAGATCATCAAATGGCTGGATGCTGGAATCATTTACCCTATATCAGATAGCTCTTGGGTGAGTCCAGTCCAGTGTGTGCCCAAGAAAGGAGGCATGACTGTGGTAGAAACTGATAGCAACGAGCTCATTCCCACTAAGGTGGTAACCGGTTGGAGGATTTGCATGGACTACCGAAAGCTGAACAAAAGCACTAGGAAGGATCACTTCCCTCTGCCATTCATCGATCAAATGCTAGATAGACTTGCTGGGAGGGAATATTATTGCTTCCTGGATGGGTACTCAGGGTATAACCAGATCGCCATAGCACCAGAAGATCAGCATAAGACCACATTCACATGTCCTTATGGTACCTTTGCATTTCGAAGGATGCCATTCAGGCTGTGCAATGCTCCAGCAACGTTCCAGCGATGCATGATGGCAATATTCACAGAAATGGCTGAACAGTTTGTGGAAATCTTTATGGATGATTTCTCATTTTTTGGAGACTCCTTCGACCAATGCTTAGGAAACCTTGCTAAAGTATTGCAGAAGTGTGAGGAGACGAACTTGGTGCTAAACTGGGAAAAGTGCCAGTTTATGGTAAAGGAGGGAATTGTGCTGGGGCATAAGGTATCGCAGAGAGGACTAGAGGTGGACAAGGCCAAAGTAAAAGTTATTGAGCAATTGCCTCCTCCCACCTCGGTAAAGGGCATTCAAAGTTTTTTGGGACATGCAGGATTTTATAGAAGGTTCATCAAGGACTTTTCTAAGGTGGCCAAACCACTATGCAGTTTGCTGGAGAAGGATAGAACCTTTTGTTTTGATAAAGGCTGCATGACAGCATTCTGCGATCTCAAACAGAAATTGAGCACAGCCCCGATCATCGTAGCACCAGACTGGACCTCCCCATTTGAGCTAATGTGTGATGCTAGCGAAACAGCATTAGGAGCTGTCCTGGGACAGCGCAAAAATAAGCTGTTTCACTCTATTTACTATGCTAGCAAAATGCTGCAAGGTGCCCAGCTGAACTACACTGTGACAGAGAAGGAATTGCTTGCTGTAGTGTTTGCCTTTGAGAAATTTAGAGCATATCTGGTAGGAGCAAAGGTGATAGTGCACACAGACCACTCTTCCATCAAACACTTGGTCAGAAAGAAGGATTCCAAACCGAGGCTCATTCGGTGGGTGCTTTTGCTTCAAGAGTTTGATCTAGAGATCAGAGATAGAAAGGGGACTGAGAACCAAGTGGCAGACCATCTTTCCAGGTTAGAGGAGCACAGCTCTGGAGCAGAGGCTATCAATGAAAGATTCCCGGATGAGCAACTCTATCTCATGTCTTAAATGGATGTGCCATGGTATGCGGACTATGTGAATTACCTCGTGAGTGGAATGCTCTCACCAGACCTGACATGGCAGCAGAAGAAAAAATTCCTGCATGAAGTCAACTCCTACTACTGGGATGATCCCTATCTTTACAAACAATGTGCTGACCAGATGATAAGGAGGTGTATACCCAGTGAAGAAACGGAGCAAATCTTGCAGCAATGCCACGCTTCTCCTTATGGAGGTCATTTTGGAGGAATTAGGACAGCAAACAAAGTGTTGCAGGCGGGTTTCTATTGGCCCTCATTATTCAAGGACTCCCACGTGTATGCAAGGAAATGTGACCGGTGCCAGAGAACAGGAAATATATCTCGCAGGCATGAAATGCCACTGAACAACATCTTGGAGGTGGAATTATTTGATGTCTGGGGCATAGATTTCATGGGACCATTCCCCTCAAGCTTTGGCAACCAATACATCCTTGTAGCTGTAGATTATGTCTCAAAGTGGGTGGAAGCCAGTGCATCTCAGACTAATGAAGCCAGGGTTGTGACCAGATTCTTGAAGAGGAATATCTTTACAAGGTTTGGAACCCCCAGAGCTATCATCAGCGATGGAGGAACCCATTTCTGCAATAGGCAGTTCAAGGCACTACTGGCCAAATACAGAGTAAGACACAAGGTAGCAACCCCCTATCATCCACAAACAAGTGGGCAGGCTGAGGTCTCTAACAGAGAGATCAAGAGAATTTTGGAAAAAACAGTAAGTCCAACAAGGAAGGATTGGTCCTCAAGGTTGGATGATGCACTTTGGGCATATAGAACAGCCTATAAGACACCTCTGGGCATGTCACCTTATAGGTTGGTATTCAGGAAGGCTTGTCATCTCCCAGTAGAGCTGGAACATCGAGCATATTGGGCAGTGAAGAAACTAAACTGGAGCCTGGATGCTGCAGGGGAGAGAAGGATGCTGCAGCTAAATGAGTTGGACGAATTTCGGGGGCAGGCCTATGAGAATGCCAAGCTATACAAGGAGGAGAAAGCCAAGCAATGGCATGACAGGAAGATACAGCCCAGAAACTTCGAAGTAGGACAGAAAGTACTACTATACAACTCCAGGCTAACCTTGTTTCCTGGAAAGTTGAAATCACGATGGTCTGGACCCTTTCGTATAAGCCAGGTCTTTCCATTTGGGACAATTGAATTGGAAGAAGAGAAGGAAGGAAGGACATTCAAGGTTAATGGGCAAAAAGTCAAGCATTATCTGGGGGGTGACGTGGAGAGACAGCACACTTCCATTCAGCTGCAAGAGGATTGAACAGAAGGGAAGTCAGGCTGAAGACTCTAAACCAAGCGCTCATGGGAGGCAACCCATATTTAAATTTTTTATTATTTAGGATAATAGTTTTAAGACAAGCTTAGATCAAGAACCTAATAGCTTTTGTGGTTAATACGCAGGTTAGGAAGCAAGGAGTTGCTAAACCAGCCTTTGTTTTGCTGTAGCAGCATAGCACTAAAGGCAGTCCCTGGTTGCTATAGCAGAACTGGTAGCAAGCACTCTATGCTGCAGCAGGAAATTTTTGGGCTCCTAGCTTGCTGAAGCATTGCTCCAGTATTGCTGCAGCAACACAGTCAGCTTCAAGCCAAGGGTTCCCCTCTGCCATGCTGCAAAAAAAAAAAAAAAGTGGGCGGGAAACTGGCAGAAGGCCATAAGACACCTGCGGTCTTTAAACCTCTGCAGCTTCCAACCCACTTCTTTCAAGAGTTAACGCACCCACACTGCCACCTCTTCAACCTCCCCTCACCTCACCTCTCCCGAGTTCCAAACACTGCAACCCTCTCATCACCTTCGTCCCAGAAAACCCCAACCTTCAACTCTTCAAAGCAAGCATGCCGAGAATCAAGACTGTGGCGAGGAAGGCCAGCAAGATGAGGAAATTCATTTCCGAAGAAAACAGAAAGAGGCATGACGACGAAATCATGCACAGGAACTTCTGTGCCGAGAAGGGGTTCACATTCACTCCCACTGGCGATTTGGGAGTGCCGATGTACGTTGGAACGGTGGTAAAACAGAGGAATTGGGAAAATTTTGCAAGCCATCCACCAACGGCCCTCATCCCATTGGTTAGGGAGTTTTATGCGAACTTCGCCCCAGAAACGGACAAATGGGTGAAAGTTCGGGAAACAAAGGTCCATTTTGACCAAGCTGCTATCAACAAGGCCTACAACTTGCCCGACGAGGAGGACAACTACGAAGGCTATCTGCAGAGTCTGCGGGATGAAGATTGGGAAGCAATACTCACCAGGATGTGCCTTCCTGGCACCACCTGGGACAAATCTCGCCAGGGCTCCACCACTGTGAATCGCATCTCCTTGGTGCCGGCAGCGAAGGTCTGGTACCATTTTCTCAAGACCCGTCTCCTGCCTTCCACCCACGGGCAGACTGTGAGCAAAGAAAGAGTAGCAATGGTGGATGCGCTCATACTCGGCCGGCCACTCAACGTTGGCCGCATTATAAGTGATCAAATCCGAGCCTGTGCCAGCCGAAAGAAGGGAAGCCTCCTCTTTCCTTCCCTCATCACCACCCTGTGCAACAATCATGGAGTGCCAGTCTCCATTGACGAAGAGGTCTTAAAGGACACCCCCATCACCCCTACCACCATTTCTCGCATTGTTCTCGAGAAAGCCGCCCAGCATCCACCAACTGCCTCTCGTAATCCCCCACCAACTACTGGACCATCTGCGTCCTCCTCTACCGCTCCACCAGCTGACAAGGTCATTCAGCACCTGCTGCAGCAACAATCCACACTCCTCAAACAGCAAGCACAGTTGCTGCAGCACCAGCAAACATTCTGGCAATATGCGCAGAAAAGGGACTTGGCCCTCCACACCACTCTGGAACAAAATTTCAAGCAATTTTTCCCATTCCCAGAGTTCCCAACTGCCTTGCTCCACGCCACCTTTGAGGAGTCAGCTGCAGTACCAGAAACTCAAGCAGAGCACCCTAAGGCCTCTAAAGGATCCTCCTCCAGCAAGGAGCCCTGCCCTGAGCCCCACCAGACATCGGAGAAACGTGTGTCCTCTGATGATGATGAGCCCATTGCAAAAAGGGCAGCAGTACTGCGCAAAGGAAAGGCACCACATCAATCAACGCAGAGGAGGAGTGGACTCAGAAGCTCCTCGAAATCTTCTGGGGGTCAATGACCCTAGGGTGCTGCAGCATACCTGCCAGCACCCTCAGGAAAGTTCCCTCAACCCTTTGTTCTTCTCTGCAGTATTTAGAATTTCTTTGTTTCTGTTTCTGTTTGTGAGTATAT
This sequence comes from Gleditsia sinensis, assembly GCA_037074535.1. Lineage (NCBI taxonomy): Eukaryota > Viridiplantae > Streptophyta > Magnoliopsida > Fabales > Fabaceae > Gleditsia > Gleditsia sinensis. Next base: position 41,127,772 of record CM073466.1, on the reverse strand, counting down.
TTTATTTTCTGACTATTGCATCAGCAGTGAGGACACTGCTCACCTTAAGTTTGGGGGGGGGTGTGATATAATTGTCTGTTGGGAATGAAGTTGCTAGAGCATATCACTTTTGTGTATGGATTCATTGCTGTAGCATCACTTGTGTCTTTTGATTCATTGCTGGAGCATATTTTATTTTGATTCATTGCTGAAGCATTCTGCATGATTAGTTCTGCTAGGTGTTTGTTTATAGTACTGTCTGCCTGTGTCTTCATCCACCCGTGTTGAATGAATCTTTCCCAGTAATCACTAAGTTTGTTTAATGTTCAAAAAAAAAAGAGAGAAAAGAGGGGGGAACAGATGCTTATCCTGCTGAAAGTTTTGGGATACTCCATGAGGAGGATTGGGTATTCTGTTAAAAATCAGAATAGGGAACCTTCAGTCTCACCCCATCACACAGCACCTTCCTCTTATAAGCACTGGATCATGGGCAGCTTGCCCATAAGAGAATTTGGTGAACTTCCAGAAAGAGGCCCTTCGTCTTAGAGCTAGTATTGAGAGCTTCCAGTAAAATTAAAAAAAAAAAAAGAGGCAGAATCATAGGGGCATAACAGCTTAAGTTTGGGGGAGGGGAGTAGAAAATAAAGAAAAATATGGACGCTCAAATGCTCTGTAATTCCTTAGTAACCAGGGGCATGCATGAGTCCCATGTGTGCCTTTGCGTAAAACGGGGATAAAGAGTGGATACTCCAATGCTCTATAATCCCTTAGTAACCAGGGGTATGCATGAGCCCCATGTGTGCCTTTGCGTAAAACAGGGATGTAGAGTATGAGTGGGGAGTAGTTGAAAGGTGATAAGGTTGAGTAACCGGGTGCCGGCATTGAACATGTTGGCACTCGCGTCAAAAGGCCGTAATGACCTCTGCTGTAATAAGATCCATATCAAAAACAACAGTAAAAGGAGAAAAGTCAGTAAGCTGCCCCTTTTTCCCCCATATCTGCTGCCTTTATTATGATGAATGCTAGCTTGACCTAGGAAAGGAAGCTCAAAATATTAGCATAAAAGTCTTAAGATTTTTGGCTGTTTGTGACCCAAGTAACTCCTAGACAAATTGTCCATACCACACACATAAAAATTCAAATAAGGTATTACTGTGATTGGGAGAAAGAGTTGTGGTATCCTTTGTATGAAGGCAATCCTGAGAGTTGAGAGCTTTCAGCAGAACCAAAGCCTAAAACTGCCAAGTGTTTAGTTTGTAGTGGGCAATGTAGGATGCTTAGGGACAAGCAATCCTTTAAGTTTGGGGGGATTTGATAACTGCATTGTGTTAACTGCATTTCACTATAGTTTCCATGCATTTCCCATAATTATTTACTGAATTTTCTGGTGTTTTAAGCACTTTTGCCCTCTGATTTAATAAAAAAGGATGACTCGTCTAGATATGACACCAGCTACCCATTGCTGCAGCATTTCACTGAGCATCTGTGGCAATGATAGCAGAACCATAAGTGATAGAGGGTGAGCTGCCCCTTCCTCCCGAAATACCCTGATTCCGTTTGATTTGGTGCAGCAGCAAACAGCAGCAGACAGCAGCAGTGCAGGCAGAAAGCAGCAGGGTCACTACAAGCCGTTGGTACAGGACTACCTCCACTACTGAAAGTGGAGAGTATAAAAGCTGCAAGGGCGCCTGCTGTAGAGCAGAAGGAATGGCAGCATCCAGGGAGCTTTTCTGGGACCACAGAGGCTGCTGATAAAAGACCGAAAAATAGAGAATGAAAGGGGGCGTGAGAAAAAGGAAGAAAGGAGAATTAGGTAGAAAAATATTCCACAACAGAGAGTGCTGATAACACCGGAAGGTGCAGCATAAGGGAGGAGAGAAGTAGTGTAGGAAGAAACTTAGTTTTTCTGCGGAGGTTTTGTTGTTTATCAAAGGAAAAGAAAGAACCGCATTTGGCAACAAGTTTTTATCTTTTAGAATGCATACTAGAGTTTCAAAACCTTTTGTAACTAGTGCACCCATGAGGCTCGGCTAGTTTCCAGCTGGGGTTGCACAAGGGGTTGTAATGGACTGAGGCACATTTTTAACGTGAGTACATTTGCTGCAGTTTTGTTTACATTCAGCTATTGTTCCAGTAACTTTTCTTTCCTTAATAACGGAAGTTTGAAGGAAGAAATCCAAGGCCACCATTCACCTGGGAGGGTAATGGAGGCTGGAAAAAGAGGCTGATTGTAGGGGGTTACCTCATGTAGGGATATACGGGTACCCCATTAGTCCATAACGAAATGCATGCACAACTAAGAGGTGAGGACTAAGGCAGGAATGCGTGTCTGAACCTTGGAGTTGTAAGGAATGGCAGTTTGGGAAGACTCCATTAAGGACTAAGTTTAGCACCAGGGACCTTGCTGCAGCAAAGTCTACAGCATCTCTGAATGCTGAAGTCCATGGCAACGCCGAGCACCCCAGATCCCCTTACATATTTCCTTTTCTATTCCCTAATACTCTTCACTTTAGTCACAGTAAAAATCGGATAAACCAAGCGTATTCCAATTTTGTGAAACAACTTGACATTGCTACAGCATTCATACAGCAAAGGTATCTAGACAGTTTCAGTTCACTCCTCGTGGGACGATACTCACTCATCACTTTATTACTTGGTCACGATACGTGCACTTGCGTACCGATATTGTATTCATCTTTGTATGAATAACACACAAACGTATCCCAACAGCCACCGAATCTGCTCATCCAATTAACATAAGAGTTGTAGATATTTTCATTATCTTTCCATCCATATAAGATAGACAAAAATTGGTGACATGCTATAAAATAAGCATGTTTTTGACATGTTTTAAGTTGCTTTTTATTTAATTTTAGTAGAAAATAGATATGAATTAATTGAGTGTTGTGTTTTGTGTTTTAGGAATAATAAAGAAGAAAGGAAGAGGAAAATAGAGAGAAAATCATAGCAAAATGCTGATTTCTGACCTTTTGTCACTAATTGAGGCATATCTCACTCATTTGGACTCCGATTAAGTTGATTTCAGTGGATATGGAAAGAAGAGACATAGAGCTACAACTTTAATGTTTGACACTTTGGCAAAATCCAAAAGATTCTGGGAGCCGCGGCGCTCACAAGAGAGCGCCGTGGCGCCATGTTAAGACAAATTCGGAGCACCGCGGCGCCTGAGCATCTTCGACATAGCCTGCCGCGGCACTGAGTGAGGGTGCCACGGTACCCCGTGACATGTTCTCTGTAGCGCCGCGGTGCCAGCTGCCATTCAGAGTTGCTGATTTTGCGATTTTAGGTCTTTTTCACTCAAATTGGATCCCGATGGACTGGGATTTGACCTAAATACATTCTTACTTCGATTAAGAGTGGGGAATCTATAAAAAGAGAGGAAAACAAGCAGAGAAGGCATCCAATTCTTCATCCAAGTTTTTCAATTCTTCTTTAGATTTTCTTATGGCCCTGCGTGGCTAGTTCTTTTTAGTTGGTTGAGGTAGATTGAAACCTTAAGGGACCCTTATGCATTGTGAGATTTGGAATTGTTTTCAATAGTTCAATCTTAACTAGGTATTTTTTATTCATCTGCTTTTCTTTTCTAAATGATTTTTTATGTAATTGCTAGGAGGCCTACTAGTATATTGTATGTCTAAGTCTACTGCTGAATTAGGTTTTGAACAAAGTTTTCATTACTTGATTCATGAAGCAAATAGGATTAAGGATTTTGGATTATAAATCATTAACCCTATGATGAATGATAAACTAAATTAAATATAATCGATTTGCTTATATTTATTTAGCTCTATCAGTTTCTCTCATTCTTAATGCAGTTGATAAGTTAGACTTTGCCGATGTGTTAAAGGATTTTTTATCAATTAGAGTTTAATTGGTACGATTGTTATCAATTCACTAGGCTTAAGGAAGAACTGGGATAGAGTCCCAATGATAGATATTTGGTTTAAGATTGATAATTTTGTCAATGATCGATGCAATCCCTTGATGGTGAATATCGACCGAAACCAACGCTTTTCTCATTAATTACTCTTGTCACTATTTTCATTATTGTTTAATTTACTTTATTCACAATTATCAAACCCCCCTTTCTTAATCACATAAGGTAATTCCAGTCTCTATGGGATCGACCCTTACTCCCACTACTACAAGTTAGTTTTGAGGTAAGGTATTAATTTGGGTGTACCTGCAACAGTCCGCACCAATTGGCCACGTATTTTGTGATTTATGGCCAAAACACTATAGCAAGGTCTGGCTGGACTGCAACAGTAAACATGTTCGGTTCTAGCCCAATTTCGGCCCTTTTAGTGTTCGAATTTGCTGACCACTTGAACATCACAGTTGTAGCAAATTATATCTGCTATTCACCTACAAAATTTCATGTCCATTAAATATGTATTTGCTGAAATATGGCCCAAATACTACAGGAAGGTTGGACTGGACTGCAACAGTAAACATGTTCTGTTCTAGCCCAATTTTGGCCCTTTGGATATCTGAATTTGCTGATCACATAAACATGAAAGTTGTATGTAATTATGTCATCTATTCATCTACCAAATTTTGTACATAATATATGCATATTTTCTGAGATACGGCCAAAATACTGTAGTAAGATCAAGTTGAAAAGCAAGCAGCAAACAAATTTTTAACATTGAGTGTTTTGCCTTGAATCTTTATGTTTCGATTCTTTTAGAAATGTGGTCATAAATATAGATCGAATTGATGCATATATCCATTAGGATGCGTCTCAAGAGACAAAAAGATAATGTTCCTTACTCAGCCATCCTTAATGAATTTATTTTGTCTGCTTGATTTATAGACATCATTTCTAAAGAATCACAATTTAGCTTTGATTCCTCCAATTGTGTCAATTTCCTATTCTTCTCTTTATCTATAAAAATACACAAAACTAAAGACAAATAAGGGAGATAAATACTTAATTAAGGTAAAAAGATAAGATAAAAATATTTAATTTATGAGTACGAAACTCATTCATCACAAGCCCATTATGAAAGGTAGAATTTTAACCAAAGTAAAGAAAATGGGCAAGAATGAGCCCAAATCCAAGAGAAAAAATAAAAATAAAAATAAAAATAAAGTGATGAAATAATGGTGTAATCAAGATTAGGTGACAAGGCATTAGGACAAAACATCTATATCCTACATTCATAATTTTAGCAAGTGGAATGATAATACATGGCATTAGGACAAAACATCTATATCCTACACTCATAATTTTAGCAAGTGGTATGATAATACATGGCATTAGGACAAAACATTCCAATCCCACATAAATAATTTCAGCTAAATAATGGAGATTCAAGGGCTAGAAATTTGCCACCCGAAAAAGCAAACCTATCATACTTGATTAAGACAAAAGAAAATGGAAATGAATCCCTAAATCAAAGGGACCTTGTCCCTTATCTTAAGAACATAACATTATAATTTTCAAAATACAAATCTCCTTTTCCTATGCATATCTTGACTAAGGAAGAGGAAGACAAGAACATAAGTTGTTTGCTTTCCAAAAATTCAACCAAGTGTATCCTAATTGTGATAAGGTAGACCCATGATCATGAAAGATGAATTATTTGATGGTCTATTTAAGCAAAACCCACCCCTATAACATTTTAATTTTGTCCAAGTGAGGAAGAGAGAGAAATAGAAGCAAGGTAAAGAGAGGAAAGGAGAGAAAGAGAGGAAAAGAAAGGAAGGAAGAAGAATGAGAAGTCTAGAGGGCTAAGTACTCAAGGTAAGTTAACTTAATCTCCACTTGAATCCATTTTTCTTCTTCATCCTTGAGGTTCAAAAACTCACCCTCCTTCTCTTATTTAAGCTGCTAGAAAAGCTAAGGGAAGGGAGGAATCTTGATACTTCTTTCAAGGGGAAACAAGAAAACAAATTCATTAAGTGAGCTAGGCAGATTCATAGGTAGGTTTAACAATATTTCTTTTTGAAGAAAAGTTTTGAAATTTGTAACATTTATATGGGATTTTGATCTTAAGAACTTTGATGATTGGTCATGGATGTTGCTTTATCATGTTACATATTATTCGTGCATGTGATGTATGTTTGAATACTTAGGCTGGTGTAGATAGTTCTGCATAGGTATGGCTATGGGTGGCAAAATTTTAAGTTTCTGTTTTTGAATTTCTGGGACTATTCTGTAAGGAATTAAAATAACTTGTTAACATTACAATTATAGATATATGTCTCTTGGATTTTTAGCCACTGGAATCACTCAATTTGGAGTCCAAATGAGGTAGATATGGTCTCATTAGTAAGTAATGTTCAGAAAATGGTTAATCAGGGAAGAATCTGTTAGGAAAGTTTTTGTTTTTGAATTTCTAGGACCATTCTGTAGGGAATTAAAATACCTTATTAACATAAAAAATATAGATATATGTCTCACGGATTTTTAGCAACTGGAATCACTCAATTTGGAGTCCATATAAGGTAGATATGGTCTAATTAGTAAGTAGTGTTCAGAAAATGGTTAATCAGGGAAGAATCTGTTAGGAAATTTCTATTTTTTAATTTCTAGAAACATTCTGTAGGGAATTAAAATAACTTGTTAACATAAGAATTATAGATATATGTGTCACAGATTTTTATCCACTGGAATTACTTAATTTTGAATTTTTATGGGAGAGATATGGACAGATTTATAGGTAGAGGTCAGAAACTTCCCGAGAAGAAATAACCTGTACATTGAGGGAGTAATATCACCTTGATTTGTTAATATTTCTGGAGTGCACTGTCGCAGGTACACCCAAATTAATACCTTACCTCAAAACTAACCTGTAGTAGTGGGAGAAAGGGTCGATCCCACAGAGACTGAAATTACCTTATGTGATTAAAAGGGGGGAATTGATAATCGCAAATTAAGTAAAGTAAACAATAATGAAAATAAATAAGCGAAAGTGATTAATGATAAAGACGTTGGTTTCGGTTGGTATCCACCGTCAAGGGATTACATTGATCATCGACAACATAGTCAATCTGCAAATGAATATCTATCATTGGGGTTTTAACCCCGTTTCTCCTTAAGCCTAGCAAATTAATGACAATCGCACTAATTAAACCTTAATTAACAAGCCATCTTTTAGCACATCGGAAAAATATAACTTGTTAACCGCATGAAGAACTAGAGAAATTGACAGAGCTAAACAAATATAAACACATCGGCTATATCTAATTTAGTCAATCATTCATCATAGGTTCAATGATTTATAATCCAAAACCCTCAAACCTATTTGCCTCACGAATTGCAGAATTAAAAACTTTGTTCAAAACACAATTCAGCTGTAGATTAAAACAGACGAAATACTAGTAGGCCTCCTAGCAATCATATGAATAATCATTAAAAATAAGAATAGATGAACAATCAATATTCAAAACAAATTGAAATAGTAACATCAGATCCACATCTCACAATGTATAAAAAATCCCTTGAGGTTTCAACTCACCTTAACCAACTAAAGAGAATTAGCCACGTAGGGCCATAAGATAATCAAAAGAAGAATTGAAGAATGTAGATGAAGAATTCGGTGAAGGATTGGATGCCTTCTCTGGTTGCTTTCCTCTCTTTTTATAGACTTTCCCCTCCTAATGTAAGTTAGAACGTATTTTAGGTCAAATTCCCGTCCATTCCCTTCAATTTTGAGCGAAAACGACCTAAAATCGCGAAATCAGCAAGTCTCTTACGGCGCACGGGCGCTGCGGCGCTTAAGTGGAGCGCCGCAGCGCTACAAAGATCCTGCCATGGGGCACCGCAGCGCTCCCTGTCAGCGCCGCGACGGGCTACGTTGAACATGATCGGGCGCCGCGGTGCGCTGTGTTGAGCGTCGTAGCGCTCCCTCCTGGGTAGCACAGCGCCGCGGCGCTCCGGATTTCCTTATTGTGGCGCCGTGGCGCCCAGAATCTTCTGGATTTTGCCGAAGTGCCAAACATGAAAGTTGTAGCTCTATGTCTCTTCTTTCCATAGCCGCTGAAATCACCTTAATCGGAGTTCGAATGAGTGAGATATGCCTCAATTAGTGACAACAGGTCAAGAATCAGCATTTTTCTATGATTTTCTCTTTATTTTTCTCTTCTTTTCTTCTTTATTATTCCTAAAACACAACACTCAATCAATTCATATCTATTTTCTACTAAAATTAAATAAAAAGCAACTTAAAACATGTAAAAAACATGCTTATTTTATAGCATGTCAAATACCCCCACACTTACTCTTTTGCTTGTCCTCAAGCAAACATTGATTCATGTAAACAGAATTCAATAAATGAAATGAGTGAATGGCTTACCAATATGCTGCCTCATAGTGAAAATTGTATGCTCTTGAAGAAATTTCAAAAAATTTCATGACCATGTGCAACATTTAATTCAAATGCAATTTATAATTTTATTCCCTAAAATCCATATTGTGTGTGTGTCTTTGGATAATTTAATTTTCTTTTACCTAAATGAGCTTATATATCTTAGGAATTATAGCATGGCTCTCTATTTAAAATTTCTATATGCTTATTTTTCATGCTACTCTCCACTAATGTAGGCTAAAACTACTTCTTAGGATCAAAAGTACTTAACTCAGCTTGTAATGTGGCTAGGCTATGGGTTGAGATAAAATATATAATTTAAAGCTCAATCTCCCAACATCACATGATTAACTCTGATCTATTTGAGCTAATTCTCAAGATTGGGGAATTTTTTCCCCCACACTTATTTCCTTGCTTTTCTGCACTCTACTTTTCTTTGATACTCTATTTCTTCTATTTCAATCACTGGATAGACTTTCAATAGTCTTTTGAGAATATATATATATACATATATGTATACATATATATATATACATATATATATATATATATTTTTTTTTTTTCTTTCTTCCTTTCTTTTGTCCGTGCTCCACCCTTCCACCCTTTCATTAATGTAGATCCATAAAACAAATATTCAGAAATTAATCATGGAGTGAGTGAATCAGGTAGAAAAAATAAAGGTATCAATCACAAAATTTGGTCTTGGCTGTTTTGTGGGTATAAAATAAAATGTTAATTAAGCTCAAAATAGAGGTTCTAAGGATATTCACTTGTTTGGGTTAAGCTTGAAAGGCTCAATCTCATAAAAAAAAATGCCTAAATCATCTCCTAATTGTTAGTATTAGCCTAGGATTTCGCCTCAAGTAGCATTTAAATAAGTTCTAGAAATTTAAAAGAGATCATAAAATATTTTTGAGTTATATAATCTTTTTCTAAGTAAAAGACAAATTAAATATCCAAAATTACTGTGCAAAAGAATTTCAGGATTTTTAGAAAATAGGTAATCATAAATTGAAAAGAATTTAAAATTACACATAATTATGACTTTCCTACATCTCCCAAGAGCTATAAGCAATTTAAACAGTTATATCATTGGCTATTGGTTCAGCTATCACAAACTCATAAATTGGAATTTTGTTCACATGCTCACCTCATGACAAGATTAAAAGTGCACATATCATAAAATTATAGTTATGCATTGAAGTAGGAAAGTGCATAAGTGTATGATTTATTATACAGTCATCCAGCTGAATCATAAAGTGACCCCCCCACAGTTAAAAACATACATGGTTCCCAATGTAAGAATATAAAAGAGAATATAAAAGGGACAAATAATAACATAAGGAGGGGTTCAGTGAAACTTCCCTGATTAGTGATCACCATCCATCTCATCATGCTCAGGGGCAGGCCTAAAGGGAGGTTTAGGAGGTGCCGGGAAAGCAATCGGGAGGTTCAGGGCATGAGCTAACTGGATAAAACATGCATGATGATGCTGTGCAATAGAGTGCTGATAGAAGGCTAGATCGTTCATTTGATGGCTCAGATACTCTGTGCACTCCCATAAATCTTCAATGGTATGCTGGGATGGTGGTGGAGCGGAGCTGCTTCCCGGTTCCTCTGTAGGTATTGGCTGAATCCCTAGCTCCTCCTCTGCTTCTTCTTCATGGCCCTTGTATTTTTGGATGTCTGCATAGGAAATAGGCTTCATAGGGTGAATGAGAGCCTTAGTGGAATCCCAGCTTACGCCTGCTTTCTGACATAGACCAGTAATTAAACTAGGGGAAAATAGGGATCTGCCTCTAGCACTGATACAGCCGAGTAGCTGCCTATGAATAACCTTGCCTACATTAATAGAAATCCCTTTTAGTATTACATAAAGCAAAATGTCCCTTTCCCGCCTGACTTGACTCATGTTGAGGCTGGGCATGAATCTGGCTGACACGAAATAGTGCCATGCTTTAGCCACTTTAGTCATGTCAGCTCTAGCAAGGTATAACGGATGGCCATTGCTATCCAATTTCCAGGAGGCCCCCCTGTAGCATAGAGTGCAAATAACGTCATCAAAGTCAATGTATGATTGAAGAAGCGCCATATATTCATCATCCTCAATATCATGCAGGGAATAGAATTCATTAATAGCGTGCGGAGTGAATGGCACCATCTTGCCTCTAACTCGTGCTTGATGACGTTCGTGAACTATAGCATTGGAGTAGAACTCCTGAACTACGGGAATAACTCCTGGTTCTGGATTCCTGAAGAAAATCTCCCAATGCCTATGGAGGATATTGTCTCTGTGAGGTAGCCCTTCGGTTATAAGAAATCCACGTTCTGGAACTATAGGTTTATGCACCACCACTTTGATGTGGTGTTGATAAACCGCTTCAGTCACAAAAGCCACGGTGTCGAATGCTGGAGGGTCCTCAGCTCTGTTCTTCCTCTTAGAGATGCCTAATTTGGAAGTTTTTGGGGCCATTGCACTTGGCAAACTCACTGGGGCGTTTTATCAAACACCTAGTGTGCACTCTTGAAAAATGGAGAGAATGGATGGTAGATTCGTAGCTTGAAGTCCCAATGCAATAAAAACCAGTAGCAATGAAGTATAGAGATCAACTTCAGCAGGAAAAACAAGGTAAATCGTACCAAATTCAGCGTGATTGTGGCTGGAAAGTGTGAGATCAAAATTGCTTGAGAACCCTAGAAAATTGCCATTGAATCCAAGCCAAAAGCTGAAAGAATTATTTAATCCTGCAAAAGAAGATGAAAAATCATGTAATTTCAGCAAGATAACGTAATTGGAGGTGGTTATGGGTGATTGAAGGCAAGAAAATGGATTGGGAGTTGCAAAGGAGGCAAAAACGGAGGGGGGGACGAAGAGCATCGCGATGCTTTTATAGAGAGCGCCGCAGCGCTATGGGTGAGCGCCACGGCGCTCGCCCAGTCTGGGTGACAAGCACCGCGGCGCATATGCGCGTCCACAGATCAAATTTTTTTTTTTAAGAAAAATTAAACTATGAAAAGAAAAATTAAGAAGAAGAAGAATGGATGTTGGGTTGCCTCCCAACCAGCGCCTTTGTTTTACGTCGTTGGCTCGACATAGATCCAAAAAATATCAATGAGGGTCTTGAAAAGTTATCCATTGTGCTTCCTCTTGCTGAAATCCTTCATAGTAAGGTTTAAGTCTATGCCCGTTGACTTTGAAGCTATGCTGGTTATCCATGCTCTTTATTTCAACTGCACCATGAGGGAAAATATCAGTAACAATAAATGGTCTTTCCCATCTAGAACGAAATTTACCTGAAAACAATCAGAGCCTAGAATTGTAGAGGAGAACTTTCTATCCTTTGCTAAACTCCTTACGTGAAATCATACGATCGTGTAGGAGTTTAGTTTTGGCCTTATAAATATTTGCGTTTTCGTAGGCCTCGTTTCTAATTTCCTCTAATTCCTGAAGTTGTAATTTCCTGCATTCTCCACTTTCTTCCACATTCATGTTAAATTTCTTTATAGCCCAAAATGCTTTATGTTCCAATTCAACTGGAAGATGACAAGTTTTACCAAATACTAACCTGTATGGGGACATACCAATTGGGGTCTTATAGGCTGTCCTGTATGCCCATACAGCATCATCTAATCTGATACTCCAATCCCGGCGGTTGGGATTTATTGTCTTACTAATGATATTTTTGATTTCTCTGTTGGATACCTCAGCTTGCCCATTGGTCTGGGGGTGATATACAGTTGACAATTTATGAGTGACATTATATTTCTTTAATAGGGCTTCAATAGTCCTATTGCAAAAATGTGTTCCCCGGTCACTTATCAAAGCTCTTGGAATCCCAAATCTTAAGAAGATATGAGATTTAATGAAATCTGCAACCATTTTAGAATCATCAATCCTAGTGGGTTTAGCTGCTACCCACTTTGAGACATAATCCACAGCCAACAAAATATAATTATATCCAGCTGATAAAGGAAAAAGTCCCATGAAATCAATGCCCCAAACATAAAAAATTTCACAAAACAATATTGGTGTTTGAGGTATCTCATTTTTTCTGGAGATATTACCTGTTTTTTGACAGTTTGTACATGACTTACAAAAATGGTATGAATCTCTGAATATGGTAGGCCAGTAAAAACCGCAATCTAAAACTTTCTTTGCTGTCCTTTTTGCTCCAAAATGTCCACCACATGCATAAGAATGGCAGAAGGATAGAATGGATAAAACTTCAGAATTAGGAATACACCTTCTTATAATTTGATCTGAGCATTGCTTCCAAAGGTAAGGATCGTCCCATATGTAGTATTTGGCGTTACTCTTGATCCTATTTTTAGCTGCCCTGGTCAAAAGAGGAGGTAACTGATTAGTAGCCAGATAATTTACAATGTTTGCATACCATGGCATATGAATTGAAATTGAAAATAAATTTTCATCTGGGAATAATTCTTCAATTTTCAATTTTTCTTCCACATGTGTCAGGCGGCTTAGGTGATATGCTACACTGTTTTTAGACCCTTTCTTGTCTCTAATCTCTAAATCAAATTCTGTAAGCAGTAGCACCCATTTGATTATCCTAGGTTTAGCCTCCTTTTTCATCATCAAGTACCTCAAAGCTGCATGATCAGTAAAAACAATAATTTTAGTGCATATTAAATATGATCTAAATTTTTCTAATGCAAAGACTATAGCTAAGAGTTCTTTTTCAGTGGTGGTATAGTTCTTCTGGGCATCATTCAGTATTCTGGAGGCATAATATATCACATGGGATGTGTTTCCAATCCTTTGGCCTAGTACTGCTCCAACTGCATGGTCACTGGCATCACACATAATTTTGAAAGGGATGTTCCAATCTGGTGCTTGGATTATTGGAGCTGAAATCAAGGACTCTTTTAATTTGTCAAAAGCTTCCCTGCATTCTCCATCAAATTCAAAAGAGACATCCTTTTGAAGCAATTTGCACATAGGTGCTGCTTTCTTAGAAAAGTCCTTTATGAATCTCCTATAAAAACCTGCATGGCCAAGAAAAGAACGAACTTCCCGCACACAAGTGGGATAAGGTAGAGTTTGTATAATATCAATCTTTGCTTTATCTACCTATATTCCTCTTTTTGAGACAACATGGCCTAAAACTATACCTTGTTCAACCATAAAATGACACTTTTCAGAATTTAAAACAAGGTTAGTTTTTTGACATCTTTTCAAAATTAGTGAAAGGTTATGCAAACAATCATCGAATGAATTCCCATAAACTGAAAAATCATCCATAAATAACTCAATAAATTTTTCAAGGTAATCTGAGAATATGCTAACCATACACCTTTGAAAAGTGGCAGGGGCATTACAAAGCCCAAATGGCATGCGCCTATATGCGAATGTCCCAAATGGAAAAGTGAAGGTTGTCTTTTCCTGGTCTTCCGGAGCAATTGCAATATGGAAATAGCCTGAATAACCATCAAGAAAATAGTAGTAAGGTTTACTAGATAATCTTTCAAGCATTTGATCAATAAAAGGTAAAGGAAAATGATCTTTTCGGGTTACAGAATTTAATTTTCTATAATCTATACAAACCCTCCACCCATTTTGAATCCGGGTGGGTACTAATTCCTCATTTTGATTTTTCACCACAGTTATTCTTGTTTTCTTGGGAACCACTTGCATTGGGCTAACCCAATGACTGTCTGAAATAGGGTATATTACCTCAACCTCCAACAATTTAAGAATTGCTTTCTTTACTACATCCATCATAGGTGGATTTAGCCTTCTTTGGGGCTGTCTAGATGGTTTAGCTCCTTCTTCCATCAATATTCTGTGCATACATGTAGAAGGGCTTATTCCCTTAAGATCAGCTATGGTCCAACCTATTGCAGTTTTGTGTTCTTTAAGAACTTGGATTAGCTTTGCCTCTTGATCATTTTCAAGCTTGTTGGAGATGATAACAGTAAGTGTTTCTCCTTCTCCCAAGAATACATATGTGAGGTGATCAGGGAGTGGCTTCAGTTCAGGAGTAGGAGCCTGCACAACAAAAGGTAAAAGAGAAGTATCAGAAATTGGTAATTCTATGTAAGAAACATTACCTGTTGGTGGTTCTTCTGAAAAACCATTTAGTGCAGCCAGTTCCTCTTTCGTTTCTTCATCCAATTCTATCTCACCATCATCCTCTTCTATGGATTTGCTCACAATCACATCCAATTTATCTTGTCCATCTAATTCAAATACATTATGTGCTAGGGAATCAAAGATATCTATAGAATAAACAGGAGTATCATCACCTGGATGTTTCATGGCTTCATACATATTAAAATTTATTACGTCACCATCAAATTCCATAGTGAGTGTGCCATTGTGAACATCTATCTTGGTTTTTGAGGTTTTCAAAAATGGTCTCCCTAATAATATTGGGGATGTAAAATCCCCATTTTCCATGTCTAGTACATAAAAGTCTGCAGGGAAAACCAAATCATCTACCTGTACCAAAACATCCTCAATTACTCCCTTAGGATATGCAGTGGACCTGTCAGCTAATTGAATAACCACATTAGTAGAGTTCAATGGTCCTAATTTCAAGGAAGCATATATAGAATATGGCATGACATTTATGGAAGCTCCTAAATCTAACATAGCTTTTTCAACATGAGTATCCCCAATTTTACATGGAATGGTAAACATACCTGGATCCTTGTATTTAGTGGGGAGTTTTGTTTGTATCATGGCAGATACGTTCTGACTCATTTGAACCTTTTCAAACCCCTTTAATTTTTGCTTTCTTTTTTGAGTGCATAATTCTTTTAAGAACTTTGCATATCTTGGTACCTGCTTAATAGCATCTAGGAGGGGAATATTAACTTCACATTTTCTAAAGATATCATACAATTCAGAAGTTTTCTCATTTAGCCTATTCTCTTTAAGAGCTTCTGGAAAAGGAGGCACTACTTCATAATTTAAATTAGAAGGAGACTTACCTGTAGGTGCTTCATTCTCCTTAATTGATTTTTCAGTTTTCTTAGGAGAAGAGGGTGTTGGTGGACTTTCAATCTCCTTACCACTCCTTAAAACAATTGCACTAGCATTCTCTCTGGGGTTCACCACAGTTTGTGAAGGTAACTTACCTAAGTTTTGAGCATCCAATCGACTCACTGTGGTTGCTAACTGACCTACTTGAGTTGTCAAGTTCTGAATGCTAGCTCTTGTCTCTTGCTGAAATTGATGAGAGTTATGTACAAGAGTTTTCACAATGTCTTCCAACGGATTACTTGTTGATCCTGGGGTGCACTCTGTCTAGGATAATAGGCTTGCTGATTTTGTTGAAAATTTTGTCCTGCAGGCCTATTTTGTGCACACCCATATCTGAAATTGGGATGATCCTTTCATCCAGGATTGTATATATTGGCATATGGATCATATGTTTTTGGTTGGCCAGGAAAACCTCCTACATCATTCGCTTGTTCTGTGGATTTCTCTTGAAGTGTAGGACACATGTCAGTTGGGTGCCCTGTGGCTGAGCATATTCCACATATTTTAACTTACTTAGTGTTCCTGTAGCCATTTGGCGCACAAGAGAAGTAAGTTCAGATATTTGATTCTGAAGAGAAGTAGTACTTACCTCCTGGGCATGTCTAATAGGAGGATCATGCCTAACGCCAAATTGTTGTGAATTGGCAGCCATATTTGATATCAGGATTCTGGCTGCCTCAGGAGTTTTATCCACTAGTGCTCCTCCACTAGCTGCATCTATCATGCTCCTATCTCCCTGCAAAAGACCTTCATAAAAATATTGGATTAGTAGCTGCTCACTAATATGATGATGTGGGCAGCTTGCACAAAGTTTTTTAAACCTCTTCCAATATTCATAAAGCGTTTCACCATGCAATTGCCTAATGCCGCATATTTCTTTCCTAATAGTCGCGGCTCTAGATGCAGGAAAATAACGTTCTAAAAACATTCTCTTCATCTCATTCCAAGTAGTGATAGTACCAGAAGGCAAATAATACAACCAGTCTTTGGCTGAATCTTTTAAGGAAAAAGGAAAAGCCCTGAGTTTTATTTGTTCCTCAGTTACTCTAGAGGGCTTCATACTGGTACATACTACATGGAACTCCTTTAGATGTTTATGTAGGTCTTCACCTGCAAGACCATGAAAACTTGGTAAGAGATGAATTAATCCAGATTTCAACTCAAAATTAACATTGTCATCAAGATTAGGAAAAGTAATGCATAAGGGTTGCTAATGCAAATCAGGAGCTGCAAGCTCCTTCAGAATGAGGTGTCTAGCCATGATCACTTCCTCCTTATCCTGATCAACGTCTTCTTGAATTTCTCTTCTGTGCCTGTATACAGATTTTCCAATATCTGGATTGAACTGTAAATCTTGAGAATTAGAAGAATGAGTTACAGGCATAAATAAAAAAAATCACAAAAATTAATGACGCAGTCCCCGGCAACGGCGCCAAAATTTGGTGCGCACTGTCGCAGGTGCACCCAAATTAATACCTTACCTCAAAACTAACCTGTAGTAATGGGAGTAAGGGTCGATCCCACAGAGACTGGACTTACCTTATGTGATTAAAAGGGGGGAATTGATAATCGCAAATTAAGTAAATTAAACAATAATGAAAATAAATAAACGAAAGTGATTAATGATAAAGACGTTGGTTTCGGTTGGTATCCACCGTCAAGGGATTACATTGATCATCGACAACATAGTCAATCTGCAAATGAATATCTATCATTGGGGTTTTAACCCCGTTTCTCCTTAAGCCTAGCAAATTAATGACAATCGCAATAATTAAACCCTAATTAACAAGCCATCTTTTAGCACATCGGTAAAATATAACTTGTTAACCGCATAAAGAACTAGAGAAACTGAGAGAGCTAAACAAATATAAACACATCGGCTATATCTAATTTAGTCAATCATTCATCATAGGTTCAATGATTTATAATCCAAAACCCTCAACCCTATTTGCCTCACGAATCGCAGAATTAAAAACTTTGTTCAAAACACAATTCAGCTGTAGATTAAAACAGACGAAATACTAGTAGGCCTCCTAGCAATCATATGAATAATCATTAAGAATAAGAATAGATGAACAATCAATATTCAAAACAAATTGAAATAGTAACATCAGATCCACATCTCACAATGTATAACAAATCCCTTGAGGTTTCAACTCACCTCAACCAACTAAAGAGAATTAGCCACGCAGGGCCATAAGATAATCAAAAGAAGAATTGAAGAATGTAGATGAAGAATTCAGTGAAGGATTGGATGCCTTCTTTGGTTGCTTTCCTATCTTTTTATAGACTTTCCCCTCCTAATGTAAGTCAGAATGTATTTTAGGTCAAATTCCCGTCCATTCCCTTCAATTTTGAGCGAAAACGACCTAAAATCGCGAAATCAGCAAGTCTCCTATAGCGCACGGGCGCCGCGGCGCTTAAGTGAAGCACTGCGGTGCTACAAAGATCCTGCCATGGGGCACCGTGGCGCTCCCTGTCAGCGTCGCGGCGAGCTATGTCGAACATGATCGGGCGCTACAGCGCGCTGTGTTGAGCGCCGTCGGATTTCCTTATCGTGGCGCCGCGGCGCTCCCTTGTGAGCGCCGCAGTGCCCAGAATCTTCTAGATTTTGCCGAACTGCCGAACATGAGCTCTATGTCTCTTCTTTCCATAGCCGCTGAAATCACCTTAATCGGAGTCCGAATGAGTGAGATATGCCTCAATTAGTGACAACAGGTCAGGAATCAGCATTTTTCTATGATTTTCTCTTTATTTTTCTCTTCTTTTCTTCTTTATTATTCCTAAAACACAAAACACAACACTCAATCAATTCATATATATTTTCTACTAAAATTAAATAAAAAGCAACTTAAAACATGTCAAAAACATGCTTATTTTATAGCATGTCAATTTCGCTACACTATTCAACGTAATAGTTTTCGATAATTGTTTTATCTTGAAATTGACACCAAGATCACCTACATCAGAGTTAAATTGAGGGAGTTATGCTCTGATTAGTAAGAGAAGGTTAGATAGGGTGAAAACCTGCATCAAGAAAATAAAGAAAAAATTAATATTTAAAAAAGAAGATGAATCTTATAAATGAAAATAATAAATGACTAGTATAGCCATAGCCATTGCCATTGTATGAACTTCTTACCATCTTAAGTGTGAAATTTTGACATGGAAATATTTTATAAAGTGATATTTGAAATGGTTATGTTCATAGCATGATTACCAATGATTTTTGGTAATAGTTATATTTTGATGAACATACTTGTTATTGAAAGTATATTTTTGGATATCATTGTCAAAAGAAAAGAAATGAGCACGGTCACATGGCAATCCGTGTGGTGCACTAGTAGGGGACGCCCTACCAACGATTATAATCATGTTAATAAGAAAAGAAAGAGAAAGTTAGCCATGTCAGACGGAGCGAGAAAAGCCCGTACCGGAGAGTAGAAAATACTCACCCTGACTGGGGTAGCTTGATATGAGAATAAATTGATAGTCATCATATGATATCCTAAAAAATAGTATTTATGCCATACATGTCATAATTGTACAATTTTCATGTGCATGGATAAAGTGCATTAATGTGACCTAAAGATATTTTCTGTAGTTTATACATATGGACATGACATGATGAACTATATTGATGGTAAATTATGATTTATTGTTGAACCTACTGGGATTTAATTCTCACTATATTTCCATATCATGTTCAGAAGAATAATTATGCAAATTTTCTCCATGACACTTATTATTTCCGTACGTTGGATCGAGGTGCCCTACCTTGGGCAACTACTAGTTATATCAGATGTATCTGTAGTAGATATGACTGAGATTCCGGTGAAGCTGCGCCACCCACACCAGTGTCCCCGGAAGTAGTTGACGTAGATGATTAGAGCTAATATGTATCTTTGTACAAATGTTTGTAAAATAATAGTGTGTAGTTTGTAAAATAATGGTGTGTATGGAAACTCAGTATTGTATCACTGTTAATAACAATTATGCTTGGTTAAAATGATTATTATTATAAGTTAAGTGGTTAGAATTAAATCAGTAATAACTTCATGGAATTTTACAAATATAAAATTTTTTTTTGTTACTTTTACATAAATGGAGTTGTTACACAACTGGGTAAAACGAATGTCACATTCAGAAACCATCATATTTGGTATCTGTCTCAATTCTATATATTCCTTGGTGCCTTTTCACTTCCAAGCAGAATTGACCCATAAATATTTTTTTTGATGCCACAATATTCAATCTATCTTATAACAGAAACTTTATCAATTTGGAATAGAAAGGAATTTGAAATCCTATAGAATCCTTTAACAGCACGTGAAGTATAAATATGTCAGGCTCATATCCATACTAAAGGTCCTACTAAAGAATCCTTTGCTTTGATAGCCACAGGGAAACCTAATGCTCTGATACCAACTTGTCACGTCCCTAATTTTAGAGCACGTAAAACTCATACTTTACGATCATATAGTTTCCATAACATGTATAATACACTCTTGTACAGATATGTATTTCCATATATATACAAAATCTATAAACATCAAAGTACAACAGAAGCAGAGATCTTGCCTGTGGCATTCAGAGCATACTCTAAAGTACAAATACAATATAAATCAAAATTTATGAGCCATGGAAACAAAGTAGGCTCACCCAGATATCATGTCATCTAGCTGGTCAACTATCTGAAGGGAAAGGACCAAACTCTATATCCTTATCTGAAAAACATATAAATAACGTGTAGTGAGTTTGACAACTCAGTGAGTAGATAATACCTCCTATGACTTCTTAGGTCAATATATGGATTATATTACATTCAGATATTCAAAATCATATGCAATACGGTATGATCATTATTCAAATATTATAATGCATCAAAACCTTTCACATGAAAACATTAGGAGGATCCCATATCATAACCACCATATCAGAGTTCAATCCCTTTCTTACTTTGTTGGTTTAGGATTTGCCTAAACTCAGCATCCCGCTGAGGTTTGCCCTACCTGTAACATCCCTAATTTTGTTTTATGTATTAATAAAAGTACAAGAGTATTCAAAGTAACATCCCTAATTTTATTTTTTTATTGATAAAGGTACATAAATATTTAATTAAGGAAATAAAATTTATTAGACAATTTTTAGATATCTAAGGAAATATAATCCTTAGAAATTCTTCACCTTACGTGTATGCATAGAAATGTTCTAATATTAATGGAATAGGTAAAGAAAGAAAACCTAAGAGGAAATATTAGAAAGAAGCATGCTAAAGAAAGGTGAAATTCTTAGGCAAAGAAGATAAATTTTTGTGAAGTAAGTAAGGGCCTTAAAAAATTCAAGAAGATTGGATTAAGGTAATTTTTCTTAATTTAAGAGCAAAAGTTACTAAGTTTAGTATCTCCACCCATAAATTGGGCTTTCACCTATGGACACTTTATATAGAGTTTTTCTACTTTATATGAATTTTTAGCAAGCCAATAGGATAGCCCAATGAAAAAATAAATCATAAACTTGGACTAGGATATAGGAATTGGACCGGTAGCCCAAAAATCATGAAAATGTGACCAAGCCCATTATGAAAGGTAGAATTTTAACCAAAGTAAAGAAAATGGGCAAGAATGAGCCCAAACCCAAGAGGAAAAATAAAAATAAAAATAAAAGTAAAGTGATGAAATAATGGTGTAATCAAGATTAGGTGACATAGCACTAAGACAAAAATTTAGCAAGTGGTGTGATATCCTACATTCATAATTTTAGCAAGTGGTATGATAATACATGGCATTAGGACAAAATATTCCTATCCCACACAAATAATTTCAACCAAATAATGGAGATTCAAGGGCTAGAAATTTGCCACCTAAAAAGGCAAACCTATCATACTTGATTAAGACAAAAGAAAAAGGAAATGAATCTCTAAATCAAAGGGACCTTTTCCCTTATCTTAGAAGTATATTATCATAATTTTCAAAATACAAATCTCATTTTGCTATGCATATCTTGACTAAGGAAGAGGATCACAAGAACATAAGTTGTTTGTTTTCCAAAAATTCAACCAAGTGTATCTTAATTGTGATAAGGTAGACCCATGATCATGAAAGGTGAATTATTTGATGGTCTATTTAAGTAAAACCCACCCTTACAACATTAAATTTTTTGTCCAAGTGAGGGAGAGGAAGAATAGAAGCAAGGTAGAGTGAGGAAAGGAGAGGAAGAAAGGAAGAAAGAGGAAGGAGAAGTCTAAAGGACTAAGTGCTCCAGGTAAGTTTAACAATATTTCTTTTGAAGAAAATTTTTGAAACTTGTAATATTTATATTAGATTTTGATCTTAGAACTTTAATGATTGGTCATGGATGTTGCTATATCATGTTACATATTATGTATGTTTGAATACTTAGGTTGGTGTAGATAGTTCTGCATAGGTATGGCTATGGGTGGCAAACTTTTATGCTTTAGTTTTTAACATTATGGGAAGAATTGGTAAGGAATTAAAACAAATGGTTAACATAAAAAATGAAGATGTATGTTGCACGGATTTTTAACCACTGAAATCACTCAATTTGGAGTCCATATGAGGTAGATATGGTATGCTTAGTAAGCCAAGGTCAGAAAATGGTTAATCAGGGAAGACTATGTTAGGATAGCTTATGTGTTTTAATTTCTGGGAACAGTCTGTAAGGAATTAAAATAAATGGTTAACATAAGAATTATAGATATATGTGTCACAAATTTTTAGCCACTGGAATCACTCAATGTGGAGTCCATATGAGGTAGAAATGGTCCGATTAGTAAGAAATGGTCAGAAAATGGTTAATCAGGGAAGAATATGTTAGGATAGCTTTTGTGTTTTAATTTTTGGGAATATTCAGTAGAGAATTAAAATAAATAGTTAACATAAGAATTATAGCTATATGTGTCACGAATTTTTAGCCACTGGAATCACTCCATTTGCCGTACATGTGAGGTAGATATGGTCCGATTAGTAAGCAAAGGTCAAAAAATGGTTAATCAGGGAAGAATATGTTAGGATAACATCTGTGTCTTAATTTCTGGGAACATTTTGTAGGGAATTAAAATAAATGGTTAACATATGAATTATAGCTATATGTGTCATGGATTTTTAGCCACTGAATCACTTAATTTTGAATCATTATGAGGGAGATATGGACAGATTAGTAGGTAGAGGTCAGAACCTACCCGAGAAGAAATAACATGTTCTTTGAAGGAGTAATATCACCATGAGTTCTTAATATTTCATTCAACTATTCAACATAAGAGTTTTAGATAATTGATTTGTCTTTAAATTGATATTAAGACCACCTAAATCGGAGTTAAATTGAGGTAATTATGCTCTGATTAGTAAGAGAAGGTTAGATAGGATGAAAACCTGCATCAAGAAAATAAAGAAATAAAATTAATATTTAAAAAAGAAGAAGAATCTTATAAATGAAAATAATAACTGACTAGTATAAGACATAGCCATTGCCATTGTATGAACTTCTTACCATCTTAAGTGTGAAATTTTGACATGAAAATATTTTATAAAGTGATATTTGAAATGGTTATGTTCATGGCATGATTACCGATGATTTTTGGTAATAGTTATATTTTGTTGAACATACTTGTTATTGAAAGCATATTTTGGGCTATCATTGTGAAAAGAAAAGAAATAAGCATGGTCACATGGCAATCCATGTGGTGCACCAGTAGGGGACGCCCTACCAATGGTTATGATCATGTTAATGAGAAAAGAAATAGAAAGTGGGCCATGTCGGACGGAGCGAGAAAATCCCGTATCAGAGAGTAGATAATACTCACCCTGACCGGAGAAGCTTGATATGAGAATAAATTGATAGTCATCATATGATATTCTGAAAATAATTAATCCTGTCATACATGTCATTACTGTACCATTCTCATGTGCATAGTTATAGTGCATTCATGTGACCAAAGATATTTGCTGTAGTTTATACAGCTGAACATGACGTGATGAGCTATATTGATGATGATTTATTATTGAACTTATTGGGATTTAATTCTCACTATATTTCTATATCATGTTTAGAAAATTAGTTATGCAAATTTTTCTATGGCTCTGGCTTTTAGTGCATGTTTGATCGAGTACTTTATGTTGGGCAGATCCCAGAAGCAAATAAAATGTTTGTGGTCGAGTTGGCTTAGATCCTGGTGAAGGTGCAACCACCCGCATCTGTATCTCCGAAATTGGTCAACCAGAATAAATAAGATGTAGATTTTTATGTGTTTGATATGTTGGACGTATGTTTTGATTAATGACATGTATGTAAACTCTATATTGTATAATAATATTAATAAAAAAGTTGTTACATAATTGGTATCAGAGCAGGTCGATCCTAGATGGCCAGTGGGTGGATGGTTATCTGAATCGATCTTATAGTGTCTTGAGTATGTTTGTTGTTGTGCTGTGTAGGGATCAGTGAATTCATATAGGTAAGAAATTACTAGTGTTTCCTACCGACATGCCGAGGTGGTGTTATGACTACTGTTAAATATTTTTGAACTAACTATTGGGCTTGATCACCTCAATAGTAGCATAACTTTGGTTTTGCCACAGTTGGAAATGGCACCACCAAGGAGGAATTCGGCAAATAATGCAGAGGAAACCCTGCACAACCTCGCCACGGCAATTCGAGACCAAGTCATGACCACTAATCAAATTCTACAATACCTCCAGAATGCTAATAACTCGAATGGTGTGAATGGTGTTAACAACCGGATGGTTGAAAATGATAATGGCATATCTGAGTTCCTGAAGACTAGGCCACCTTGCTTTCAAGGCGGCTTTAACCTGATTGTAGCTGAAAGATGGAAAAAGGGAGTTAGAGAAAATCTTTGAAGTGATGGGTTGTACTGAGGAGCAGCAAGTAATCTTCGCTGCATATATGCTAAAAGATGAAGCAGAATACTAGTGGCATGGAGCTAGAGAAATTTTAGCTCACCAGGGAAGGCAGATCACTTGGCAGGTGTTCAAAGACACCTTTTTGGAAAAGTACTTTCCAAGTACTGTGCGGGCGGAGAAAGAGATTGAATTTCTCCAACTCAGGCAGGGTAGCATGACTATAGACCAATACATCGCGAGGTTCGAGGAATTGTCTAAGTTATCCTCTTATATGTGATTTAACCCAGATAAAGCATGGAAAGCTGTTAAGTTCGAAGCGGGACTGAACCCGGACATAAATAATGCTGTTGTAGCTATGGAGATTAGGGAGTTTGTGCCTCTAATAAATAAATGCAGACTCTTGGAGAAAATTTTAAAGGCAGTGGAGGACGAAAAGCAAAGGCGAAACCTATGGAAAAGGAAGAAAAATTTTCCCAACCCTAGCAAGAATGTGAGAAGAAGTGTATATGGAGCTGGTAAGAGGCCATTGACTATGGGTCTCAGACCTTTCCAACATGACCTCACCCTAGTCAAGTGTGCTAAGTGTGGATGCATGCATGATAATCGGCTATGCTACATGGGACAAGATGTCTGCTTCAACTGCGAACAGAAGGGTCATTTTGCGAGAAACTGCCCACAAAATGTAGGGAAACAACTATAACAGAGGCCTCAGGTGAAAGGAAGGGTTTTCACCCTGAGCGGCCAAGAGGCAGCTCAATCTTCTGAAATGAATCAAGGTACATACTATATCTATGGATTTGCTCTTATGGTGTTATTTGACTTTGGTGCTAGTCATTCATTTATATCGGAAGACTGTATTAGGAAGTTTCAGTTTCCTATTTCTGAAACTCCCTATGAGCTATCTTTAGTAACCCCCACAGGGGAAATAGTATTAACTTCCTCTGTATGTAAGGTGTAACAACTCCATTTAAGTATCAATTTTTTTTAAATACCATGAAGTTATTACCTCGTTACAACTTAACTCAATATAACATTTATTTAATTTATACAATACAGAGTTCACATACATGTCATTAATCAAAACAAACGTATAACATATCAAACACATAAAAATCTACATCTTATTTATTCTGGTTGACCAATTCTAGAGATACAGGTGCGGGTGGTTGCACCTTTACCGGGATCTAAGCTAACTCGACCACAAACATTTTATCTGCTTCTGGGATCTGCCCAACATAAAGTACTCGATCCAACGTGCACTAAAAGCCAAAGCTATAGAAAAATCTGCATAACTAATTTTCTGAACATGATATGGAAATATAGTGAGAATTAAATTCCAGTAAGTTCAACAATAAATCATCATCAATATAGCTCATCACGCCATGTTCAGCTGTATAAACTACAGAAAATATCTTTGGTCACATGAATGCATTATATCTATGCACATAAGAATCATACATTAAGGATATGTATGACAAGATTAACTATTTTTAGAATATCATATGATGGCCATCAACTTATTCTCATTTCAAGCTACCCCGGTCAGGGTGAGTATCCTCTACTCTCCGGTACAGGCTTTTCTCGCTCCATCCGACAAGGCACACTTTCTCTTTCTTTTCTCATAATCATAATCATAACCGTTGGTAGGGCGTCCCCCTACTGGTGCACCACATGGATTGCCATGTGACCGTGCTCATTTCTTTTCTTTTCACAATGATAGCCAAAAATATGCTTTCAATAACAAGTATGTTCGTCAAAATATAACTATTACCATAAATCATTGTTAACCACGCCATGAACATAACCATTTCAAATATCACTTTATAAAATATTTCTAAGTCATAATTTCACACTTCAGATGGTAAGAAGTTCATACAATGGCAATGGCTATGGCATATATTAGTCATTTATAAGATTCGTCTTTTTTTTTAAATATTAATTTTATTTCTTTATTTTCATGATGCAGATTTTCATCATATCTAATCTTCTCTTACTAAGAAGAGCATAACTCCCTCAATTGAACTCCGATGTAGGTGATCTTGGTGTCAATTTCAAGATAAAACAATTGTCTAAAACTATTATGTTGAACATTATACCAAAATATTAAGAATTCAAGGTGATATTACTCCCTAAATATATAGGTTATTTCTTCTCGGATAGGTTCTGACCTCTACCTACTAATCTGTCCATCTCTCCCTCGTAAGAAGTCCAAATTAAGTGATTCCAGTGGCTAAAAATCCGTGACACCTATATCTATAATTTATATGTTAAACATTTATTTTAATGCCTTATAGAATGTTCCCAGAAATTAAAACACCAAAGCAATCTTAACATATTCTTCACTGATTAACCATTTTCTGACCATTGCTAACAAATCGGACCATATCTACCTCATATGGATTCCAACTTGAGTGATTCCAGTGTCTAAAAATCTGCGACACACGTATCTATAATTCTTATGTTAACCATTTATTTTAATTCCATACAGATAATTCCCAGAAATTAAAATACAGAAGCTATCCTAACATATTCTTCCCTGATGAACCATTTTCTGACCTTTGACTACTAATCGGCTCCTATCTCCCTCATATGGACTCTAAATTGATTTATTCCAGTGGTTAAAAAACCGTGACATACATATCTATAATTCTTATGTTAACCATTTATTTTAGTTCCCTACAGATAATTCCCAAAAATTAAAATACAGAAGCTATCCTAACATATTCTTCCCCGATGAACCATTTTCTGACCTTTGACTACTAATTAGCTCATATCTTCCCCATATGAACTCCAAATTGAATGATTCAAGTGGCTAAAAATCCGAGACACACATAGCTATAATTATTCTGTTAACGATTTATTTTAATTCCATAAAGATAATTCCCAAAAATTAAAATATAGAAGCTATCTTAACATATTCTTCTCTGATGAACCATTTTCTGACCTTTGACTACTAATTGGCTCATATATTCCTCATATGGACTCCAAATTGAATGATTCCGGTGGTTACAAATCTGAGACACACAGAGCTATAATTCTTATGTTAACAATTTATTTTAATTCCATACAGATAATTCTCAAAAATTAAAATACAATAGCTATTCTAACATATTCTTCCCTGATGAACCATTTTCTGAAATTTGACTACTAATTAGCTCATATCTTCCTCATATGGACTCCAAATTGAATGATTCCAGTGGATAAAAATCTGTGACACACATAGCTATAATTCTTATGTTAACCATTTATTTTAATTCCATACAGACAATTCCTAGAAATTAAAATAAAGAAGCTAAAAATTTTGCCACCCATAGCCATACCTATGCAGAACTTTCTATACCAGTCTAAGTATTTAAACATACATCACATGCAAGATCAATATGTAACATGATATAGCAACATCATGACCAATCATCAAAGTTCTACGATCAAAATCATATATAAGTATTATAAGTTTCAAAAGTTTTCTTCAAAAAGAAATATTATTAAACTTACCTGGAGCACTTAGTCCCCTAGACTTTTGCTTCCTCTTTCTTCCTTTCTTCCTCTCCATTCCTCACTCTACCTTGCTTCTATTTTTCCTCTCCCTCAGTTGGACGAAATTATAATGCTGTAAGGGTGGGTTTTCTTATATAGAACACCAAATAATTCACCATTCATGATTATGGGTCTTCCTTATCACAATTAGATTACACTTGGTTGAATTTTTGAAAAACAAACAACTTATGTTCTTGTCTTCCTCTTCCTTAGTCAAGATATGCATAGGAAAAGGAGATTTGTATTTTGAAAATTATGATAATATGTTCTTAAGATATGGGACAAGGTCCCTTTGATTTAGGGATTCATTTCCATTTTCTTTTGTCTTAAACAAGTATGATAGGTTTGCCTTTTTAGGTGGCAAATTTTTAGCCCTTGAATCTCCATTATTTGATTGATATTATTTGTGTAGGATAGGAATGTTTTGTCCTAATGCCATGTATTATCATACCACTTGCTAAAATTATGAGTGTAGGATATAGATTTTTTTGTCCTAAAGCCTTGTATTATCATGCCACTTGCCCAAATTATGAATGTAGAATCACACCACTTGCTAAATTTTTGTCTTAATGCCATGTAACCTAATCTTTATTATTATTACATTATTATATCATCACCTAATTTGTTTTATTTTATTTTTCCTCTTGGATTTGGGCTTATTCCTACCCATTTTCTTTGCTTTGGATAAAATTCTGCCTTTCTTGGAGGGCTTGGTCACATTTTCATAATTTTTGGGCTATTGTTCCAATTAATATATCCTAGTCCAAGTCTATGTTTTATTTCTTGCTTAGGTTATCCAATGGGCTTGCTAGAAACTTATGTGAAGTTGAAAAACTCTATATGAAGTGTCCATAGGTAAAAGCCCAATGTATGGGTAAAGATTTTAAACTTAGTAACTCTAGTTCTTGAATTAGGAAAAATTACCCTAATCCAATATTCTTGAAATTTTATTACCTTTATTTGTTTCTAAAAATTTATCTTCCTTATCCAAGAATTTTGCATCTATTTAGTATGTTATTTCTAATTGTTTTTCCTATTAATGTTAGAAACATTTTCTATGCATATACATAAGGTGAAGAATTTCTAAGGATTATATTTCCTTAGATATCTAAAATATTGTCTAATAAATTTTATTTCCTTAATTAAATATTTATGTACTTTTATCAATAAAAGAAACGAAATTAGGGATGTTACATTTCTCTCCCCCTAAAAGAAATTTTGTTCTCAAAATTTCAGAAATTACCTAATAAGAACAATTGCGGATATTTCTTCCTCGTGACTTCTTTCAGCTCCCAAGTTGCTTCTTCCGGAGTCAAACCTTCCCATAACACCTTAACAAGGGGAATGGTTTTATTTCTCAGTTGCTTCACGTCAGTGTCCAATATGGATGCAGGTACTAGCTGGTATGTCATGTTCTCTTTTATTTGGATTGGTTCATCCTGTATTACATGTGATGAATCAGGAAGATACTTCCGCAGCTGTGATACGTGGAAAACATTATGCAGGTTGGAAAAATTAGGTGGGAGAGCAACTTGATATGCTGATGTCCCTACTTTCTTCAGAATTTGGTATGGTCCCAAAAATCGCGGACTTAGCTTTCTTGTTTTGAGAGACCTACTAACTCCAGTAGTCGGGAAAAGTTTCAGAAATACATGGTCTCCTTCCTCAAACTCTAGAGGTCTATGTCTCTTATCGTAGTAACTCTTTTGCCAACTTTGAGTTGTAAGTATTTTGTCTCGTATCATCCTGATTTGTTCAGTGGTTTGTTGAACTAGATCAGGACCCAACAAGTTCTTTTCTCTTACCTCAAACCAACAAAGTGGAGATCGGCACTTCCTACCATATAAAGCTTCGTAGGGGGCCATCTTAATACTGGAGTGATAACTATTATTATAAGCAAACTCTACTAAAGGTAGGTACTTATTCCATCCTTTACCTTGCTCTATCACACAGGCCCTTAACATGTCTTCTAGAGTTTGAATGGTCCGTTCTGTCTGCCCGTCAGTCTGAGGATGGTAGACAGTACTGAACCGCAACTAAGTACCAAAAGCTTCTTGCAACGCTTTCCAAAACCTCGACGTGAACCTCGAATCTTTATCAGAAACAATAGTTAAGGGAATCCCATGCAGTCTAACTATTTCTTGGACGTACAGTTGGGCCAATTTATCCAGTGAAAAGTTAATTTTTATGGGCAGAAAGTGAGCAGATTTGATTAATTTGTCAACTATTACCCAGATAGAGTTATGTCCCACTGAAGTCTTAGGTAAACCCACGAAAAAGTCCATCGAGATATTGTCCCATTTCCATTTAGGGATCTCAAGAGGTTGTAGAAATCCCGCTGGCTTTTGATGCTCTACCTTCACCTTTTGACAAATTAGACATTTCGCCACGAACTCCGCAATATCCTTTTTCATCCCTGGCCACCAATACACCATCTTTAAGTCCTGGTACATTTTAGTGCATCCAGGATGGACAGTATATTTACTCTGATGTGCGTCTTGTAGGATTTTAGTCCTCAACTCTCGTTCTTGAAAGACACAAATCCTTCCTTGATACATGATTGCTCCATCTTCCATGACAGAAAAATTTCCTTGATCTTTATGATCTTGTAAGTATTGGTTGTGAACTTGAGCCTCTTTGATCTAGGCTCTAAGGTCACACCCTATACTTAAACCATTAATGGTTAGCTTCTTTGAGGAAAAAGTAGTGTCCAGCTTCAAATTTCGAAACTCCTCTAGCATTTGCATCTCATACAACATCATCTGGCCCATGTGTAGAGATTTTTGACTTAAGGCATCAGCTACAACATTCGCCTTTCCTGGATGATACTTTATCTCAAACTTGTAGTCATTGAGAAATTTCACCCATCTTCGTTGCCTCATATTTAACTCCTTTTGATCAAAGAGATATTTAAGACTCTTGTGATCGCAATATACTTCAAAGGTTGCTCCGTATAAGTAATGTCGCCAAATCTTTAAAGCAAACACCGCCGCCGCCAATTCAAGATCATGGGTTGGGTAGTTTCCTTCGTGGGGTATTAGTTGTCTAGAGGCATAAGCAACTACTCTCTTGTCTTGCATTAGCACACACCCTAGTTCTTTCTTTGAAGCATCACTATACACTTCAAAATGTCCTGGGGGTGTGGCATAATTAAAACAGGAGGAGTGGTCAGTCTTGTCTTCAGCTCCTGAAAACTAGCTTCACATTGATCAGTCCATTTGAAAGGACTTCCCTTCATGGTCAATTTAGTCAATGGCAAGGTTATACGAGAGAAGTTTTGTATAAACCTCCTGTAGTATCCTGCCAAACCCAGGAAACTTCTGACTTCTGTAACCGTCTTTGGTCTCTCCCACTGAATCACTGCTTCCGTCTTGCTAGGATCTACAGCTACCCCTCTATTAGATATGACATGTCCGAGAAACTTCACCTCTGACAGCCAAAATTCACACTTCTCTAATTTGGCATATAAATTTTTCTCTTTCAGCACTTGCAGCACGATTCAGAGATGTTGTTCATGTTCTTTCTCACTCTTAGAGTATATCAAGATGTCATCAATGAACACTACAACAAATTGATCTAGGTAGGGTCAAAAAATTCGATTCATGTAATCCATGAAAATTGCAAGTGCATTCGTCAACCCGAAGGGCATTACGAGAAACTCATAGTGCCCATACTTAGTCCTGAAGGCAGTTTTTCGTACGTCCTCCACCTTGATCCTAATCTGATGATATCCTAACCTCAAGTCAATTTTAGAAAAGATGGAGGCTCCCTTTAATTGATCCAATAAGTCATCTATCCTAGGGAGAGGGTACTTGTTTTTGATAGTCACCTTATTCGGCTGTCTGTAATCTATACATAGTCTCAAGCTCCCGTCTTTCTTTTTAACAAACAATACAGGAGCTCCCCAAGGTGATACACTCGGTCTAATGAATTGCTTGTCTAATAGTTCCTCCAACTACTTCTTGAGTTCCTGTAGTTCCTTCGAGGCCATTCGATATGGTGCAATAGAGATAGGCCCTGTCCCAGGTAAGAGATCAATAGAGAACTCTATCTCTCTCTTGGGAGGTAAGCCTGGAATATCTGATGGAAATACTTCAGGAAACTCGTTGGCTATTGGGATTTCATCAAGCTTCGATTCGACTTCTAGGTTTGATAAATACAAGAGAATGTATCCAAGTACTCCATTCTTCAACTCCCTATTAACTTGATTGGAATTTAGCATCAATAACTGGATCTCCTCTTCCGGAGTAGGAGGTAGAAATTCAACGGTCTTGTTACAATAATTCAACAAGACTCGATTTCTAAACATCTAGTCTAACCCTAGAATGACCTCAATACCTCTTAAAGGTATACAGACGAGGTCTACAGAAAACGTTTTGTCCTGGATGGTGACTTAACAGTCTTTACATACAGAGGAAGTTAATACTCTTTCCCCTATAGGGGTTACTACGGATAGCTCATAGGGAGTTTCAGAAATAGGAAACTGAAACTTCCTAATACATTCTTCTGATATAAATGAATGAGTAAAACCAGAGTCAAATAACACCATAAGAGCAAATCCATAGATATAGCATGTACCTTGAATCATTTCAGAAGATTGAGCAGCCTCTTGGCCGCTCAAGGTGAAAACCCTTCCTTTCACCTGAGGCCTCTGTTCTGGCTGCTTCCCTACATTCTGTGGGCAGTTTCTCAGAAAATGTCTCTTCTGTCCGCAATTGAAGCAGACATCTTGCCCATATAGCATGGCCGGTTACCATGCATGCGTCTGCACTTAGCGCACTTGACTGGGGTGAGGTCTTGTTGAAAAGGTCTAGGATCCGCAGTCAATGGCCTCTTTCCAGCTCCATATCCACTTCTTCTCATGTTCTTTCCAGGGTTGGGAAAATTTTTCTTCCTCTTCTATAGGTTTCGCCTTTGCTTCTCGTCCTTTACTGCCCTTAAACTCTTTTCTAGGAGTCTGCATTTATTTATCAGAGGTACAAACTCCCTGATCTCCATAGCTATAACAGCATTCTTTATCTCCAGGTTTAGTCTCGCTTCAAACTTAATGGCCTTCCATGCTTCATCTGGGTTATATCGCAGATAAGAGGAGAACTTAGACAGCTCCTCGAACCTTGCGATATACTGGTCCACAGTCATGCTGCCTTGCCTGAGTTGGAGGAATTCGATATCTTTCTCTGCTCGTACAGTACTTGGAAAGTACTTTTAAAAAAAAATGTCCTTGAACACTTGCCAGGTGATCTGTCTTCCCTGATGAGCTAAAAGTTCTCTAGCTCCACGTCACCAGTATTCTGCTTCATCCTTTAACATATATGTAGCAAAAATAACTTGCTGCTCTTCAGTACAGCCCATCACTTCAAAGATTTTCTCTAATTCCCTTATCCACCTTTTGGCTACCGTTGGGTCATAGCCACCTTGGAAACAAGGTGGTTTAGTCCTCAAGAACTCGGATATGCCATTATCTTTTCCAGCCATCCGGTTGTTAGCACCATTCTCACCATTTGGGTTATTAGCATTTTGAAGATATTGTAAAATTTGGTTGGTGGTCTTGACTTGGTCTCGAATTGCCGTGGCCAGGTTGTGCAGGGTTTCCTCTGCATTGGTTGCTGGATTCCTCCTTGGTGGTACCATTTCCTACTGTGGCAAAACAAAGTTATGCTGCTATTGAGGTGATCAAGCCCAATAGTTAGTTCAAAAATATTTAATAGCAGTCATAACACTACCTCGGCATATAGATAGGAAACACTAGTAATTTCTTACCTATATGAATCACTGATCCCCTACACAGCACAACCACAACATACTCAAGACACTATAAGATCGATTCAGATAACCATCCACCCACTGGCTATCTAGGATCGACCTGCTCTGATACCAATTATGTAACAACTCTATTTAAGTATCAATTTTTTTTTTTACATACCATGAAGTTATTACCTCGTTACAACTTAACTCAATATAACATTTATTTAATTTATACAATACAGAGTTCACATACATGTCATTAATCAAAACATACGTACAACATATCAAACACATAAAAATCTACATCTTATTTATTATGGTTGACTAATTCCGGAGATACAAGTGCGGGTGGTTGCACCTTCACTGGGATCTAAGACAACTCGACCATAAACATTTTATCTGCTTCTGGGATCTGCCCAACATAAAGTACTCGATCCAACGTGCACTAAAAGCCAAAGCTATAGAAAAATCCGCATAACTAATTTTCTGAACATGATATGGAAATATAGTGAGAATTAAATCCCAGTAAGTTCAACAATAAATCATCATCAGTATAGCTCATCACGTCATGTTCAGCTGTATAAACTATAGAAAATATCTTTGGTCACATGAATGCATTTTATCTATGCACATAAGAATCATACAGTAATGATATGTATGACAGGATTAACTATTTTTACAATATCATATGATGGCCATCAACTTATTCTTATTTCAAGCTACCCCGGTCAGGGTGAGTATCCTCTACTTTCCGGTACGGGCTTTTCTCTCTCTGTCCGACATGACACACTTTCTCTTTCTTTTCTCATAATCATAACCGTTGGTAGGGCGTCCCCTACTGGTGCACCACATGGATTGCCATGTGACCTTGCTCATTTCTTTTCTTTTCACAATGATAGCTAAAAATATGCTTTCAATAACATGTATGTTCATCAAAATATAACTATTACCATAAATAATTGGTAATCATGCCATGAACATAACCATTTCAAATATCACTTTATAAAATATTTCCACGTCAGAATTTCACACTTAAGATGGTAAGAAGTTCATACAATGGCAATGGCTATGGCATATACTAGTCATTTATAAGATTCGTCTTTTTTTTAAATATTAATTTTATTTTTTTATTTTCTTGATGCAGGTTTTCATCATATCAAATCTTCTCTTACTAATCAGAGCATAACTCCCTCAATTGAACTCCGATGTAGGTGATCTTGGTGTCAATTTCAAGATAAAAAAATTATTTAAAACTATTATGCTGAACATTATAGCGAAATATTAAGAAATCAAGGTGATATTACTCTCTAAATGTACAGGTTATTTCTTCTCGGATAGGTTCTAAACTCTACCTACTAATCTGTCCATATCTCCCTCATAAGAATTCTAAATTAAGTGATTCCAGTGGCTCAAAATCCGTGACACATATATCTATAATTCATTTGTTAATAATTTATTTTAATTCTTTATAGAATGTTCCCAGAAATTAAAACACCGAAGCTATCATAACATATTCTTCACTGATTAACCATTTTCTGACCAATGCTTACTAAATTATGGACTCCACCTTGAGTGATTCCAGTGACTAAAATTCTGTGACACACATATCTATAATTCTTATGTTAACCATTTATTTTAATACCATACAGGTATTTCCCAGAAATTAAAATACAGAAGCTATCCTAACATATTCTTCCCTAATGAACCATTTTCTGACCTTTGACTACTAATTGGCTTATATCTCCCTCATATGGACTCCAAATTGAATTATTCCAGTGGTTAAAAATCCGTGACATACATATCTATAATTCTTATGTTAATCATTTATTTTAATTCCCTATAGATAATTCCCAGAAATTAAACTACAGAAGCTATCCTAACATATTCTTCCCTGATGAACCATTTTCGGACCTTTGACTACTAATTAGCTCATATCTTCCTCATATGGACTCCAAATTGAATGTTTCCAGTGGCTAAAAATCCGTGACACACATAGCTATAACTCGTATGTTAACTATATTTTTTAAGTCCATACAGATAATTCCCAAAAATTAACATACAGAAGCTATCCTAACATATTCTTCCCTGATGAACCATTTTCTGAACTTTGACTACTAATTAGCTTAAATCTTCCTCATATGGACT
Organism: Gleditsia sinensis; assembly: GCA_037074535.1. Classification (NCBI taxonomy): domain Eukaryota; kingdom Viridiplantae; phylum Streptophyta; class Magnoliopsida; order Fabales; family Fabaceae; genus Gleditsia; species Gleditsia sinensis. The sequence goes on along the minus strand of CM073466.1, from coordinate 41,092,139 downwards.
CCAAATTGAATGATTCCAATGGCTAAAAATCCATGACACACATAGCTATAATTCTTATGTTAACCATTTATTTTAATTCCATACAGATAATTCCCCAAAATGAAAATACAGAAGCTATCCTAACATATTCTTCTCTGATGAACCATTTTCTGACCTTTAATTACTAATTAGCTCATATCTTCCTCATATGGACTCCAAATTGAATGATTCCAGTGGTTAAAATCTGTGACACACATAGCTATAATTCTTATGTTAACCATTTATTTTAATTCCATACAGATAATTCCCAGAAATTAAAATACAGAAACTATCCTAACATATTCTTCCCTGATGAACCATTTTCTGAAATTTGACTACTAATTAGCTCATATCTTCCTCATATGGACTCCAAATTGAATGATTCTCGTGGCTACAAATCAGTGACACACATAGCTATAATTCTTATGTTAACCATTTATTTTAATTCCATACATATAATTCCCAGAAATTAAAATACAGAAGATAAAATTTTTGCCACCCATAGCCATACCTATACAGAACTTTCTATACCAGTCTAAGTATTTAAACATACATCACATGCAAGATCAATATGTAACATGATATAGCAACATCATGACCAATCATCAAAGTTCTAAGATCAAAATCTTATATAAGTATTATAAGTTTCAAAAGTTTTCTTAAAAAAGAAATATTTTTAAACTTACCTGGAGCACTTAGTCTCCTAGACTTCTCCTTCCTCTTTCTTCCTTTCTTCCTCTCCTTTCCTCACTCTACCTTGCTTCTATTTTTCCTCTCCCTCACTTGGACTAAATTATAATGTTGTAAGGGTGGGTTTTCTTATATAGACCACCGAATAATTCACCTTTCATGATCATGGGTCTACCTTATCACAATTAGATTACACTTGGTTGAATTTTTGGAAAACAAACAACTTATGTTTTTGTCTTCCTCTTCCTTAGTCAAGATATGCATAGGAAAATGAGATTTGTATTTTGAAAATTATGATAATATGTTAAGATATAGGACAAGGTCCATTTGATTTAGGGATTCATTTCCATTTTCTTTTGTCTTAACAAGTATGATAGGTTTGCCTTTTTAAGTAGCAAATTTCTAGCTCTTGAATCTCCATTATTTGGTTGATATTATTTGTGTGGGATATGAATGTTTTGTCCTAATTCCATGTATTATCATACCACTTGCTAAAATTATGAGTGTAGGATATATATTTTTTTTGTCCTAAAGCCTTGTATTATCATGCCACTTGCCAAAATTATGAATGTAGAATCACACCACTTGCTAAATTTTTGTCTTAATGCCATGTAACCTAATTTTTATTTTTATTACATTATTATATCATCACTTAATTTATTTTATTTTATTTTTTCTCTTGGATTTGGGCTTATTCCTACCCATTATGGGCTTATTCCCACCCATTTTATTTGCTTTGGATAAAATTCTACCTTTCTTGGAGGGCTTGGTCACATTTTCATAATTTTTGGGCTATTGGTCCAATTACTATATCCTAGTCCAAGTCTATGTTTTATTTCTTGCTTAGGTTATCCAATGGGCTTGCTAGAAACTTATGTGAAGTGAAAAAACTCTATATGAAGTGTCCATAGGTAAAAGCCCTATGTATGGGTAAAGATTTTAAACTTAGTAACTTTAGTTCTTGGATTAGGAAAAATTACCCTAATCCAATGTTCTTGAAATTTTATGACCTTTACTTGTTTCTAAAAATTTATCTTCCTTATCCAAGAATTTTGCATCTCTTTAGTATGTTATTTCTAATTGTTTTTCCTTTTAGGTTTTCCCTCTTTATTTGTTCTCTTAATGTTAGAAACATTTTCTATGCATATACATAAGGTGAAGTATTTCTAAGGATTATATTTCATTAGATATATAAAATATTGTCTAATAAATTTCATTTCCTTAATTAAATATTTATGTACTTTTATCAATAAAAGAAACGAAATTAGGGATGTTACATAAGGACTGTCAAGTCACCATCCAATAGAAAACGTTTTCTGTAGACCTCGTCTGTTTACCTTTAAGAGGTATTGTGGTCATTCTAGGGTTAGACTGGATGTCTAAAAATCGAGTGTTGCTAAATTATTTTAACAAGACCGTTGAATTTCTACCTCCTACTCCGAAAGAGGAGGTGCAGTTATTGATACTTAATGCCAATCAAGTTAATAGGGAGTTGAAGAATGGAGTACTTGGATACATTCTCTTGTATTTATCAAACCTAGAAGTTGAATTGAAACTCGATGAAATCCCAATAGCCAACGAGTTTCCTAAAGTATTTCCATCAGATATTCCAGGCTTACCTCCCAAGAGAGAGATAGAGTTCTCTATTGATCTTCTACCTGGGACAGGTCCTATCTCTATTTCACCATATAGAATGGCCTCGAAGGAACTACAAGAACTCAAGAAACAGTTGGAGGAACTATTAGACAAGCAATTCATTAGACTGAGTGTATCACCTTAGGGAGCTCCTGTATTGTTTGTTAAGAAGAAAGACAGGAGCTTGAGACTATGCATAGATTATAGACAACTGAATAAGGTGACTATCAAAAACAAGTACCTTCTCCCTAGGATAGATGACTTATTTGATCAACTGAAGGGAGCCTCCATCTTTTCTAAAATTAACTTGAGGTCAGGATATCATCAGATTAGGATCAAGGAGGAGGACATACCAAAAACTGCCTTCATGTATTACATGAATCGCATTTTTTCATGGATTACATGAATCGCATTTTTTAACCCTACCTAGATCAATTTGTTGTAGTATTCATTGATGACATCTTGATATATTTTAAGAGTGAGAAAGAACATGAACAACATCTCCGAATTGTGCTGCAAGTGCTGAAAGAGAAAAAGTTATATGCCAAATTAGAAAGTGGGCCATGTCGGACGAAGCAAGAAATGCTCAAATCGGAGAGTAGATAATACTCACCCTGACCGGGGTAGCTTGATATGAGAATAAATTGATAGTCATCATATGACATTATGAAAATAATTAATCCTGTCATACATGTCATTACTGTACGATTCTCATGTGCATAGATATAGTGCATTCATGTGACCAAAGATATTTGCTTTAGTTTATACAGCTAAACATGACGTGATAAACTATATTGATGATGATTTATTGTAGAACTTACTGGGATTTAATTCTCACTATATTTCTATATCATGTTCAAAAAATTAGTTATACAGATTTTTCTATGGCTCTGGATTTTAGTGCACGTTGGATCGGGTACTTTATGTTGGGCAGATCCCAGAAGCAAATAAAATGTTTGTGGTCGAGTTGGTTTAGATCCCAGTAAAGGTTCAACCACCCGCACCTATATCTCCGTAATTGGTCAACCATAATAAATAAGATGTAGCTTTTTATGTGTTCGATATATTGTACGTTTGTTTTGATTAATGACATGTATGTAAACTCTATATTGTATAATAATAATAAAAAAAGTTGTTACACTACCACTATTCAAAAGGACACGCGAAGGGAGTCTAATATGGGTATTTCCTAAGCACACAGTAAGGGAAGGCAAATTACATCTCATATAGTTGGCATCTCATCCATATAGGAGGCATCCCGCTCTCCATCACATATCATTTCCCATGTGTTGGCCGACACACGAGGCTAGCACCACCCCCTACTAGTTGGGTTATCAAGGTACACCAGGGCTAACATCACTTGCTGTTAGCAGACAGTATTTCCAATAGGATTTCTCCACAGAAAATACCATATGCACATATGCCATATAATCAAGTATAAAATTCTCAATATAATGCAGACTTTTAGTCTCAGTATAGATTCATCTATCATAAATTTTTCATTTAGGGTTTATCACATGTACATGCCATTTCTCGAGGCAATCATATAACTTTATAAATAATTCCACATGTATAAATATTCAATTTATCATTTAATGAGAAATACATGTGAAATCAGATACATCATGAGTTCAGAAATCTATTTTCAAAACTATACTCTTCTTGAACTATATTCTAAATTGTAAGCAATTCAGATAATTTTAATGCATTTCAGAAATATATAAAAGTGTCAATATCTCATAAATATAATCATATACATGCTTAAAGATCAAGAAGAGTATAGGAGAAGCCATAGGAAGAATCATCTACTCATAGGGTAAGGGCTCCAGATTAGACAGCCCCCAAATGCACTTTTCGAATCCACATTTGACTAAACAGGCTTCAAAACTGTGTCCGGAGGGTCCAAAAGTCAAGGAAATGATTTCGGGAACTTGGTCACTATTCATGGTTGAAAAACATTATTCACCACCGAAAAATACTATTTATCACAGAAAAATACTATTCACCAAGAACAAAAAGTTATCAGATAGCTGAAAAATTTCATATCCTAAGGTTTATCTAATTCCTGAATGCATCTATGGTGTCAGATTTCCAATTTGAGGTCTCCAAATAAGAGTTTTAGAGTTTACCTTTTTCTGAGATTTTCTAATTTCGATCTGCGGCGATTGAACGGCTGATTTGAGAAATTGTTCGGTCAAAATAGTAGTACCCTCCGTCCTGAATCCATTGGTACCATTAGTTTTGAGATCAGAGGCCTGTAGACACTCAAGATCTAGAGAGAAAATATGGAAGTACTATTCACTATTCACACTATTCAATTTCCTCTCCGTTTCATCCATCTGCATTCCGTCTCCCCCTTTGTAACAACCTTTTTTTTATATTATACAATATAGAGGGTACATACACGTCATTAATCAAAACATACGTACAACAAAATCAAACACATAAATAACTACATCTTATTTATTCTGGTTGACCAATTCCGGAGATATAGGTGCGGGTGGTTGCACCTTCACCGGAATGTGAACTAACTCGACCACAAACATATTATTTGATTCTGGGATCTGCCCAACATAAAGTAACTTGATCCAACGTACACTAAAAGCCAGAGCCATAGAAAAATCTGCATAACTAATTTTCTGAACATGATATGGAAATATAGTAAGAATTAAATCCCAGTAAGTTCAACAATAAATCATCATCGATATAGCTCATCACGTCATGTTCAGCTGTATAAACTACAGTAAATATCTTTGGTCACATGAATGCACTATATCTATGCACATGAGAATTGTACAGTAATGACATGTATGACAAGATTAATTATTTTCAAAATAGCATATGATGACTATCAATTTATTCTCATATCACGCTACCCTGGTCAGGGTGAGTATTTTCTACTCTCCGGTACGGGCTTTTCTCGTTCGGTCCGACATGACACACTTTTTCTTTCTTTTCTCATTAACCTATTCATAACCATTGGTTGGGCGTCCCCTACTGGTGCACCACACGGATTGCCATGTGACCGTGCTCATTTCTTTTCTTTTCATAATGATAGCCAAAATTATGCTTTCAATAACAAGTATGTTCATCAAAATATAACTATTACCAAAAATCATTGGTAATCATGCCATGAACATAACCATTTCAAATATCACTTTATAAAATATTTCCATGTCAAAATTTCACACTTAAGATGGTAAGAAGTTCATACAATGGCAATGGATATGGCATATACTAGTCATTTATTATTTTTATTTATATGATTCTTTTTTTTTTAAATATTAATTTTATTTCTTTATTTTCTTGATGCAGGTTTTCATCCTATCTAACTTTCTCTTACTAATCAGAGAATAACTCCCTCAATTTAACTTTGATGTAGGTGATCTTGGTGTCAATTTTAAGATAAAACAATTATCTAAAACTATTATGTTGAACAATATAGTGAAATATTAAGAAATCAAGGTGATATTACTCCCTCAAAGTACAGGTTATTTCTTCTAGGATAAGTTCTGACCTCTACCTTCTAATCTATCAATATCTCTCTCATAGGAATTCCAAATTAAGTTATTCCAGTGGCTAAAAATCCGTGAAACATATAGCAATAATGTTTATGTTAATAATTTATTTTAATTCCCTACAAAAAGTTCCCAAAAATTAAAAAACAGAAGCTATCCTAAAATATTCTTCCCTGATTAACCAATTTCTGATAACTGCATACTAATTGGATAATATCTACCTCATACGGACACTAAATTGAGTGATTCTAGTGGCTAACAATCCGTGACACATATATCTATAATTCTTATGTTAACCATTTATTTTAATTCCCTATAGAAAATTCTTATAAATTAAAACACATAAGCTATCATAACATATTCTTCCCTGATTAACTATTTTCTAACCATGGCTTATTAATCAGACCATATCTACCTCATACGGACTCCAAATTGAGTGATTCTAGTGGTTAAAAATCCGTGACATATAGATCTATATTTTTCATGTTAACCATTTGTTTTAATTCCTTACTGATTCTTCCCAAAATTGTAAACATAGAAGCTTAAAATTTTTGCCATCCTTAGCCATACCTATTCAAAACTATCGTCACCAGCCTAAGTATTCAAACATACAAAATATGTAATATGATATAGCAACAGCCATGACCAATCATCAAAGTTCTAAGATCAAAATCTCATATAAATATTATAAGTTTCAAAAGTTTTCTTCAAAAAGAAATATGGGACAAGGTCCCTTTGATTTAGGGATTCATTTCCTTTTCTTTTATCTTAATCAAGTATGATAGGTTTGCCTTTTTAGGTGGAAAATTTTCAACCCTTGAATCTTCCTTGCTTAGCTAAAATTATTTGTGTAGAATAAAGATGTTTTGTCATAATGCTATGTATTATTACCCACTTGCTAAAATTATGAGTGTAGGATATAGATGTTTTGTCCTAATGCCATGTATTATCATACCACTTGCTAAAATTATGAATGTAGGATATCACACCACTTGCTAAATTTTTTTCTTAATGCCATGTCACCTAATTCTTGATTACACCATTATTCCATCACTTTATTTTTATTTTTATTTTTATTTTTCCTCTTGGGTTTGGGCTCATTCTTGCCTATTTTCTTTACTTTGGTTAAAATTCTACCTTTCATAATAGGCTTGTCACATTTTCATGATTTTTGAGCTACCGGTCCAATTTCTATATCCTAGTTCAAATATATGTTTTATTTCTTCCTTGGGCTATCCTATTGGCTTGCTAAAAATTCATGTGAAGTAGAAAAACTTTATATGAAGTATCCATAGGTAAAAGCCCAATTTATGGGTGGAGATACTAACTTAGTAACTTTAACTCTTAAATTAGGAAAAATTACCCTAATCCAATCTTCTTGAAATTTTAATACCTTTACTGACTTCACAAAAATTTATCTTTCTTACCCAAGAATTTCACCTTTCTTTAGTATATTTATTTTTAATATTTCTTCTTAAATTTTCTCTCTTTACCTATTCCATTAATGTTAGAATATTTCTATGTATAGACGTAAGGTAAAGAATTTATAAGGATTATATTTCCTTAGATATCTAAAAATTGTCTAATAAATTTTATTTTCTTACGGGATGTTACACCCTTCCTCTTTTATTTTTTTTATAATTATTATTATTATGATTTAATAATTAAATATTTAGATTTATTTTTATTTTATTTCATATATATTTATATAAATACTGTTTTTTATCTTAAAACATCCCAAAAAGTTCTAAAAATTTGCATTCTCATAAAAGTTTAGATAAACTCTTAAATCATGACTTTTCTTGATAAAAATCTTAATAAAACAAATCACAAAATAAATATCTTTATATATAATAAAAGAAAGAATATTTCTAAAAATACAACAAAAATTTATTAGAGGCCCATATAATTATTTTAAACAAAACAATAATTATTTTATTTAAAAATATACTTGCTTTTAGCAAAACATAATCATTTTTAAATAAATAAAAGTATATTTGTTTATAGCAAAATATTATTATTTAAATTTAACAAAAAATAATCATTTTTAAACAAATAAAAATATATTTATTTATAGAAAAATATTATTATTTAAAAATAAAATTACGGGATATTACATTGCTCATCTTTTTTCTTTTCACATTAATAGTCAAAAATATGATTTCAATAACAAATATGTTCATTATACTGGCATGCCATAATTTATCATCAAAGTATAATCACTACTAAAAATCATTGGTAAAATGAAATCATGTCATGATCATAACTATTTTTGAATATCACTTTATAAAATATTTTCATATCAAAATTACACACTTAAGATGATAAGGAATTCATGCAATGACAATGGTTAAGGCATACACTAGTATTTATTATTTTTATTTATAAGATTCTTTTTTTTAATATTATTTTCATCTTTTCATTTTCTTTATGCTTGGTCTCTAGTTATTTTCCTCCTACTTATATCATTTCCAACACATGTTCTCACAAATTTTATAAAGCATTCTTCTCTAATTTTGTTTCTATTATTACCTTATAATTGATGAGGTTCATTTAGGGGAAAGAAATATTAAAAATAAACTTTAGCATCTCCTAACACAGCTTAGTCATGTTTCAGGACACGGCTATACTTGAAAAATACTTCAAACATACTCAAAAATAGCTTGAACACGGCCTATCCATGCTAAAGCAACCCAGAACACGGCCTGACCGTGTTTTGTAACATTTTCTCACTTATTTAACCATATCTCCTTAATACGAACTCCAATTGAGGTGATTTCAAAGCCTATAAAAAGTTAAGACACTTATATAGAACTTTAATGTTTATTATTTCTTTAGATTCTTTACTAATTATTCTTAGAAAATCGAAAATAAAAATACTTACATTTACTACCCTGGATTCTAGATTGATTCTGACATCTACTCATTAATCAACCATATCTCCCTCATATGGACTCCAAATTAAGTAATTTTAGAGCCTCTAGATCTATGACACACACACACACACACACACACACACACACACACACATATATATATATATATATATATATATATATATATATTTCATCTTAACTATTTATTTTATTTCTCTATAGATTTTTTTATAGAAATTCAAACACAGAAACTTATCTAACAGATTCTTCCCTGGTTAACCATTTTTTGACCTCTGCTTACTAGTCGGACCATATCTCCCTCATTTTAACTTCAAATTGGGTGATTCCAGTGGATAAAAATCTGTGAGACATATATCTAAATTTTTTATGTTAACCATTTCTTTTAATTCCTAACCGATTCTTCCCAGAATTTCAAAAACAAAAGCTTTCTTGGTTACTTCGAAATATAGTTTTCTTAGTCTAGCCTTTCCTAAAGTTCTAGTTCATCTTTTTATTAATTCATCTTCCATTTTTCTTCCAAATTTTCACCTAACCAAAGAATTACTCATCTCAACATTTAATTATATTTCTTACTTAATTTAACATATTCCATCATCCACTTCAAAAGAAAAATCGAATCAAATCGTGCATCACTAAGAGTGTTTGTCAACAGATATTTCTCTTGGTTTTCCCCTAGGTGTGTAAGGCCATACTTAATTTACCAACCTAACCATCTTCCATCCATTTTTACCATATTCAAATATACATAACAACAGCATTAAAGACCTAATTTTTTGCCACCCATAGCCATATCTATACATAACTTTTCATACCAATCGAAGTATTCAAAACATCCATCACATGCAAGATCAACATGTAACATGATATAGGAACATCCATGGCCAATCATCAAAGTAGAAAATATTATAAATTTCATCAAAGTTCTAAGATTAAAATTCATATAAATATTACAAATTTCAAAGCTTTTCTTCAAAAAAAATATTGTTAAACCTACCTAAAGATCTCCCTAGCTTACTTAGTGAATTTTTTTTCTTGTTTCCTCTTGAAGGAAGTAGCAAGATTTCTCTCTTCCCTTAGCTTTTCTAGTAGCTTAAATAAGAGAAGGAGAGTGAGTTTTGAACCCCAAGGATGAAGAGAAAAGATGGATTCAAGTGGAGATTAAGCTAACTTACCTTGAGTACTTAGTCCTCTAGACTTCTCCTTCTTCTTCCTTCTTCTCTTCCCCTCTCTCTCTCCTTTCCTCACTCTACCTTGTTTCTATTTTTCCTCTCCCTCACTTGGATGAAGTTATAATGTTATAAGGGTGTACTTTGCTTAAATAAACTATCAAGTTGTTCACCTCTCATAATCGTAGGTCTACCTTATCACAATTAGGATGCACTTGGTTGTTTTTTGGAGAAAGACAACTCACGTTCTTGTCTTCTTTGTAACAACTCCATTTTTTTAATTTATATCTTCGTAAAATCCCATGAAGTCAATACCTCTTTACTTCTAACTATTTAACTCATAATAACATTCAATTAAATTAACCAAACATAATTAAGGTTTATGAAATACCATTAACACTGATATAATTCTGAGTTCATATACACATCATTAATTAAAAACATCCATATAAAAAAAATCAAACACATATATGTCTACATCTTATTCATCCATATTGACTAGTTTCGGAGATACGAGTGCGGGTGGTTGCACCTTTACCGGGATCTTAGCCAACTCGACCCACATACACTAAAAGCCGATCATAGAGAATATCTATATAACTTAATTTTTTGAACATGATATGAAAATATAGTGAGAATTAAATCCCAGTAGGTTCAACAATAAATCATAATCATCATTAATAATGCTCGTCATGTTATGTTCATCTGTATAACCTATAAGAAATATCGTAGGTCACATGAATGCATTTTATCTATGCACATGAAAATCGTATAGTAATGACATGTATGGCATGAATAACTATTTTCAAAATATCATATGATGGCTATCAACCTATTTTCATATCAATCTACCCCGGTCAAGATGAAAATTTTCTACTCTTTGGTATGGGCTTTTCTCGCTCCCTCTGACATGGCATACTTTCTCTTTCTTTTCTCATTAACATAATCATAGCCTACAGGTGCACCACACGAACCGCCATGTGACTGTGCTTATTTCTTTTATTTTTTCATTAACAGCGAAAAATATGATTTCAATAACAAGTATGTTCATTATATTCACATGCCATAATCTTTTTATCAAAATATAATCAATACCAAAAGTCATTGGTAATCATGCAATGAACATAATCGTTTTCAAATATCACTTTATAAAATATTTCCATGTCAAAATTACACACTTAAGATGGTAAGGAATTCATGCAATGGCAATGGCTAAGGCATACTCTAATTATTTATTATTTTCATTTATAAGATTCTTCTTCTTTTTTAAATATTATTTTCATCACATGTTCTCACAAATTTTATAGGACATTTTTCTCCATTTTGGTTTCTATTATTACCCTATAGTTAATGAGGTTCATTTAGGGTAGAAAAATATTACAAATAAGCTTTAGCAACTCCCAACACAGCCTGGTCATGTTCCAAGACATGGCCATGCTTGAAAATACTTCAAATATATTCAAAAATAGCCCTGAACATGGCCTACCAGTGCTGAAGTAACCCAAAACATGACCTGGCCGTGTTTTGTGACTTTTCTTCACTTATTCAACCATATCTCTCTCATACGAACTCTAATTGAGGTGATTACCAAGCCTATAAAAATCTAAGACACTTATCTACAACTTTCAAGTTTATCATTGCTTCAGATTCCTTACGAATTATTCCTAAAAAATCGAAAATAAAAATGCTTATATTTACCACCCTGGATTTTAGACTGATTCTAACCTTTATTCATTAATTAGCCATATCTCCTTTATATGGACTCCAAATTAACTGATTTTAGAGCCTATAGATATGTGAGACATATGTCTATATTTATTATGTTAACAATTTTCTTTGATACCCTATAGATTTGGCCTAAAAATTCAAATACAGAAATTTACCTAACATATTCTTTCTTGGTTAACTAGTTTCTGACAACTACTTACTAATCGGACAATATCTCCCTTATCTGGACTCCAAATTAAGTGTTTCCAGTGATAAAAAATCTGTGAAACATATATCTACAATTTTCTTGTTAATTATTTCTTTTAATTCCTAATCAATTCTTCCTAGAATGTCAAAAATAGAAGCTTCCCTCGTTACTTTGAAATTCAGTTTTCTAACCAAACCTTTCCTAAGGTTTTAGTTCATCATTTTATTACGTCTTCTTCCATTTTCTTCCTAATTTACATCTAATCATCTTCCATCAATTTTTCATCACATTCAAAAATACAAAATAGCAGCAAAAAAATCCTAAAATGTTACAAATTTCAGAAATTTTCTTCAAAAAGAGATATTGTTAAACCTACCTAAAGATCTCCCTAGCTCACTTAGTGAATTCTTTTTCTTGTTTCCTTTTGAAGGAAGTAACAAGATTCCTCCCTTCTCTTAGCTTTTCTAGTAGCTTAAATAAGAGAAGGAGGGTGAATTTTGAACCCTAAGGATGAAGAGAAAAGATGGATTCAAGTAGAGATTAAGCTAACTTACCTTAAGTACTTAGTCCTCTAGATTTTTCATTTCTCTTCCTTCCTCTCTTCTCCTCTTTTTCTCTCCATTCCTCACTTTACCTAGCTTACATTTTTCCTTTCTCTCACTTAGACGAAATTATAATGTTATAAGGGTGAGTTTTGCTTAAATAAACTATCAAGTGGTTCACCTTTCATAATCATGGGTCTACCTTATCACAATTAGGATGCACTTGGTTGTTTCTTGGGGATTGACAACTCATGTTCTTGTCTTCCTCTTCCTTAGTCAAGATATGCATAGCAAAATGAGATTTGTATTTTGAAAATTATGATAAAATATTCTTAAGACAAGTGACAAGGTCCCTTTGATTTAGGGATTCATTTCCTTTTTCTTTTGCCTTAATCAAGTATGATAGGTTTGCCTTTTTAGGTGGCAAATTTATAGCCCTTGAATCTCCATTATTTGGTTGATATTATTTGGGTGGGATAAGGATGTTTTGTCATAATGTCATGTATTATTACCTACTTGTCGAAATTAGGAATGTAGGATATAGATGTTTTATCCTAATGCCATGTATTTTTACCAACTTATTGAAATTATGAATGTAGGATATAGATGTTTTGTCTTAAAGCCATGTGACCTAATCCTGATTATTATTACACTATTATTTATTCACATGATTCTTATTTTTTCCTCTTGGATTTGCGCTCATTCTTACCTATTTTCTTTACTTTGGCTGAAATTCTACCTTTCATGGAGGGTTTGGTCACATTTTCATAGTTTGTGGGCTATTGGTCCAATTTTTATATCCTAGTCCAAGTTTATGTTTTATTTCTTATTTGGGCTATCCTATTGGTTTGCTAAAAACTCATGTGAAGTGGAAAAACTCTATATGAAGTGTCCATAAGTGAAAGCTCAATGTATGGGTGGAGATGTTAAACTTAGGAACTCTAACTCTTGAATTAGGAAAAATTACCTTAATCCAATCTTCTTGAAATTTTAAGACCTTGACTTACTTTTTAAAAATTTATCTTCCTTACTTAAGAATTTTGCCTCTCTTTAGTATGTTATTTCAAATTATTTTCCTATTAGATTTTTCTCTCTTTACTTATTCCCTTAATGTTAGAAACATTTTCTATGCATACACATAAGGTGAAGAATTTCTAAGGATTGTATTTCCTTAGATATCTAAAAATTGTCTAATAAATCTTATTTCCTTAACTAAATATTTATGTACCTTTATTAATAAAAGAAACAAAATTAGGGATGTTACATTCCTCTCCCTTAGTTAAGATATGCATAGCAAAAGGAGATTTGTATTTTAAAAATATGATAAAATATTCTTAAGACAAGGGACAAAGTCCCTTTGATTTAAGGATTCATTTCCTTTTTCTTTTGTCTCATTCAAGTATGATAGATTTGTCTTTTTAAGTGGCAAATTTCTAGCCCTTGAGTCTCCCTTGCTTGGCTGAAATTATTTGTGTAGGATAAGGATGTTTTGTCATAATGCCATGTATTATTACCAACTTGCTAAAATTATGAATGTAGGATATAGATGTTTTGTCTTAATGCTATGTGACCTAATCTTGATTATTATTACACTACTATTTTCTCACATGATTCTTATTTTTTTCCTTTTGGATTTGGGCTCATTCTTACCCATTTTCTTTGCTTTGGCTGAAATTCTACCTTTCATGGAGGGCTTGGTCACATTTTCATGGTTTGTGAGCTATCGGTCCAACTTCTATATCCTAATCCAAGTCTATGTTTTATTTCTTGCTTGGGCTATCCTCTTGGCTTGCTAGAAACTCATGTGAGGTGGAAAAACTCTATGTATAGTGTCCATAGGTGAAAGTCTAAGGTATGGGTGGAGATGTTAAACTTAGGAACTCTAGTCCTTGAATTAGGAAAAATTACCCTGATTCAATCTTCTTGAAATTTTAAGACCTTTACTTACTTCCCAAAAATTTATCTTCCTTACCCAAGAATTTTCCCTCTCTTTAGTATGTTATTTCTAATTTTTCCTATTAGGTTTTATCTCTTTAGTTATTCCCTTAATGTTAGAAACATTTTCTATGCATATACATAGGGTGAAGAATTTCTAAGTGTTATATTTCCTTAGATATCTAAAAATTGTCTAATAAATTTTATTTCTTCAATTAAATTTTATGTACCTTTATTAATAAAAGAAACGAAATTAAAGATGTTACATTAAATATTTTTGTACCTTTATTAATAAAAGAAATGAAATTAGGGATGTTACATTGGAACAATAATCTTTATTTTGATATAGAGGATTTTTTGTATCCCCTATTTCTTCCACCTTCTCGTCTTTCACTTTTACCAATCCTTTACCAGATGAGGAGCAAGACATAATCTCTAAAAGCTTCTGATTCCATGCTTCAAGATATTTGATTGTGGCTAGTTGGGCCATATGTTTTGTTTTCTCAGTAAGAAATTATTGATTTTCCTGAGCTTTGATATTGTCTTGGTGTATAAAAGTAGGATTTCGGTTTAACCTAGCTTTGACAGATTCAATGGTACAAAATTTTAGATCATACTTAGCCCACCATTTGACACTGATGTTTCAAACTAAGTGTTTAATACCTGTATTTGTGGGTTTTGTTTCGATACCATAGTCCCAAGATATAATTCAAGGCACTTTAAAGTATACAAAGAAATAAAAGGCTCGAATTCTGAGACAAAGATTGTAGAAACTTTGAAACGGTTGAAAGCTTCTTGGATAGGTTTTGGAAGAATTCTTTTGATAGGTCCAAATAAATCAAACCATTCAACAAACCATATTGGACGGGTTTTTTGATAGTTTTTGTGGAAATGGATAAACCATGAATGCTGGTAATTTTGAAAATATAAAGTATTATACCAAGTATCCACATAATCCTAGTAGGAAAAAGAAGGAGGCTGGAAAGGTATTGTAAATTTCTTTTCCGTAAAAGGATGTTGATTCCAGTATTCTTTTGATAAGGTTTTTAAAATTTGTAACTGTGAGAAAATGTTACCATCTTCTCTTTGTTAGTGAGAAATAAGTACCTATTTTGTTTGGATCAAAATCAATTCATAGAAATTTTTGGTTTTGTGAAGAGAAGGAGGTAGAAAATGCCATGTTCCTTCTTTTTATGTTATGGGGAAAACCAATTTGGCTTATTCAGCTTCATGGTCTTTGATTTTATTAGGCTCAAGGGCTATTATTGATTGATATATCTCTTTGGTGACATAATTTGGAGAAAAAATTTCAAAATTACTTTGAGTGGTTTTTGGATAGGATACCGAGGATTTATATCCTTTTGTGGGGGTACTTTGGGAAATATTGCTAGTGTCAGTAACTACTGGATGTAATCATAGACTGTGAATGTCTTTGATTTCAGTGGTACAACTAGTAATTTGCTATATGATGCTGAGGGCATCTTTTGACTTTGTTGAGGTGTTTGTAGTCTTTGAGGTCTTTGGGGAGCTTTCCTCGCGGGTCTCATCTTCCTTGTTAGAACTCCCTTGTCAAATAGTCAGGTAGAGAATTATTTTCTCCTTTGATAAAAGTAATGTCAAAATTAAAACATGATAAAATTGGTTGATATCGTGCATAAATCTGTTTTGAAACCATATTTTTGACATCTTGTTCTAAAATATTTTTTGCTGATTGGTAATCAATTCTTGAAAGAAATTTTTAATTAACCAAATCATCTTGAAATTTGTTGATTCAAACAATTATTGATGTAAGTTCTTTTTTAATGGCGCTATATTTTTGTTGAGTTGGATTCCAGGCTCTTGAATGGAAATGGAATATTTGTTCACTATTGGATCTTGGGCTTTGTTGTTTTAATATTCCTTTATAGCCTATCTTCAAAGCATCGGTTTTTACAATTTTAAGGGTTTGGAAGTATGATATGCCTAAACATGGAAGGCTTTGGACTTGTAACTTAAGATTTTGAACTACTTAGGTCATTTCTTTGGTCCAAGTAGGAGGATTCTTTTTAAGTCTTTCAAATAATAATCTATAGGCTGTCCTCAATTTTGGGATAAAATCAGACACATAATTTAAACAACCTAAAAATCTCTGTAATTGAGTTTTATCCTTAATTTCATCAGGAAATTTACTGGCAAACTCTATTGAATGGCAGATAGGAATTATCGAACCTTTGTAAATGTCAAATCTTAAGAATCTGATTTTGGTTTGGAATAGTTTCATTTTTGGGGCTGAAACTACTAATATGTTGTCTTTAATTGATCTAAATGATTAAAATTTTGTTCTATTGATTTTGAAAAAACTAATACATCATCAATATAGTCTATAGTAAATGTTGTATAAGGATTTAAAATATCATTCATGATATGTTGAAATTCTGAAGGAGCATTTTTTAATCCAAAGGTCATTACATTCCATTCATAACGTCCAAAGGGTACAACGGAAGTAGTTTTATACCTATCTTTCTTTGCTTCTTCAATTTGATTGTAACCTGCTTTCATGTCAAATTTGGAGAATATTGAAGCATTAGATAATCTCCCTATTAAATCTTTTTTATTAGGAAGAGGGTATCTAATCCATCTTAAAGCTTTGTTGAGAGGCTTATAATTAATTACTAATCTAGGGTCTGCTCTCTCAATTTTGGCATGATTTTGTACGTAAAATCCTGAACAACTCCAAAGTTATTTACTTGGCCTAATTGGATTTTTATCCAGTAGATATTTAATTTCTTTTTTACAATATTCCAACATTTTAGCATTCATTTGAATCAGTCTAGCTTGGAATTTTGGATTCTTGAAATTCTGGTTCATAAGGTAAAGTTACTCCATACTTTTTTCTGTTCCAGAAAGCATTTGGGTGATTTGAACATACTTCTTGTTCAAACTTTGTTTTTAAATTTTTAATTCTAGCTTGTATATTAAGGTTTTGAAGTTGTTGTTCATTTATTTGATAATGAATACCCTTATATAAAAAGTTTATATGATTTCTTTTTCTTTTTATAAGATTTATTGTTAATGAATTTTTTTGTAATAAATTAATTTCCTTTTGCTTAGGTGGCAGTAACCATTTGAATACTATTGCTCTTCCTAAAGCATAGGAAATTATTCCTTGGTGATTAACCTTAAAGGGCATGATCTGTTGTAAAAATGGTGTACCTAGGATTGTTGGTTCTCTTAAGTTTTTAATAAGTACGAATATATTGTAAAAACATATTCCTTGATTACATATATATGAATTTGTTAATTTATAATTAACATTGAACTTATGGCTACTAGCACTATAAAAACTTTTAGTTGTTTTTTCATAATATTTAGTAGGTATTAATCTTTCTTGGATACAGTTCATATATGCTCCAGAATCATTTAATACAACCAAATTCTTATGAAATTCTTTATTAACAACTAATTTCATTTGACAGTACCATTTTTGAAATAATGTTTTTTGTACTGTATTGAGAAATTTTTCTATATCCTGTTCTTTAGGTAATTCTACTAATTCATTTGAACTAGAAGATGTTGGATTTTGATTATCTTTTGATTCAAGTTTTAATATTCTTAAATCTTGAGTTAAATCATTTGATTTAAGTTTTTGAATTTCTTCTTTAAGAATTTTAAATTCTTGTTGAAGATATTGAATTGAAGCTGGTTCAACTTCCTTTTGAGTATATCTTTCTAAAATATGATTTAGATTAATAGGTCTAAATTTTTGGATCTGGATTATCTTCATATAATAAGTCTTTTAATTTTATTGGATATTTTTTTTTAAGATCATCATCTTGTATTTTATCAATTATTTCTACCAAAAACTAGCCTTTTCTGAAGAAAATACATTGATTTTCTTTTGACATTTATGACAATCACAAGGTCCAAATATTCCTTTTGGACATGATATTTCTTCTGGTTCAGATAATTCTGAATCAGATTCTGTTTTGAGAATTTGACGAATATATTGTTCGTCTATTGAACTATTTTCTTCTTCTTCTTGAGAAGAGATTTCTTCTTGTTGTTCATTAGAAGAACTATTGATTAAAATTTTCATGAAATTTTCCTTTTGTTCTTCATCTATTTGGAGACTTTGTATTTTTTTTTACTGTTTTACATTTATTTGAAAAATGTCTTGGTTTACTACATTTGTAACAAACTACATTTTTCTTTTATTTTTTGTAAGTTTTCTTTCTAGATTTATATTCTGGATTTCTAGAAAAATACTTAAGTCTTTTTTTGGGTAATTTGAATGTTTCCTTTTTAATTTTTTATGGGTTTTCTTTTTCTCTAATGAAGGGGCATTTAAAGAACAACCATATTGTTCACAAAATTCTCCTAATTCTTTTTTCCCTTTTCTAAACTCAGTGTTGTATTTGTTTTGCATTTTTGTTTCATTACAGAAGGTTAATCCTTCGCTTGTAATTACATTATTTACTTGACCATAGGTTAAGTCATCATATGAAATAGTAGATCCATATTTTGTCCTAAGAGCAGTCCCTACTCTTTCAGCAAAAAGCTTAGGAAGTTCGGTTATATATTGTTCTTTCTAGTAAGCTACATGACCATTAGGTCTTTGACAGAATAAAGGGATAAAATTATCTTTATACCATCTAAAGTCTAATAATTTTGGACATATTAAATTTTGTAATATTGATAATTGTCTTTCATGATGTTCCTGAGGTTCACCTACAAAGTATGATATTATCGCATACATTAAGGTTTCACAACAATTAGGGACCAGAGAAACTTGCCTATAGCATATATTTCTAGTCTCTTAGCACTGATTACAGTTGCTTTGTCAATTACTATATTGTCCCACCATCCTTTTAGGGCTCTAGTAAACCTAAGGATAAGTATGTCTAATATCCTAGAGTCTTCGTTTCCTTTAACTCTATAAGCAGATATCGCCATACACATTTATTGTACGGTATTAAGAATTTCTTGTTCACACATACCGTTTATATTCCATTCAATGATTTCTAAGCCAGTGAACATAGCTTTGATATGTTTATTCCTTTCTTTGAATTGAAGATTAGGATACAAAAATTTTGTGGTTAATGTATATGCTCTTGTAGGGGTTGATATCTTAATTCTTTCTATTAAATTTCTAAATGAATCATCTTTGTTAATTGTATTAATTTTTGAAGTTTTTTCTATTTCGAATAACTTTCCAATTTTTTGAGATAATTCAGAAATTAAATCTTCATTTGGAATTTTTAATTTTGTTGCATTTTTTCTTGTAATCGGCTCATGTTTATATATGGGCCTTGTTGGGTTAGTTTCGTGTTTTTGACTAGGGCTTTTGTAAATGAATTTAATGATCTATTGTACAGATTTAAATCCGTTAATGTTACTTTATTATTTTATTTATTTTTATCAAACAATTCAATTATTTGATAGGTTAAAGGTTTGACTTCTATCTCTTGAATTTCTATCTTTTGAATTTCTATCAGATTATCTTATTTATTTTCTACATATATGTACAGATGTAACAATTCCATTTATATAAAAACTCCAATTTTTTTTAATATTTGTAAAATACCATGAAGTTATTACCTTTTTACTACTTAACTCATAATAACATTTATTTAATTTAACCAAGCGTAATTAAGGTTTAAAATCTACCATTATTATTGATACAATACTGAGTTCACATACACATAATTAATTTACAAACATCCGTACAAAATTTTAACATATACATGTACATATGAGGCCTAATCATCCACGTAGACTACTTTTTTGGGGACATTGGTGTGGGTGGCAGCACCTCCACCGAAATCTCAGTCATGTTTACTACTGATACATCTGATATAATCAGTATTTGCCCAAAGTAGGGCACCTCGATCCAACGTACAACAATAATAAGAGTTATGAAAAATAGCTGCATATTTAATCTCTGAACATGATATAAAAAAATAGTGAGAATTAAATCCCAGTAAGTTCAACAATAAATCATAATCAATATAGTTCATCACGTCATATTCATCTGTATAAGCTACAGCAAATACCTTAGGTCACATGAATGCACTCTATCTATGCACATAAAAATCGTACAGTAATGACATGTATGACAGAATTAACTATTTTCAGAATATCATATGATGACTAACAATTTATTCTCATATCAAGCTACCCCGGTCAGAGTGAGTATTTTCTACTCTCCGGTACGAACTTTTCTTGCTCTGTCCAACATGGCACACTTTTTCTTTCTTTTCTCATTATCATTATCATAATCGTTGGTAGGGTGTCCCCTACTGGTGTACCACACGGATTGCCATGTGACCGTGCTTATTTCTTTTCTTTTCACATTAATAGCCAAAAATATGATTTCAATAACAAGTATGTTCATTATACACACATGCCATAATGTTTCATCAAAATGTTTCCATGTCAAAATTACACACTTAAGATGGTAAAGAGTTCATACAATGGCAATGGCTATGGCATGTACTAGTCATTTATAAGATTCTTCTTCTTTTTTAAATATTATTTTTATCTCTTTATTTTCTTTATGCATGGCCTCTAGTCACTTTTCTCCTACTTATATCATTTCCAACACATGTTCTCACAAATTTAATACAACATTCTTCATCAATTTAGTTTATACTAATATCCAATAGTTAATTAGGTTCATTTAGAGTAGACAAAATGTTAAAAATAAGTGTTACCAACTTTCAAACCGGCCTAAACGTATCCTATAACACGGCTTGGCCATTTGCTACAAAACAGCCATGCTTTAGGCTTCAAAATGCCATTTTCAGCATAGAACACAGCCTATCCATGCCTTGAAACACAGCTATGCTTTAGGTTGAGTTATTCCTTGATGCAGGTTTTCATCCTGTCTGTCCTTCTCTCACAAATTGAAGCATAACTCCCTCATTTTAACTCCGATTTAGGTGCTCTTGGTGTTAATTTAAAGATAAAACAATTATCTAAAACTATTATGTTGAACCATTTATCTATATATGAAGGAATCATAGTGATATTACTTTCTCAAGTTACAAGTTATTTCTTCTCGTGTAGTTTCTGACCTCTACTTACTAATCTGTCCATATCTCCCTTATAAGAATTCTAAATTGAGTGATTCTAGTGGTTAAAATTTCGTGCCACATATGTCTATAATTTTTATGTTAACCAATTATTTTAATTTCCTATAGAATATTCCCAAAAATTCAAACACAGAAGCTTTCCTAATAGATTCTTCCCTGATTAACCACTTTCTGACCACTTCTTACTAATCATATCATATCTACTTCATATGGACTCCAAATTGAGTGATTCCAGTAGCTAAAAATTCGTGAACATAGATCTACATATTTTTTATTAACCATTTATTTTAATTCCTTACCGATTCTTCCCAGAATTTTAAAAACAGAAGCTTAAAATTTTGCTACCCATAGCCATACCTATACAGAACTTTCTACACCAGCCTAAGTATTCAAACATACATCACATGCAAGATCAATATGTAAAATGATATAGCAGCATCCATGACCAATCATCAAAGTTCTAAGATCAAAATCCCATATAAATGTTACAAATTTCAAAACGTTTCTTTAAAAAGAAATATTGTTAAACCTACCTTGAGCACTTAGTCTTCTAGACTTCTCCTTCCTCTTTCTTCCTCTCTTCCTTTCCTTTCCTCACTCTACGTTGCTTATATTTTTCCTTTCCCTCACTTAGACGAAATTATAATGTTATAAGGCTGGGTTTTACTTAAATAGACTATCAAATAATTCACCTTTCATGATCATGGGTCTACTTTATCACAATTAGGATGCACTTGGTTGATTTTTGGAAAACAAACAACTCATGTTCTTGTCTTCCTCTTCCTTAGTCAAGATATGCATAGCAAAAGGAGATTTGTATTTTGAAAATTGTGCTAATATGTTCTTAAGACAAGGGACAAGGTCTCTTTGATTTAGGGATTCATTTCCTTTTTCTTTTGTCTTAATCAAGTATGATAGGTTTGCCTTTTTAGGTGACAAATTTTCAACCCTTGAATCTTTCTTGCTTAGCTAAAATTATTTGTGTAGGATAAGGATGTTTTGTCATAATGCTATGTATTATTACCAACTTGCTAAAATTATGAGTGTAGGATATAGATGTTTTGTCCTAATGCCATGTATTATTATACCACTTGCTAAAATTATGAATGTAGGATATCACACCACTTGCTGAATTTTTATCTTAATGCCATATAATCTAATCTTTATTATTATTACACTATTATTTCATTACATCTTTATTATTATTACACTATTATTTCATTACATGATTTATTTTATTTTATTTTTCCCTCTTGGATTTGGGCTCATTCCTACCCATTTCCTTTGCTTTGGATAAAATTCTACCTTTCTTGAAGGGCTTGGTCACATTGTCATAATTTTTGGGCTACCGGTCCAACTTCTATATCCTAGTCCAAGTCTATGTTTTATTTCTTGCTTAGGTTATCCAATGGGCTTACTAGAAACTTATGTGAAGTGGAAAAACTCTATATGAAGTGTCCATAGGTGAAAACTCAATTTATGGGTGGAGATGTTAAACTTAGAAATTTCTAACTCTTGAATTTAGGAAAAATTACCCTAATCCAATCTTTTTAAAATTTTAAGACCTTTACTTCACAAAAATTTATCTTCCTTACCAAAGAATTTCGCCTATCTTTAGTATGTTATTTATAATTTTTTCTATTAGGTTTTCTCTCTTTACTTGTTCCCTTAATGTTAGAAACATTTTCTATGCATACCCATAAGCTGAAGAATTTCTAAGGACAATATTTCCTTAGATATCTAAAAATTGTCTAATAAATTTTATTTTCTTAATTAAATATTTATGTATCTTTAAAGAAACAAAATTAGGGATGTTACATTAAATATTTATGTACCTTTATTAATAAAAAAAATGAAATTAAAGATGTTACAACAGACATGGAGTTCATATGTGAGAGATGTAGATTTTTGTCTTATAATTTGCTAGGAACTTGAATCACTTCACATGGAGTTCATATGTGGGAGATGTAGTTTAATTATTGCTAAAATGTCTGGAATCACTACAATTAAGTATTTTTCCATGAATATCTTATCTTTTTCTCCTATTTTCTTCTTCTTTTGCTCCTATAACACAAAACACAAAACAAAGCTAATTCATAATCATATTTTACTTAAATGAAACAAAAAGTAAGTTTAAAGGTGTTAAAATCATGCTTAATTATGAACACATTAGGTGCACACTAGTGATTTTATTGTTTCAATCTAATGTTGAATCATATATTGGACAAAGTTTTCATCATTACGATTTAAGAGAAAAATAAGGTTAATAATTGTATGATTATAAATTATTAATTCTATGGTGAATGATTGACTAAATTAAATATGTCGATGTGTCTATGTTGTTTTAGCTCTATCAGTTTCTCTAATTCTTCTGCGGTTAATAAGTTATACTTTGCTTATGTGCTAAAGATTACTTGTTAATTAGGGTTAATTGAGGCGATCATCATCAATTACTAAAATTAAGAAGGAACAAGGATATAATCCTAATGATAGATACTCAATTTAAGATTGATTATGTTGTCAATGATCAATGCGATTCCTCGATAGGGGATATCAACTGAAACTAACTCTTTCATCATTAATCACTTTTTTATTATTTATGATCATTCTCTTTTTATTTTATTAATTTACTTTCCTTTTCTATTTCACAAAAGGTAATATCAGTCTTTGTGGGATCAACCCTTACTCCCACTACTATAGATTAGTTTTGAGGTAAGGTAATTATTATATTTGGTGTATCCACGATAGTATCCACCAAAATATTGGCGCCATTGTTGGGAATTGCGTCCATTATCTTTTGTAATTTTTACTTTGATTTATGCCTGTAGCTAATTCTGCTAATTCTTAAGATTTGCAATACAATTTAGATATTGGAAAATCTGTTTACAGGCACTAAAGAAGACTTTAAGAGGACATTAATCAGGAGAAAGATGAAGTAATCATGGCTAGGCACCCTACTTTGAAAGAGTTTGTAGCTCTAGATGTAACATCCCTAATTTCGTTTCTTTTATTAATAAAGGTACATAAATATTTAGTTGAGGAAATAAAATTTATTAGACAATTTTTATATATCTAAGGAAATATAATCTTTAGAAATTCTTCACCTTATGTGTATGCATAGAAAATGTTTCTAACATTAAGAGAATAAGTAAAGAGAGATAGACCTAATAGGAAAAAAAATTGAAATAACATACTAAAGAGAGGCGAAATTCTTGGGTAAGGAAGATAAATTTTTGAGAAGTAAATAAAGGTCTTAAAATTTCAAGAAGATTGGATTAGGGTAATTTTTCCTAATTCAAGAGTTAGAGTTCCTAAGTTTAACATCTCCACCTATACATTGGGCTTTCACCTATGGACACTTCATATATAGTTTTTTCACTTCACACGAGTTTCTAGCAAGCCAATAGGATAGCCCAAGCAAGAAATAAAATATAGACTTGGACTAGGATATAGAAATTGGACCAATAGCCCAGAAACCATGAAAATGTGGTAGAATTTCAGCCAAAGCAAAGAAAATGGGTAAGAATGAGCCTAAATTCAAGAGAGAAAAATAAAAATCATGTGAGGAAATAGTAGGTAATAATACATGGCATTAGGACAAAACATCTATATCCTACATTTATAATTTCAATAAGTAGGTAATAATACATGGCATTAGGACAAAACATCTATACCTATATTCATAATTTCAATAAGTAGGTAATAAGACGTGGCATTAGGAAAAAAAATCTATATCCTACATTCATAATTTCAATAAGTAGGTAATAATATATGGCATTATGAAAAAACATCCTTATCCTACACAAATAATTTCAGCCAAGCAAGGGAGACACAAGGGCTGAAAATTTGTCACATAAAAAGGCAAACCTATCATACTTGAGTCAGACAAAAGAACAAGAAAATGAATCCATAAATCAAAGGGACCTTGTCCCTTATGTAACATCCTAAGCTCTTAATAAAGTTAGATAAATTTAATGATGAATAGAAAATACATATGACAAGTGATTAAGATACTTAGTTATATGATTATAAGGCAAACATAAGATAGGTAACATAGTTAATGTTGAATCACATAAATAAAAATTCTTAGGATCATAATGGATGGAGAGAGGACACAAATACATTTTTTTTAGATATTACTAGTATAGGATTAGTGATCAATTAAGATATACATGAACAAGGATTAAAATGTATAGTTGATGATAGTAAAAATCTTTATAAAATGTAGAATCATTTCATGGTTAGAAATAATATAAATAAAATATTTTTGGAGCATAAATTAGAGGAACATGATACAAATATATTCCTTAAGATGCTACTAATTTAGGATTAGGAAAATAATAAGGAAGGAAAAAGCATTATGTGATGCTATATAAATATATATATACATATTTCCTCTCACCTCCACCATACACATTATTATATATATATATATTTGCACATGCAAAAGGAGGAGATTTACGTAGGTATATATATATATATATATATATATATATATATATATATATATATATATGCATTTATCTCATTTATGCCATGCATAGCATAATAGATATAACCTCCCATGCATGCACATAATTTGGAAATGAAATACAATAGCCACGGTAGGTTAAAAAGCATGAATGCAACTAGGAATACAAGCTGAAACGTACACCAAAACCAGCAGAAGATCATGCATCACATGCAGAGAAAAATGCCCCACACTTGCTCCTAAACCAAGCAGCAAAAACACACCCACTCTTGCTCCACCCAGCCAGCAGAAACCTACCCTACACAGCAGAAAAATAACCCCCCATTTGCTCTAAGAGACCAACAGAAACATGGCCTACAAGACAGCATTTCATGCCACCCTTGATCCCACATGCAACCAAGAAAAAAAAATCCAGCTGGAACATGCCCCACATCCAGCATGTTCAGCGCCAAATTCAACAAGTAGAAAACATCGTACTTGACAACATCTCCACACCCATATGTGCTCCATAAACCCAGTAGAAAACACATCCACCCACTGCAGCAGAAACCCATGCCTCCACATGCAAACTGACGCTCCCCCTCTGCCTAAGAAAGCTACAGCTCACACTCACACTCATACAGCCAGAAAATTCTTCTTTTGATGTGTCATACACCCATTCTCTAACTGACCACAATACACTAGAGCTACCCATGCACACACTCACTTGGAGAGTAGCAGAAAACTGTTCCCTCCCTTGCTGAATCCAAAGGATTCCAGCGCCCAGCAATCAGCCTCCCTATTGCTTTCACGCCAGCAGGAGAATAGAGAGAGAAGAGGTCCAAAAAAAAAACTGAAGAGGAAGAGGAAGGAAGGGGGAGAGAGTAGCCAGCAAGGAGAAGAAGGTTGAGAGAGAGGGAAGCTGCAAATTGAGAGCCATAGGAGTAGGTCTACATAAGGTAAGTCTAGCTTCTTGCAAAAATCCAGTTTTGAGTTTATTAGGTCAATTTTAGGGCCTGCATGTAGGACTTTATGTCGAGAATATGAAAATATGTTCAACATAGAAGTTGTATCTCTATGTCTTAGCTTTCCATATCATTTTGAATCACATCAATCGGACATAAAATGAGAGAGTTATATTCCATGGAGTAAAATAGGTCAGAATCGGGTCTGGAATCCAGGCTGGTGAAGAATAGCTTCGGTTTTCGACTTTCTAGGACTAATACATAAGGAATATGAAGTCGTGATTAAAATGAAAGTTGTAGATATATTTCTCACGGTCACATAGCCACTGCAATCACAAAATTTCGAGTCCATATGAGTGATTTAGGGTCTAATTAGTGAGTAAAGGTCATAGACCATAGAAGAGTTAGGTTGAGAAAATAGAAACCTTTTGCACCTGAAAATATTGGCTCATTAAATTTAGTAAATGACCTCTAAATTCTATAATTTTTGGTGAGAAGATTCTTCAAATATTCATAATCAATTCTGGAAAGTTTCATGATTTTTGAGAACCTAAAATTAGGTCTTGTACAATTAAAATAGTGTTGAGGACAATTTCCTAGACAGCTCAGACTGCTGATGGAAAGACAATATTTTTAAGGCATTATATGTTGCAATTTTGAATAAAAAATTTATGACATGTTAAAGGAATCCTAATTAATCATCCTACCAAATGGTAGAAAATTATGGGCAGTTTAAAGGACATAATAAAATGTATAAATTTGGTAGTCTGAAAATGAGGCAGAATAGGCCATAACCGGGGACAGTCTTAAAACGTGGGATATTTGAGGGGTCAAAAGAATTCTTTTTTATTTGAAATTTTTATGGTGATTATATAACATGTCTATAATGCTTCATATAAAATATCATGAATTTTAAAGTAGTTTTACTAATCCAAATGGATGTTAAACTGAATAGAAATGAAACTGAAACTAAATTGTACTGTCCTGGGTATGGAGGTAGTTTTTGGAGATGAATGGAAGATTTAAGGGCTGAGAGAATGTAAAAAAACAATAGACATGTAAAGGTTCCTCCATGCAAAATTGTAGAATTTTTAGAGGACTTTTGTCATATTTAATAATAACCCCAAATCTATGCAAAATCATAGTTTTATTTGGAGGAGCAGAAGCTCTTAAACTAGGTATTTATGGCTTTAAGACCTAATGTGCATGCATTAACCAATAATTCTTGTATGTTTTAGTTTGAGTTGCTGGTAGTAACCTTGGCAGCCTTGGAAAGGAATTGATTGTGCTGGAATTGAGGTAGCTAACTTTTCCTTAAAACAATCTTTATGCTTATGAACTTGAATTTATGAATTTTCATTGATTGCCTGACTTTTATGCTATGATGAATGATGGTCTAAAGATATGTTATGTATGCATTCTCGGGAATTAAGGGGGGTGCACAAAAGGGTGCCAAGTAAGCCCCATTTCCCTCATGATTGGCCAATAATAGGAGATGCATAGCCCTTTGCAGGTATGGCCGTATTGACTGCATTGGGTAAGTAGACCATGATGTTATGGGTCCCTAGTGTGACCAAGATGCCGTATGTATGATGTATGGTCAGTGCTTATATTTCAATGAAATAATCTGAGATGTTTTAAGGAATGGAATGTGCACTATTTTTCTGAAAACTTTGCTAGCTATTGAGATTGTCATCTCACTTTTTATATCCACATAATCACATTCCAGGTACTCCAGCCCGAAGTGAGCAACAGGGGTCTCAGGGTTGACTCATATGTTCATGATTGTAATTGCTTTGGTTGTGTAATATTTATGTGGGACAGCTTAATTAAGTGCCAAGTTCTTATTAGACAGTTTATAATGTGATGTAATGTAAACTATGGACTGTACTCCTTTCCTTTATGGCATGAGATCCTTTATGTTGTAAGTATTACATAGCATGCTTAGGTAATTGCCTAGATGGAATTGAATTTTAAAAGTGCTTAGGATAGCCTGAAGCACATTTATGCTTATGCAAGAAGGATTACAAATGATATCAATGAATAGGTACAATTATGGGCTAGTTAGACAATGCAAAAAAAAAAAAATATAAATAATAAGGAACATTCTACGATTTAGATATAAGAAAATGACGCTAGAAGTTAGGTGTTACATTTGTTGGTATCAGAGCAATAGTTCAGGGAATTATTTATGTGTTTGGACTTATTCTAGGATATTTTAAATTGATTTAGAGTTGAATTATGGTGAAATTGGCTTTGTTTGAGGGGTTGTTAAATCAAGTAGACATAGTTTATGGACGTGTGACTAATTATATGGAAAATGTTTGTATATAAATGTGCACACAGGGAAATGGCATATAAAAGAACCCAGACTGAGACCTTAAAAGAAATATCTGAGAATATGAAAGCCTTAGCTGCCAGGCTTGATGGGCAAGCTGCAGCCCAGGCTGCCACAGCACAAATTCTTCAACAAGTTCAAGAGGCCCTTAGACAAGTGCCGTAAGGAAACAATCCTGATTGCGCTAGAGAGGAAAATAGGCCAAGCCAAATGAATAAACTCTTAGCTCAATTTAAGAAGGCCAACCCTCCTCAATTTCTGGGAGAGTATGATCCAGTGATTGCAGAATGATGGATCATGCAACTGGAGAAATTTTTTGGAGTTTTAGAATGCAACACAGAGCAGTTTCCTTAGCCACTTACATGTTAGAAGGTGAGGTAGAGCATTGGTGGAAAAGTATGCAGAGACTATGGCAGACTAATGATACTTCCATTACCTGGGATAATTTTAAAGAAACATTTTATGATAAATATTTCCCAGATAATGTGAAGAATCAAAAAGAGGCTGAATTCATACAATTAAAGCAAGGAAACATGACTGTACCTCAATATGAGGCTAAGTATGAAGAGCTTTCTAAATTTTCCACTTACCTGAAGCATACCCATGATGATGCATGGAAGGCGGCAAATTTTGAGCGAGGATTAAAACTTGAGATCAGAGAAAGAGTGGCTACCCTGGAGATACGAAATTTTGCTAAGCTAGCAAGTAAATGTAGAATAGCAGAAGAGACTCTGATGAGTGTCGGGGCTGAGAAAAGATTGAGAGACAGTGAGCCCTCTGGAGGAAGAGGGAAACCCTAGAACAAAAAGTTTAAGGGGAACAATTCTCAGGGTAGGAGAATGCCGACCTGTAGTGGCCAAACCTCCAGTCAGCCTGCTTGTAATAAATGTGGGAAGAACCATGGAGATAGACCCTGTTTAGCTAGTCAAAATGTCTGCTTCAATTATGGAAAACCCGGCCACTACTCCAGGGATTGTCGAGCAAAGAGAGGATCAGTTCCTGATGGCAGACCACAAAATCAGGGACGGGTGTTTCCTCTTTCCTAGCAGGAGGCTAGCCAGTCTCCAAACTTGATTAGAGGTACGTTAATGATCCAAAACTCACTTGTAGATGCATTTTTTGATTCTGGTGCTACACATTCTTTTATATCATATGATTGTGCTAAGAGTCTGGGTTTGACTGTGGATACCTTGCCATATAGTCTTTCTATTTCCACACCTACTGGGATTCGTGTCATAACTTCTGATGCTTGTATCAATTGTGTTGTACAATTTGATCATAGATATACCACTTTGGATCTTGTATGCCTATCTTTGATTGATATTGATGTTATTCTTGGAATGGATTGGTTGTCAGCTAAAAATGAAATTCTTGATTGTTCTAGAAAATCTATTTCCTTACCTATTTGTGGTTCTACATCTAAACACTCCACTGAAACTTCTTACCTATCCACCACCCAGGCTGAGAGATACCTTAAGAAGGGTTGTCAAGGGTTCCTAGTCTTCTTTTCTTTATAAGCAGAAGTATAAGAGGGTATAAAAAACATACTTGTTGTTAGGGATTACCTAGAAGTATTCCCTAAGGAGTTTAGCAGTCTCCCTCCTGATAGGGAAGTTGAGTTCTCCATTGACTTGATGCCTGGTGCAGGTCCCATATCTAAGGCTCCTTACAGGATGGCTCCTGTAGAGCTAGCAGAGCTTAAGAAACAGATAGAGGAACTTTTAGAGAAAGGGTTCATCATACCTAGTGTATCCCCTTGGGGTGCACCAGTCTTGTTTGTTAAAAAGAAAGATAGAAGCCTTAGGTTGTGTATAGATTATAGGCAGTTAAACAAAGTGACCATCAAGAATAAATATCCACTGCCTAGGATAGATGACCTCCTGGATCAATTAGCTGAAGCATCAGTCTTCTCTAAGATAGATCTAAGGTCAGGTTACCATCAGTTGAGAATTAAGGTCGAAGATGTCCCGAAGACAGCTTTCCGAACCTGTTACGGACATTATGAGTTCCTGGTCATGCCTTTTGGGTTAACCAATGCCCTAGCCATTTTCATGGATTATATGAATAGGGTTTTTAGGCCATATCTAGATAAGTTTGTTGTGGTTTTCATAGATGACATCTTAATTTACTCTAAGAGCCCTGAAGAACATGAGAATCACCTTCGAATAGTGTTGCAAACCCTGAAGGATAGGAAATTGTATGCCAAGCTTAGCAAGTGTGAATTTTAGCTGACAGAGGTGAGATTTTTAGGGCATGTTGTCTCCAAGGAGGGGATAGCAGTGGACCCTAGTAAAGTGGAAGCAGTGGTCAACTGGAAAAGACTAAAGACAGTCACTGAAATACGGAGCTTCCTAGGCTTAGCAGGATACTATAGGAGATTTATCAAGGGATTCTCTCAGATAGCCATGCCCCTTACTAGGTTAACTAGGAAAGATCAACCTTTTGTATGGGATGGTCGATGTGAGAGTAGTTTCCAAGAATTGAAAGTTAGGCTAACCTCTGCCCCAGTGCTAGTGATACCTAACACTAGTGAATTCCTTACAATATATAGTGATGCATCTAAGAAGGGTTTAGGTTGTGTTTTAATGCAGCAGGGTAGAGTAATAGCTTATGTTTCTCGACAGCTCAGACCTCATGAGGAGAACTACCCCACACATGACCTTGAACTAGCAGTTGTAGTGTTTGCCCTTAAGATTTGGAGACATCATTTGTATGGTGTCAAGTTTGAAGTTTTTAGTGATCACAAGAGTCTTAAGTACCTTTTTGACCAAAAGGAGTTAAATATGAGGCAGAGAAGGTGGATGGAATTCCTAAAAGATTATGACTTCACCCTTAATTACCATCTGGGCAAGGCAAACATGGTTGCTGATGCCCTGAGTAGGAAATCCCTCCATATGGCATCATTGATGCTTAAGGAGCAGGAACTAATTGAGGGCATGAGAGATTTGAATCTCTCCATTTCTCCACAGCCTAGTAGCCTCCTTATGAGTGAATTGAGGATTCATAATGATCTTAGGGATAGAATTAAAGATGCTCAAGTTTTTGATCCATACTTGAAGGACATTAGAGAATAGATATCCCTGGGCAAGTCCACAGAATTTCACATTGCTGAGGATGGGGTTATCAAGTTAGGAGAGCGGTTGTGTGTACCTGAGGTGAAGGAATTGAGAGATAGTATCCTAGCTGAAGCTCATAAGAGTAGGTATACCTTACATCCTGGAGCCACTAAGATGTATCAAGACTTAAAGAGGAGTTTCTGGTGGCATGGGATGAAAATGGACATAACCCGTTATGTGTCTAAGTGCTTAGTGTGTCAAAGAGTCAAGGTAGAACACCAAAAGCCTGGTGGGTTACTTCAACCCTTAGATATCCCTGAGTGGAAATAGGATAGCATCTCTATGGATTTTGTCATAGGTTTGCCTAGGACATCATCGGGCTATGATGCAATTTGGGTAAACGTTGATAGACTAACCAAGTCTGCCCACTTCTTAGCCATTAAGTCTACCTATTCTCTGGACAAGTTGGCACAGGTATATGTTCATGAAATTGTCAAACTCCATGGGATACCTACCAGTATCGTTTCTGATCGAGATCCCAGGTTTACTTCTAGATTTTGGAAAGATGCCCTAGGTACTAAACTTAGGTTTAGCACAGCCTACCATCCACAAACTGACGGGCAGACAGAGAGAAAAATTCAGACTCTAAAAGGTATGCTTAGGGCTTGTGTGCTAGAAATGAAAGGAAACTGGGATGTGTATCTACCTTTAGCTGAATTTGCCTATAATAATAGTTACCATTCTAGTATCCAGATGGCTCTCTTTGAAGCTTTGTATGGAAGAAAGTGTAGGTCACCTCTGTGGTGGGTAGAGCTAGGGGAGAGGAGTCTATTGGGTCCTGATTTGGTTGACCAAACCACAAGGCACATTGAACTTATCAGAGAGAAACTGCTAACGGCCCAGAGTAGACAAAAGAGCTATGCAGATAAAAGAAGAAGGCCCCTAGAATTTGAAACAGGCGACCATGTTTTTCTTAAGGTAACTCCATTCACGGGGGTGGGGAGGTCTTTGAAAACCAAAAAGCTCAGTCCCAAATACATCGGTCCTTTCCAAATTCTTGATCGAATCGGATCAGTAGCTTATAAACTGGCACTTCCTCCAAACCTTTCTCAGATTCATGATGTATTCCATGTTTTCCAGCTCAAAAATTATAACCCAAACCCTTCACATGTCATAGAGCACGAATCAATGCATTTACAAGACAATCTATCATACATTGTAAGGCCAGATCGAATCATTGATGTTAAGACTAAACAACTGAGGAATAAGAACATCCCTCTGGTTAAAGTGGTTTGGAAGGGACTATCCTCAGAGGAAGCAACTTGGGAGACTGAAGAAGAGATGAAGAAGACCTATCCACATCTATTTGAATAAGGTATGTTAAATTTTGTAGACAAAATTTTTTTTAAGGGGGAAAGAAATGTAACATCCTAAGCTCTTAATAAAGTTAGATAAATTTAAGGATGAATAGAAAATACATATGACAAGTGATTAAGATACTTAGTTATATGATTATAAGGCAAACATAAGATAGGTAACATAGTTAATGTTGAATCACATAAATAAAAATTCTTAGGATCATAATGGATGGAGAGAGGACACAAATACATTTTTTTTAGATATTACTAGTCTAGGATTAGTGATCAATTAAGATATACATGAACAAGGATTAAAATGTATAGTTGATGATAGTAAAAATCTTTATAAAATGTAGAATCATTTCATGGTTAGAAATAATATAAATAAAATATTTTTGGAGCATAAATTAGAGGAACATGATACAAATATATTCCTTAAGATGCTACTAATTTAGGATTAGGAAAATAATAAGGAAGGAAAAAGCATTATGTGATGCTATATAAATATATATATACATATTTCCTCTCACCTCCACCATACACATTATTATATATATATATTTGCACATGGAAAAGGAGGAGATTTACGTAGGTATATATATATATATATATGCATTTATCTCATTTATGCCATGTATAGCATAATAGATATAACCACCCATGCATGCACATAATTTGGAAATGAAATACAATAGCCACGGTAGGTTAAAAAGCATGAATGCAACTAGGAATACAAGCTGAAACGTGCACCAAAACCAGCAGAAGATCATGCATCACATGCAGAGAAAAATGCCCCACACTTGCTCCTAAACCAAGCAGCAAAAACACACCCACTCTTGCTCCACCCAGCCAGCAGAAACCTACCCTACACAGCAGAAAAATAACCCCCCATCTGCTCTAAGAGACCAACAGAAACATGGCCTACAAGACAGCATTTCACGCCACCCTTGATCCCACATGCAACCAGGAAAAAAAATCCAGCTGGAACATACCCCACATCCAGCATGTTCAGCGCCAAATTCAACAAGTAGAAAACATCGCACTTGA
This sequence comes from Gleditsia sinensis, assembly GCA_037074535.1. NCBI lineage: Eukaryota > Viridiplantae > Streptophyta > Magnoliopsida > Fabales > Fabaceae > Gleditsia > Gleditsia sinensis. The sequence goes on along the minus strand of CM073466.1, from coordinate 41,057,536 downwards.
CAACATCTCCACACCCATATGTGCTCCATAAACCCAGTAGAAAACACACCCACCCACTGCAGTAGAAACCCATGCCTCCACATGCAAACTCACGCTCCCCCTCTGCCCAAGAAAGCTACAGCTCACACTCACACTCATACAGCCAGAAAATTCTTCTTTTGATGTGTCATACACCCATTCTCTCACTGCCCATAATACACTAGAGCTACCCATGCACACACTCACTTGGAGAGTAGCAGAAAACCGTTCCCTCCCTTGCTGAATCCAAAGGATTCCAGCGCCCAGCAATCAGCCTCCCTATTGCTTTCACGCCAGCAGGAGAAAAGAGAGAGAAGAGGTCTAAAACAAAAACTGAAGAGGAAGAGGAAGGAAGGGGGAGAGAGTAGCCAGCAAGGAGAAGAAGGTTGAGAGAGAGGGAAGCTGCAAATTGAGAGCCATAGGAGTAGGTCTACATAAGGTAAGTCTAGCTTCTTGCAAAAATCCAGTTTTGAGTTTATTAGGTCGATTTTCGGGCCTACATGTAGGACTTTCTGTCAAGCATATGAAAATATGTTCAACATAGAAGTTGTATCTCTATGCCTTAGCTTTCCATAGCATTTTGAATCACATCAATCGGATGTAATATGAGAGAGTTATAGTCCATGGAGTAAAATAGGTCAGAATCGGGTCTGGAATCCAGGCTGGTGACGAATAGCTTCGATTTTCGACGTTTTGGGACTAATACATAAGGAATATGAAGTTGTGATTAAAATAAAAGTTGTAGATATATTTCTCACGGTCACATAGCCACTGGAATCACAAAAGTTCGAGTCCATATGAGTGAGTTAGGGTCTGATTAGTGAGTAAAGGTCATAGACCATAGAAGAGTTAGGTTGAGTAAATAGAAACCTTTTGCACCCGAAAATATTGGCTCATTAAATTTAGTAAATGACCTCTAAATTCTATAATTTTTGGTGAGAAGATTCGTCAAATTTTATAATCAATTCTGGAAAGTTTCATGATTTTTGAGAACCTAAAAGTAGGTCTTGTACAATTAAAATACTGTTGAGGACAATTTCCTAGACAGCTCAGACGGCTGATGGAAAGACAATATTTTTAAGGCATTATATGTTGCAATTTTGTATAAAAAATTTATGACAAGTTAAAGGAATCCTAATTAAGCATCCTACCAAATGTTAGAAAATTATGGGCAGTTTAGAGTACATAATAAAATGTATAAATTTGGTAGTCTGAAAATGAGGCAGAACAGGCCATAACCGGGGACAGTCTTAAAACGTGGGATATTTGAGGGGACAAAAGAATTCGTTTTTATTTGAAATTTTTATGGTGATTATTTAACATGTCTATAATGCTTCATATAAAATATCATGAATTTTTAAGTAGTTGTACTAATCCAAATGGATGTTAGACCGAATAGAAATGAAACTGAAACTAAATTGTACTGTCCTGGGTATGGAGGTAGTTTTTGGGGATGAATGGAAGATTTAAGGTCTGAGAGAATGTAGAAAAACAATAGACATGTAAAGGTTCCTCCATGCAAAAGTTTAGAATTTTTAGAGGACTTTTGTCATATTTAATAATAACCCCAAATCTAAGCAAAATCATAGTTTTATTTGGAGGAGCAGAAACTCTTAAACTAGGTATTTATGGCTTTAGGACCTAATGTGCATGCATTAACCAAGAATTCTTGTATGTTTTAGTTTGAGTTGTTGGTAGTAACCTTGGCAACCTTGGAAAGGAATTGATTGTGCTGGAATTGAGGTAGCTAGCTTTTCCTTAAAACACTCTTTATGCTTATGAACTTGAATTTATGAATTTTCATTGATTGCCTGACTTTTATGCTATGATGAATGATGGTCTAAAGATATGTTATGTATGCATTCTCGAGAATTAAGGGGGGTGCACAAAAGGGTGCCAAGTAAGCCCCATTTTCATCATGATTGGCCAATAATAGGAGATGCATAGCCCTTTGCAGGTATGGCCGTATTGACTGCATTGGGTAAGTAGACCATGATGTTATGGTTGCCTAGTGTGATCAAGATGCCGTATGTATGATGTATGGTCAGTGCTTATATTTCAGTGAAATAATTTGAGATGTTTTAAGGAATGGAATGTGCACTATTTTTCTAAAAACTTTGCTAGCTATTGAGATTGTCATCTCACTTTTTATATCCACATAATCACATTCCAGGGACTCCAGCCAGAAGTGAGCAACAGGGATCTCAGGGTTGACTCATATGTTCAAGATTGTAATTGCTTTGGTTGTGTAATATTTATGTGGGATAGCTTAATTAAGTGCTAAGTTCTTATTAGACAGTTTATAATGTGATGTAATGTAAACTATGGACTGTACTCCTTTCCTTTATGGCATGAGATCCTTTATGTTGTAAGTATTACATAGCATGCTTAGGTAATTGCCTAGATGGAATTGAATTTTGAAAGTGCTTAGGATAGGCTGAAGCACATTTATGCTTATGCAAGAAGGATTACAAATGATATAAATGAATAGGTAAAATTATGGGCTAGTTAGACAATGCCAAAAAAAAATTATAAATAATAAGGAACATTCTACGATTTAGATATAAGAAAATGACGCTAGAAGTTAGGTGTTACACCTTATCTTAAGAACATTTTATTATAATTTTCAAAATACAGATCCCTTTTTCTATGCATATCTTGACTAAGGAAGAGGAAGACAAGAACATGAGTTGTCTTTTTCCAAAAAACAACCAAGTGCATTCTAATTGTGAAAGGTAGACCCATGATTATGAAAGATGAACTATTTGATAGTTTATTTAAGCAAAACCCACCCTTATAACATTATAATTTCGTCCAAGTGAGGGAAAGGAAAAACATAAGTAAGGTAGAGTCAAGAAAAGAGAGAAATAGAGGAGAAGAGAGGAAGGAGAAGTCTAGAGGACTAAGTACTCAAGGGAAGTTAGCTTAATCTCTACTTGAATCCATATTTTCTCTTCATCCTTAGAGTTTAAAACTCACCCTCCTTCTCTTATTTAAGCTCCTAAAAAAGCTAAGGGAAGGGAGTAATTTTGCTACTTCCATCAAGAGGAAACAAGAAAAAGAATTCACTAAGTGAGCTAGGGAGATCTTTAGGTAGGTTTAACAATATCTCTTTTAGAAGAAAAGTTTTGAAATTTGTAACATTTATATAGGATTTTCATCTTAGAACTTTGATGAAATTTACAATATTTGCTACTTTGATGATTGGTCATGGATGTTGCTATATTATGTTACATGTTATCTTGCATATGATGGATGTTTTGAACATTTTAATTGGTGTGGATAGTTTTGCATAGGTATGGCTATGGGTGGAAAAATTTAGAATTTTTATATGCTGCTATTTTGTATATTCGAATGTGTTGAAAAATTGATGGAATATGATTAGATGTAAATTAGGAAGAAATTGGAAGAGGACGTAATAAAATGATGAACTAAAACCTTAGGCAAGTTTTGGTTAGGAAACTGGATTTCGGAGTAACCAGGAAAGCTTCTATTTTTTGAAATTCTAGGAAGAATTAGTTAGAAATTGAAAGAAATGATAACATAAAAAATGTAGATATATGTCTCACAGAATTTTAGGCACTGGAATAACTTAATTTGGAGTCCAAATGAGAGAGAAGTTGTTTGATTAGTAAGTAGTGGTCAGAAAATGGTTATCCAGGGAATAATCTGTTAAGTATGCTTATGTGTGATGTGTATATATTTTACCAATTACCGCAAGTGCACGGCGTAGCTGTAACTAGTCCGGCAAGTACGGGTCGTGTCCACAGAGAACAATGCCAACTACCAGAATCTTACAAAAAGTACTATCTAAATCGATGAAATTTGATGGGCAAATATCGCAATTAAGCAAGTTGAAAGAATCAATTAAACTAGGCCTAGGGTTAGGGTTCACCACACTTGTGATACTCAACAACTGATATTCACCTCTAATTGCAATTGTATAGATTGTTGGGGATGGTTTAGCCTTAATTAACTAGCAATCTCTTTCAAGAATTACTAGTCGTACCTAGGTTAATCAAATTACCTACTTTCGTGGTTCTTAGCTTAACCTAGGTTTATTAAGTTTTATGCCAACCATAGAGTTCAACTAGTCGGTTTTCTCGTTCCCACTAATTGACTCAAGCCTAAGGTATCTTAAACTACTTTCGTGATTAAGATAACCCTAATTAACTATTGGATTCGGGTTTTAATCTTCACCTTTCAGTTCATCGATTAAATACCTAATACGTGATAGCTTGGTGATCAGGCATTCTATCAACTAATTAAAGCATACAATAGTTAATCCAATTCAATCTAATCCCAATTACAATTAGGGTTTCTTAATTCAATTTAAAAGCATAGTATCATTGTACCACAATTGGGTTTACTGTAACCCTAGATGGAATCTACTCACACATTATCAAATCAAGAACTAAAACCATACTCATTGAATAATTCATAGTAGTTCAATACAATTAAGTAGTAGGAGAAGAGGTAGAAGTAGTAAAAGAACAAGTAAAAGTAGAAGTAGAAAGATAGAACCTGTTTGTAGAAGTACTTAGATCAATTATAACTTGAAAAGCAATAAATTCAATTCTAGAACATCAAAATCCTTCAAAGAATTATGTAAAAACCTAATGTAGATGTGTTTCCTAAGGCTAAAAAGTGTTTTTCTGGTCTCCCATTCGGTTCTCCTTGTCACAATCCCGAAATCCTCAGTCCTCCTATGTATTTGGGCCTTAGAAACCCTAAAAAGACGTCCTTTACGAGCCCTGAAGCACGGCCGTGCCCTAGAACACGGCCTGGCCGTGCTTCAGGCTGGAATTTCTGAAGAGGCTGCAGGAAATACCACCAACACGGCCAGGCCGTGTTGCAGGCCTCCTTAACATGTCCAGGCCGTGTTGGGTGCTATAGTGCTCCTTTCTTCATCAAATTTGGTATGCAACCCCCTTGCTTCCTCCTCAACATGATCCAAGTCTTTTAGGGTCTTTCCATGACCATTTTTCCTTGCGTCTTGGCTTCTTTTGCTCTCCTGCAATCACAAAATGAACCACAACAGTACCCAGAACAAAGTATAACCAAAAGCATGAAAATATCCATAAGTTACTATGAATAAGGAGACAAAACATGACCAATAAGCACTCAAAATTCCCCTTTATCAAATTCCCCCATGCTTAAATCTTTGCTTGTCCTCAAGCAAATGACATGCCATAACAGAAGGAAGGGGGACAAATGCTATCAAAGTCCACAAGATAGATGAATGCAGCATAGATAACTTTTCACTCAATCCAAGTGCACACGATAGATATATGAATAGACAGTAATCAAAATAGTCTCTATTCTTCTAAAACCAAACCAAAAATTTCCTCTACTAAATATCTTCTCCTATTGTGACCAGAGGTTGTATGCTTTAGAGCGATTTTCAAACACTCAAGTAGGCCACCTCATCCTTTAGATCTCCCTATGTTGCCTTACCCTTATTTCTATTTAAACTCAAACTCTTTTACTTTTCATCATATGTTCTTTTTCTTTTTCATCCATTCATCATCATTTTTTTTTAGAAATATGCAATGAGTGCATTTTATGCTCCATCTCAATAGGGTAAAGGCATTTAGGTACTCATACTAAGGCCTTTTTGGTGCCTTGAAGGAGGTACTCAGAGTGAAAACTTTTTGGGTTTCACATACCCTCATTTTTCACCTCTCCCTACCTTCACACTCTCATAGTGTAAAAATAAAAAATAACATACAATTCATGGCTCAATAGAGAGATATTTTTCAAAAAATTAAAGGTTTAGTGCTAGAAGAGAGAGACTAAAATAATAGCTACATATTTCATATCCTATTGTGCATCACATGTTCATGAGCTAGAATCAACATATACTACATTAGTCTATCCTGGGAATAGTAACTATGTGGTATTGCAGCAGGACAGAAAAGATGCAGAATGTACAATATATACACACAAAGAAAATGACCGGTGCAGATAAACTCAAGCAATGACAGATACGTAAGTACACTCCCCCATGCTTAAACCAGATAGTGGCCTCAGTGTCATAAGTATGATAGAGAGGTTGCAGAGGGAAGAGGGTACTTACAAAGCACTAGTCGTCCTGTGGTGGGGGAGGGTGCTGGCTTAGGTGCCAAGTGTACCATGCCTGCATCATACCCTGCATGCTTTGAATGGAGTCTTGCATGGCATGCAAGGTAGCTCTCTGAGACAGTTGCTCAGCCTCAATGCAGCTAAGCCGTGATGAGATGGAATTCATATCCTCTGAGGGAGCAGAAGATGGACCTGCAATGTCAGCAAAATGGGAGGGGGTGGTGGAAGAGCTAGCAGTGGTTCCATGGGGAACTCGTTATCAGTTGAATAGATCCAATTCTCTTTGTTGGTTACTGTAGTTTTAGTAGGATTGGGGAGAGGGAATAGTGGATTACCGCGGAGATACAACCAGTACTGGTCATCTTTTTTAACAACCAATTTCATATGGTAACAGGTTTCCATATCAATCAGTGTATTACCAAGTACTGGTGGCATACCCTGCAAATTAGCCTCAAATCCTAATCCTCTAGCAATAGTAGTAACCAAACCACCCATGACAATTTTCCCAGTCATTGCCCCACTTATCCTGGTCATCTGATGAGCCATGAAGGCTCCAGTATCCACCTTTGTACCATTAATCATCGAATGAAGAAAATAAAGCTCTCTTTGACTGGCTACCCCATCACTTTCGGCCCTACCAAAAATAGTATGGGCCATAAGCCTTTGTAAATACCTGAAATTGGGGTTGCAAATGAAAGAGGCTTTTGAACTCGATGCACTGTATTGCCCATCAATTGCAATGGAAGTCCAAAATGGGTTAGAGAGAAAGCTGGAGGGCACTTGTCTAGTACCTCCTGAAGGTAGGCTAAACAGTGCATTGAATTCAGCCAATGTGAGATTAAAAGTACGATCAAAAAGTCTAAATTTTACTTGGCCCTGATGGACATGAGGGCCCCGATATAAGATTGTGGTAATGGAGCTGAAAAACTCCAAGGTGGGCTGAGGATAGGCGGGGTATCGTAGGGATATAAATTGGTTCCACCCAATCCTGTCAATCAAGTATTGGACATCGGTTAAAAGACCCAGCCGCTCCAAACAGTCCTCATCTATATACCGGGTACTCAGCATTCCCCGTTTAACAAGAGTATCGTATCGTGCTCGTTGATTATCGTCAACAAACTGGATACCATACTCGTTAATCTGATGTGGAAGTTGGGGAGGTGGTTGTTAACGTCCTTTACGAGTGTGGTGGGAGTGGGTGGGTGGTGGGCCAGTTCGGGCTCTTTTGGGACCCATTTTATGGTGCAAAACAAATGGTACATGGGGAGTGGGAACTATATTACCAGCTGATGTCAAGTATGCTAATTAGATCTAGGAATTTTTAATCACACATGTTCTGGCAGAATTTCAGTATTACCAGTTGGTATTTGCTACCTACAGTGAAGTATTTCCCAATTCAGAATTGATTATTTCAAGGACACATGCATCCAAATTTTTAGCAGAAATGTCAAGATGGTAAAAGTAATTGCTATTCAAGGCACCAATGTATCAGTACTAGTCCATGTGATGTCCAAGTCAAGAGGGTGAAGTCCAGATAAAAATTCAAAAGTGATCCACTGCTCAATTTAGTCAAAACAGGGCACTCCAGTACAATCAGGAATTTGCAGTTATCACATTAGAAAGTAAAAGTCCAATGCAGATTATGTACCATGAGGAACATTCATTAATTGTTTGAGTGCTAACTAAACCATGAGCAGAAATATCTCTAGCAAACAGCATTAATCATATTCAGAGAATTGAAGCAAATGTAAGGATGAGAAATACCTGGATGGATGCGCTGCATGTTGAAAATTGCTGGTAATGGGCAAATAAGAACCGAGTGGGTGTGTTCGTGGGGAGTGGGAGAATGGGGTAGGTAGCGATTTGGGTGTGGAAATGTTAGGTTACGGTGGAGAGGTGAAGGGGGAAGAGGGGTGGGTGTGGAAAGAATGGAGGTGTTGGAATGATGAGGGGGGGAGGTTGGAGAGGGATTGTGGCCGATTAAGGAGAGGGGGATGAAGAAGAGAGGGACATGGATGGAGGTTTGGAGGTTGGTAATCGGCGAAGGAGAGGAACGGAGAAGAGAGGGGGAGCACGGGAGAAATGGGGGGAACACGGTCTAGGGCACGGGTGGGGAGGGGGAAAAATTTGGGTTAAGTGGGGGGGCATGCCCGAAGCACGGTCGTGCTGTGAAACACGACCTAGCCGTGCTTCTGGCGGGTTTCGCTGCAGGCCCCCCACTTTTTTTTTTTAATCAATCACACAGGCACGCCCGTGTTTTGGAACACGGGGTGCCCGCGTTCCTGGTGGGTTTTAGTATGGGAACCCCTTTTTTTTTCACACAGGCACGGCCGTGTCATGGAACACGACCTGCCCGTGTTGCCTGCGGGAATGCCCATTTTTTCTCCATTTTCTTGTGTTTTTCTTCATAAACACATTGTGGAACATGTATAGCCCAAGTGATTGACTGAAATCCCTCAATTCTCCACATTTAGCTTCTTCTTTAGAACTTCTTTAAGGATCCTTGCTTCTAACCCTTTCAAACTACTTTGGAAACATCGAAACGAACCTAGAAATCAAAGGAAAATAGTTAATAAACTTAACCTAAAAAAAATAGCTAATGAAAACTAAAACTCAAAGTAAGGAAAAGAAAAGTTCTAAATAATTCAAAAATGTGGGTTGCCTCCCACAAAGCGCTTGTTTAAAGTCATTAGCTTGACTCCCTTGCTTCTTAATGGATCGAGGAAGGCTCTAAGAGAGCTTGGGTGGCTCCATTTTCAACTGTATGTCTCGTCAAAAAATGTTTGAGGCGTTGCCCGTTGACCTTAAAAAATCTGGTGGACTCACTCCACACCTCCACTGGTCCATATGGGAACACTTTAGTTACTTGGAATGGTCCAGACCATCTAGACCGAAGTTTCCCTGGAAAGAGTCTCAACCTTGAATTAAACAGCAAAACCCAATTCCCTACTTGAAATTGGCGCCTAAGGATGTGCTTATCATGCCATCTTTTTGTTCTTTCCTTGTATAATTTGGCATTGTCATAAGCATCAAGCCTTAGCTCATCTAGCTCATTTAGTTGTAGGCATCTCCTCTTTCCAGCAGTTGATAAGTCAAAATTGATTGTTTTGACTGCCCAGTATGCCTTATGTTCAAGCTCCACCGGCAAATGACAGGGTTTCCCATATATTAACCGAAAGGGTGTGGTTCCAATCGGTGTTTTATATGCAGTCCTGTAGGCCCATAATGCATCATCTAGTTTGAGAGACTAATCTTTTCTGGTTTTCGAGACGGTCTTTTCCAATATGGCCTTGATCTCTCTATTTGATATCTCAACTTGCCCACTAGTCTGGGGATGGTAGGCTAGGGCCATTTTATGAGTGACTCTATATTTCTTCAAAAGGTTTTGGAATTGTTGCTCAGTGAAGTGAGAACCTCCATCGCTTATCACAGCTCGGGGTACTCCAAATCTGGGGAAGATTATCTTCTTAAAGAGTTTAACAACCACTCTAGCATCATTGGTGGGGGATGCTACTGCTTCAACCCATTTAGAAACGTAGTCCACAGCTACTAGAATGTATTTGTTTCCACATGAAGATGGAAAAGGACCCATAAAGTCAATGCCCCAAACGTCAAATATTTCAACTTCTAAAATGTTGTTTAGGGGCATTTCATTCCTTCGGGTTATGTTGCCAACTCTTTGGCACCGATCACATGCCTTTACAAAAGTGTGCACATCTTTGAAGAGCGTGGGCCAATAGAAACCAGCTTGAAGAACTTTAGCTGTAGTCTTAGAGGCACTGGTATGGCCTCCACAAGGTGAACTATGGCATTGGTATATCACGCTATAAACTTCTTCTTCCGGAATACACCTTCGGAATATGCCATCCGCACACCACTTGTATAAGCATGGATCATCCCAATGGTATGCCTTTACGTCAGAGAAGAATTTCTTTTTCTGATGATAGCTCAACCCCTCAGGGAGTATTCTACATGCAAGAAAATTCACGAAGTCCGCATACCAAGGAGCATCAGCATTAGTGACCATTAGGAGTTGGTCATCTGGAAAGGAATCATCAATGGGCTTAATTCAATTCAATCTAATCCCAATTACAATTAGGGTTTCTTAATTCAATTTAAAAGCATAGTATCATTGTACCACAATTGGGTTTACCGTAACCCTAGATGGAATCTACTCACACATTATCAAATCAAGAACTAAAACCATACTCATTGAATAATTCATAGTAGTTCAATACAATTAAGTAGTAGGAGAAGAGGTAGAAGTAGTAAAAGAACAAGTAAAAATAGAAGTAGAAAGATAGAACCTGTTTGTAGAAGTACTTAGATCAATTACAACTTGAAAGGCAATAAATTCAATCCTAGAACATCAAAATCCTTCAAAGAATTATGTAAAAACCTAATGTAGATGTGTTTCCTAAGGCTAAAAAGTGTTTTCTGGTCTCCCCTTCGGTTCTCCTTGTCACAATCCCGAAATCCTCAGTCCTCCTATGTATTTGGGCCTTAGAAACCCTAAAAAGACGTCCTTTACGAGCCCTGAAGCACGGCCGTGCCCTGGAACATGGCCTGGCCATGCTTCGGGCTAGAATTCTGAAGAGGCTGCAGGAAATACCACCAACACGGCCAGGCCGTGTTGCAGGCCTCCTTAACACGGCCAGGCCGTGTTGGGTGCTATGTTGCTCCTTTCTTCATCAAATTTGGTATGCAACCTCCTTGCTTCCTCCTCAACATGATCCAAGTCTTTTAGGGTCTTTCCATGACCGTTTTTCCTTACTTCTTGGCTTCTTTTGCTCTACTGCAATCACAAAATGAACCACAACAGTACCCAGAACAAAGTATAACCAAAAGCATGAAAATATCCATAAGTTACTATGAATAAGGGGACAAAACATGACCAATAAGCACTCAAAATATATATATGAGGGAGACATGGTATATATATATGAGGGAGACTTAAATTTTTGGAAAAAATCTGTAGGGAATGAAAAGAAATGCTTAACATGATATATATATATATATATATATATATATATATATATATATATATATATAGTATCACAAATGTTTAGCCACTGGAATCATTCAATTTGGAATCCATATGAGGGAGACATGGTCACATTAGTAAGTAGAGGTTTGAACCTACCCAAGAAGAAATAACATTTAATTTGAGGGAGTAGTAACACCATGATTACTTAAGATTTCACTAAAATGTTCATCATAAGGGTTTTAGAGGATTGTCTTATCTTTAAATTGGCATCAAGATCACCTCAATCGGATTTAAAATGAGGCTGTTATGCTTTAATTAGTGAGAGAGAAAAATAATATTTAAAAAAGAAGAAGAATCTTATAAATGAAAATAATAAATAACTAGTGTATGCCCTAACCATTTCCATTGTATAAATTTCTTACCATCTTAAGTGTGTAATTTTGACCTAGAAATATTTTATAAAGTGGTAACTGAAAATGATTATGTTCATGGCAAGATTGTATTTTACAAATGATTTTTGGTAATGATTATGCTTTGATGATAAATTATGGCATGTGAGCATAATAAGCATACTTGTTATTGAAATCATATTTTTGGCTATTAATGTGAAAAGAAAAGAAAAGAAAAGAGACGAGCAAAGTCACATGGCGGTCCGTGTGGTGCACGAGTAGGGGACGCTCTACTAACAGCTATGATTATGTTAATGAGAAACGAAAGAGAGAGTGTGCCATATCGGACGGAGCGAGAAAAGCCCATACCGGAGAGTAGAAAGTACTCAGCTTGACAGGGGTAGCTTGATATGAAAATAAGTTGATAGCCATCATATGATATTCTGAAAATTTTTATTCATGCCATACATGTCATTATTGTATGATTTTTACGTGCATAGATAAAGTGCATTCATGTGACCTAAGATATTTGCTGTAGCTTATATAGATGAATGTGACATGATGATCTATATTAATGATAATTATAATTTATTATTGAACTTCATGGGATTTAATTCTCACTATATTTCCATATCATGTTCAGAGGACTAGATATGCAGATATTCTCTATGGCCGACTTTTAGCGTATGTTGGGTCAAGTTGGCTAAGATCCCAATGAAGGTGTAACCACTCACACCCGTATCCCCAGAACTGGTCAATATAGATGAATAAGATGAAGACATATATATGTTTGATTTATGTACGAATGTTTTTAATTAATTATGTGTAAACCTTAATTATGCTTGGTTAATTTAATTGAATGTTATTATGAGTTAAATATTTAAAAGTAAAGAGGTAATGACTTCATGGGATTTTAAAAATATATGTATACATATATATGTAAAAAAAATGGAGTTGTTACATAATTGGTATCAGAGAAGGTCAATCCTAGATGGCTAGTGGGTGGATGGTAATCTAAATCGATCTTATAGTGTCTTGAGTATGTTGTGGTTGTGCTGTGTAGGAGATCAGTGATTTCATATAGGTAAGAAATTACTAGTGTTTCCTATCTATATGCTGAGGTGGTGTTATGACAATTATTAAATATTTTTGAAACTAACTATTGGGCTTGATCACCTCAATAGCATCATAACTTTGGTTTTGCCACAATAAGAAATGACACCACCAAGGAGGAATCTAGCAAACAATGCGGAGGAAACCCTGCACAACCTTGCCATGGCAATTCGAGACCAAGTCATGACCACCAACCAAATTCTACAATACCTCTAGAATGTTAATAACCTGAATGGTGAGAATGATGCTAACAATCGGATGGTAGGGAATGATAACGACATATTTGAGGAGTTGTCTAAGTTCTCCTCTTACCTGCGATTTAACCCCCGATGAAGCATGAAAGGCTGTTCAGTTCGAAGTGGGTTTGAATCTGGAGATAAGGAATGTTGTTGTAGCTATGGATATCAGGGAGTTTATACCTCTGATAAATAAATGCAGACTCCTAGAGAAGAGCTTGCAGGGAGTGTAGGATTAGAAACAAAGACAAAACTTTTGGAAAAAGAAGAACAGGCCACAAAACTCTGGTAGAAATGTCAGAGGAAAAGGATAGGGTATTGGCAAGAGGCCAATGACTACAAGTCTCCAACCCTTCCAACATAACTTTTCCATAGTCAAGTGTACTAAGTACGGACATATACATGGTAATCGGCCATGCTACATAGGATCAAATGTTTACTTCAATTGCGGATAGAAGGGTCATTTTGTAAAGAACTATTCACAGAATGTGTGGAAGTAGCCGGAACAGAGGCCTCAGGTGAAAGGAAGGGTTTTCACCCTGAGCAGCCAAGAGGCAACTCAATCCTCCAAAATGATTCAAGGTACATGCTATATCTATGGATTTGCTCTTATGGTGTTATTTGACTCTAGTGCTAGTCATTCATTTATATCGAAAGAATGTATTAGGGAGCTTCAGTATCCTATTTTTGAAACCCCCTATGAGCTATCTGTAATAACTCCTACAAGAGAAAGGGTCTTAACTTCCTCTGTATGCAAAGACCGTCAGGTCACTATCCAGGAGAAAACTTTTTCTGTAGATATCGTTTGTCTACCTTTGAGAGGTATTGATGTCATTCTAGGGTTAGACTAGATGTCTAGAAATCGGGTCTTGCTAAATTGTTGCACAAAGACTGTTGAATTTCTACCTCTTACTTCACAAGAGGAGATGCAGTTATTAATGCTAATTGCCAATCAAGTCAATCAGGAGTTGAAGAGTGGAGTACTTGGTTGCATTCTCTTATGTTTATCAAACCTAAAAGTTGAACCGAAGCTTAATGAAATTCTAATAGCTAATAAGTTTCCTAAAGTATTTCCACTAGATATTCCAGGCTTACCTCCCGAGAGAGACATATAGAGTTCTCTATTGATCTTCTACCCGGGACAGGCCCTATATCTATTGTGTAATAGCCGTAAATTTAATAAAGTCTAAAGTAAAGAAAATTTTGAATAATAGAGAGAATTTTGGAAATGGAGATAAGAACCGGTGGAAATAATTTTATTTATCACATGGATTAAAGAATTACAAAAGAAATATAAGAATTTATGTTTTGGCGCGTACTTTTTATATTTTTTTAAATGATAGTATTTTGCTATAAGCAAATATATTTTTATTTATTTAAAAATGATTATTTTTTGCTAAAAGTAAGTAGACTTTTAATTAAAAGAAGTATTGTGTTGCTTAAATAATTATACCGGTCTCTAATGAATTTTTATGGTATTTTTAAAAATATTCTTTCTTTTAATATGAATAAAGATATTTATTTTGAAATTTGTTTTATAACTATTTTTATCAAGAAAAATTAAGATTTAAGAGTTTAACTAAATATTCTGATCTCAAAACTGAAGGTGTAACTGGATTCAGGACGAATAATACTTCAGTTCTGACCAATCAATTTTTCAAATCAGCCGTTGAATCGTCGTAGATCTGAAGTAGAAAATCTCAGTAAAAGGTAAATTCTGAAACTCTTACTTAGAAATCTCAAATTAGAAATCTGATTCCGTAGATGGATTCAGAAGTTAGATAAACATTAGGATATGAATTCGTTTTGGTGATTTGGTAAATTTTTTTGTGGCGGTGAATAGTATTTTTCGGTGGTGAATAGTACCTACAGCGTTGACCTGCGTTGACCGAGCTCCTAGGGGCTAAATTTAGTAAATCCGGAGTCATTTTCAAGGTTTTTGGACATTTCGGACTTGATTTTGGGGTTTATTTTGCTAAATTCCGATCAGAAACGAGGATTTTATGGGTATCCAACTTTGTATCTCAAATTTATGAGTAGATAATTCTTCTTATGGCTTGTTTTTACTCTTCTTGAACTTTACATTGATAAATGAGTATGATTACATGTTATTTATACTTTTATTTGTTTCTGAAATGATTTGAAATATCTGAAATGGTTGAAATATGATATTTAGTTCAAGAAGAGTTTGAATTTTGAAATAAATTTTGATACACATTGAACATGTGATATTTAAATGTATTTCGCATTACACGGCAAAGAAATTATGTTATGCATGTGACGTTGATTTATAAAGTGATACGTTTGCGTCAGATATGGGCATGATTATATGTTTCCCCTGATTGGGAAGTTTTGACAATTGAGAATTTTATACTGGATTATATGGCATATGTGTATATGGTATTTTCTGTGGAGGAATCCTATTGCAAACACTGTCTGTTAATAGCAGGTGATGTTAGCCTTGGTGCGCACCTTGATTGCCTCAGCTAGCAGGGGAGGTGGTGCTAGCCTCGTGTGAGGGCCAACACACGGTAGATTATATGTGGAGAGCGGAATGCCTCCTATATATGGGGCAAGATGCCAGTTATATGATGGTGAAATGCCAATTATATGAGATGTTATTTTCCTTCCCTTACTGTGTGCTTGGGAAAGACCCATATAGAGTCCCTTCGCGTGTTCTCTTGAATGGTAGCATGGCAAACCTCAGCAGGATGCTGAGTTTAGGCAAATCCTATACCACCAAAGTACGGAAGGGGTCAAACTCTGGTATGGTGGTTCTGATATGGGATCCTCCAATAAGTTATATGAGAAATATTTGATGCATAACATTATTTGATAAATGATTTTACAATTTTGTATATGATTTTGAATATGAATATGAATATGAATTATTAACAAAGATGTTTTGAAATAAGGGTCCCATATGAATGTACTTTTGAATGTAACTTTTCTTTATGAGAAACTTTGAAATGAAAAGTACATCCATATGTTGACCTTAGAGGTTATAGGAGGTATTATCTACTCACTGAGTTGTAAAACTCACTACACGTGGTTGACATATTTTTCAGATAAAGACCAAGAGTCTGGTCCTGCGGCATCTTGATCGACTGAGTGTCATATTTCAGTGGTGAGCCTAAATTGTTTATGGGCTCTCAGTATGTAAACTTGTAATATATTTAGACTCTAGAGTTGCTTTGAACGTCACAGGCAGGATCCTTGTTTCCGTTGTAAACCTGTTATATATATAGATTTGGCATGTATAATTATTAGTATTGCAAATTTGAAAATGTAATATCCCTAATTTTGTTTCGTGTATTAATAAAAGTACAAAAGTATTCAAAGTAACATCCATAATTTCATTTCTTTTATTGATAAAGGTACATAAATATTTTATTAAGGAAATAAAATTTATTAGATAATTTTTAGATATCTAAGGAAATATAATCCTTAGAAATTCTTCACCTTATGTGTTTGTATAGAAATGTTCTAATATTAATGGAATAGGTAAAGAAAGAAAACCTAAGAGGAAATATTAGAAATACACATGCTAAAGAAAGGTGAAATTCTTAGGTAAGGAAGATAAATTGTTGTGAAGTAAGTAAAGGTCTTAAAATTTCAAGAAGATCGGATTAGGGTAATTTTTCTTAATTTAAGAGCAAAAGTTACTAAGTTTAGTATCTCCACCCATAAATTGGGCTTTCACCTATGGACAATTCATATAGAGTTTTTCTACTTCATATAAATTTTTAGCAAGCCAATAGGATAGCCCAATGAAGAAATAAAACATAGACTTGGACTAGGATATAGAAATTGGACCGGTAGCCCAAAAATCATGAAAATGTGACCAAGCCCATTATGAAAGGTAGAATTTGAATCAAAGTAAAGAAAATGGGCAAGAATGAGCCCAAACCCAAGAGGAAAAATAAAAATAAAAATAAAATTAAAGTGATGAAATAATGGTGTAATCAATATTAAGTGACATGGCATTAAGACAAAAATTTAGCAACTGGTATGATAATACAAGGCTTTAGGACAAAACATACATATCCTACACTCATAATTTTAGCAAGTGGTATGATAATACATAGCATTAGGACAAAATATTTCTATCTCACACAAATAATTTCAACCAAATAATGGAGATTGAAGGGCTAGAAATTTGCCACTTAAAAAGGCAAACCTATTATAATTGATTAAGACAAAAGAAAAAGTAAATGAATCCCTAAATCAAAGGGACCTTGTCCCATATCTTAAGAACATATTATCATAATTTTCAAAATACAAATCTCCTTTTCCTATGCATATCTTGACTAAGGAAGAGGAAGACAAGAACATAAGTTGTTTGTTTTCCAAAAATTCAACCAAGTGTAACCTAATTGTGATAAGGTAGACCTATGATCATGAAAGGTGAATTATTTGGTGGACTATATAAGAAAAACCCACCCTTACAACATTATAAATTCGTCCAAGTGAGGGAGAGGAAAAATAGAAGCAAGGTAGAGTGAGGAAAGGAGAGAAAGAAAGGAAGAAAGAGGAAGGAGAAGTCTAGGGGACTAAGTGCTCTAGTTAAGTTTAACAATATTTCTTTTTGAAGAAAAGTTTTGAAACTTGTAATATTTATATGAGATTTTGATCTTAGAACTTTGATGATTGGTCATGGATGTTGCTATATCATGTTACATATTATGTATGTTTGAATACTTAGGTTGGTGTAGATAGTTCTGCAAGGGTATGGCTATGGGTGGCAGAATTTTAAGCTTATGTGTTTTAATTTCTGGGAACATTCTATAGGGAATATAAACAAATGGTTAACATAACAAATGTAGATTTATGTCTCACGGATTTTTAGCCACTTGAATAATTCAATTTAGAGTTCATATGAGGTAGATATGTTCCGATTGTAAACAAAGGTCAGAAAATGGTTCATCAGGGAAGAATATGTTATGATAACTTCAGTGTTTTAATTTCTGGGAACATTATATAAGAAATTAAAATAAATTTTTAGCATATGAATTATATATATATGTGTCACGGATTTTTATCCACTAAAATCATTCAATTTAGAGTTCATATGAGGTAGATATGTTCCGATTAGTAAACAAAGGTCAGAAAATGGTTAATCAGGGAAGAATATGTTAGGATAGCTTCGGTGTTTTAATTTATGGGAACATTCTATAAAGAATTAAAATAAATGGTTTACATATGAATTATATATATATGTGGCACAGATATTTAGTCACTGGAATTACTTAATTTGGAATTCCTATGAGGGAGATATGAACAGATTTGTAGGTAGAGGTCAGAACATACCCGAGAAGAAATAACCTGTACTTTGAGGGAGTAATATCACCATGATCTCTTATTATTTCGTTCAACTGTTCATCAGAATAGTTTTAGATAATTTGTTTATTTTAATTTGACACCAAGATCACTTAAATCAGAGTTAAATTGAGGGAGTTATGCTCTGATTAGTAAGAGAAGGTTAGATAAGATGAAAACCTGCATCAAGAAAATAAAGAAATAAAATTAATATTTAAAAAGAAGATGAATCTTATAAATAAAAATAATAAATGACTAGTATAGCCATAGCCATTGCCATTGTATGAACTTCTTACCATCTTAAGTGTGAAATTTTGACATGGATATATTTTATAAAGTGATATTTAAAATGGTTAAGTGTGCATTCATGTGACCAAAGTTATTTACTGTAGTTTATACAGCTGAACATGACGTGATGAGTTATATTGATAATTATTTATTATTGAACTTACTGGGATTTAATTCTCACTATATTTCCATGTCATGTTCAGAAAATTAGTTATACAGATTTTTCTATAGCTCTGGCTTTTAGTGCATGTTGGATCGAGTTATTCTATTATGGGCGGATCCTAAATAAAATGCTTGTGGGCGTGTTGGCACAAATCCCGGTGAAGGTGCAACCACCCGCACCCGAATCTCTGGAATTGGTCAACCAGAATAAATAAGATGTAGATATTTATGTGTTTGAAATGTTGTACATACGTTTTGATTAATGATGTGTATGTGAACTTTATATTGTATAATAATAAATAAATAAATAAAAAGTTGTTACAGTAAACATATGGTAATACTCGGATATGTGATATTGTGCGACTGTTTGCAAGTGCATAATAATAAAGTTTATCGGATATTAGAGATATTCGCATTCCTAAAGTAGGAATGTGACAAGTTGGTATCAGAGTATTAGGTTTTCCTGTGACAATCAGAGCAAAGGATTCTTTAGTATAACCTTTAGTATCGATATGAGCCGGACATATCTATACTTCAGGTGCTGCAGAGGGATTCTATAGGATATCATCTTCTGTTCTATTCTAAGTCTGTTAAAGTTCATAGTATAAGGTTGATCGAATGTGATAGTATCTTAAAGGGTGTTTTGTTCTGTATAGTAAATGATGCCGCCAAGAACTAGAACGGTTCCTAGAGAAAAAGCTGTAGATCGTGCACCCTCTACTGAAGAGTCTGCACAATCTACGATTCTATTGTAAAGAGGTCGTGGTAGAGGCCGACCTAGAGGAAGAGGTAGAGGCAGAGGACGTGCACGGGGTATGAGAACCCCAAGGCAAGATGAACAAGTTCCTGTGTCTGACAGAGTTTCTGAGGAAAGAGTAGAACCTCCTCAGGAGGCACATAATAGGACAGCTGATATGATAGCGGGTATACATAGGAGTTTAGAGACGTTGGCTGGATTTATAGTGGATCAAGGTAGAAAGGATGGCCAGCCACCAGAAAAGGTTCCTGAAGTACAAGAACTGGGAGGAAGAGTTGAGCAAGAGGACAAGACTACAGAGTTTGATGTGTCATTACCGCAATTCCTTAAATTGAAACCCCCGACTTTCTCTGGATCAGATGTCCATGAAGACCCACAGATATTCGTTGATACTGTGGAATGAGTTCTTAGAGCTTTAGGGTGTGCCTATAGAAGATATGTTGAACTAGTGGCCTTTCAATTATCAGATGTGGCCCAAGTTTGGTTTGAAACTCTGGTACTAGGAAGATCTGATACTTTACCCCCAATGGAGTGTGATGAATTTAAGGAGGCATTTATGAATCGCTTCCTGCCAATGAGTGAAAGAGACAAGAGGGCCAGAGAATTTGAAAAATTAAGACAGACACCGAATATGACAGTTTTTGAATATGACATCCGTTTTACCCGGTTGTCCAAATATGCACCATATCTGATCCCTACTGAAAAAGATAGAATTAAGAGGTTTGTTTCGGGATTGATACGCTCATTGTTTAAATTGGTGGGCCCTCAAATGCATCATTTTTCAACTTATTCAGCAACTTTGGACTGTGCTAGAATGATGGAAATACGGGAGCAAACAGACATAGAGGGTCTTAAGAGAAGGAACAGAGATCGAGATAGTAATGTCCAGACTAGATTTAATCCTACTGTCAGTGGATCAAGATTTCAAAATCCACAGCGCTTTACTCAAACAGGAGCTGGTAGTTCTAACCAGCTATCAGTTAACATCAGTAAGCAGAGAATGTTCCAAAGAGATATGAGACCCCCGTGTCAACAAGACTAAAGATCAATTCCACCATGTCCAAATTGTGGTAGGCCCCATACTGGACAATGTCGCAGAGAAACAGGTGCATGTTTTAAGTATGGACAAATGGGTCATTTGATGAGAAATTGTCCACAACTGCGAAGTTTTATCCAAGCATCAGTACAACCAGTTTCACCTCCTGCATCTGCTCCAGCACAACCCAGTAGAGCAGCTTCAGCACAAGCAAGTAGTGCTGGTACTAGTAGAGGATCAAGAAGTCGAGGCTGAGAACCAGCTCGAGTTTTTGCTTTGACACGACAAGATGCTCAGGCCTCCAATGTAGTTATGACAGGTACATTGTCAGTATGTTCTCATAAAGCATATGTCCTGTTCGATCCTGATTCTACTCATTCTTATATATCACCATGCTTTGCTAAGAAATTGGATAGAGAACCTGCTAGTTTACATTGTTCTTTTATGATTGCTACTCCAATGGGAGAATTCTTGCTAGTAAATGATGTGTATAGATCGTGTGAGATTTCGATAGAAGGCAAGGAGACTCATATAGATTTGATAGTTTTAGATATGATAGACTTTGATGTGATTTTGGGAATGGATTGGTTGGCATCTTGCCATGCCATTCTAGAATGTCATCATAAGGTGATTAAGTTTAATGTCCCTAGAGAATCTTCATTTATGATACAAGGAGATCATAGTAAGGAGTCGAGTAATTTGATTTCAGCTTTAACAGCTCATAAGCTATTACAAAAAGGATGTCAGGGATATTTAGCAGTAGTCAAGGATGTTGATATGAAGTATACAAGTTTAGAGCAGGTTCCAGTAGTTAAAGAATTCCCCGATGTATTTCCTGAGGAATTACCAGGATTACCACTAGACCGAGAGATTGAGTTTAATATTGATCTTCTCCCTGGAACACAACCAATATCCATACCTCCCTATAGGATGGCACCTGCAGAATGTAACATCCCTAATTTTGTTTCTTTTATTGATAAAAGTACATAAATATTTAATTAAGGAAATACAATTTATTAAACAATATTTTAAATATCTAAGGAAATATAATCCCTAGAAATTCTTCACCTTATGTATATGCATAGAAAATGTTTCTAACATTAAGAGAACAAATAAAGAGGGAAAACCTAATAGGAAAAACAAATAGAAATAACATACTAAAGAGATGCAAAATTCTTGGATAAGGAAGATAAATTTTTAGAAACAAGTAAAGGTCATAAAATTTCAAGAAAATTGGATTAGGGTAATTTTTCCTAATTCAAGAACTAGAGTTACTAAGTTTAAAATCTTTACCCATACATTGGGCTTTTACCTATGGACACTTCATATAGAGTTTTTCCACTTCACATATGTTTCTAGCAAGCCCATTGGATAACCTAAGCAAGAAATAAAACATAGACTTGGACTAGGATATAGTAATTGGACCAATAGCCCAAAAATTATGAAAATGTGACCAAGCCCTTCAAGAAAGGTAGAATTTTATCTAAAGCAAAGAAAATGGGTAGGAATAAGCCCATAATGGGTAGGAACAAGCCCAAATCCAAGAGAAAAAATAAAATAAAATAAATTAGGTGATGATATAATAATGTAATAATAATAAAGATTAGGTTACATGGCATTAAGACAAAAATTTAGCAAGTGGTGTGATTCTACATTCATAATTTTGGCAAGTGGCATGATAATACAAGGCTTTAGGACAAAAAATCTATATCCTACACTCATAATTTTAGCAAGTGGTATGATAATACAAGGCATTAGGACAAAACATTCCTATCCTACACAAATAATATCAACCAAATAATGGAGATTCAAGGGCTAGAAATTTTCCACCTAAAAAGGCAAACCTATCATACTTGTTTAAGACAAAAGAAAATGGAAATGAATCCTTAAATCAAAGGGACCTTGTCCCATATCTTAAGAACATATTATGATAATTTTTAAAATACAAATATCCTTTTCCTATGCATATCTTGATTAAGGAAGAGGAAAACAAGAACATAAATTGTTTGTTTTCCAAAAATTCAACCAAGTGTAATCTAATTGTGATAAGGTAGACCCATGATCATGAAAGGTGAATTATTTGGTGGTCTATATAACAAAACCCACCCTTACAACATTATAATATAGAAGTAAGGTAGAGTGAGGAAAGGAGAGGAAGAAAGGAAGAAAGAGGAAGGAGAAGTCTAGGGGACTAAGTGCTCCAGGTAAGTTTAACAATATTTCCTTTTGAAGAAAACTTTTGAAACTTATAAGATTTATATGAGATTTTGATCTTAGAACTTTGATGATTGGTCATGATGTTGCTATATCATGTTACATATTGATCTTGCATGTGATGTATGTTTGAATACTTAGACTGGTATAGAAAGTTCTGCATAGGTATGGCTATGGGTGGCAACATTTTTAGCTTCGGTGTTCTAATTTCTGGGAATTATCTGTAGAGAATTAAAATAAATGGTTAACATAAGTGTTATAGCTATGTGTGTCACGGATTTTTCGCTACTGGAATCACTCAATTTGGAGTCCATATGAAGTAGATATGGTCGGATTAGTAATCAAAGGTCAGAAAATGGTTCATCAGGGAAGAATATGTTAGGATAGCTTCTGTGTTTTAATTTCTGGGAATTATCTGTAGGGAATTAAAATAAATGGCTAACATAAGAATTAAAGATATATGTGTCACGGATCTTCCGACACTGGAATCATTCAATTTGGAGTCCATATGAGGTATATATGGTCCAATTAGTATGCAAAGGTCAGAAAATGGTTCATCAGGGACGAATATGTTAGGATAGCTTCTGTATTTTAATTTCTGGGAATTATCTATATGGAATTAAAATAAATGGTTATCTTAAGAATTATAGATATGTGTGTCACAGATTTTTAGCCACTGGAATCATTCAATTTAGAGTCCATATGTGGTAGATATGGTCCGATTAGTAATCAAAGGTCAGAAAATGGTTCATCAGGGAAGAATATGTTAGGCTAGCTTCCGTGTTTTAATTTCTGAGAATTATCTGTTGGGAATTAAAATAAATGATTAACATAAGAATTAAAGATATATGTGTCACAGATTTTTAACCACTGGAATAATTCAATTTAGACTCCATATGAGGTAGATATGGTCCAATTAGTAAGCAAAGGTCAGAAAATGGTTCATCAGGGAAGAATATGTTAGGATAGCTTCTGTATTTTAATTTTTGAGAATTATCTGTATGGAATTAAAATAAATGGTTAACATAAGCATTATCTCTATGTGTGTCACGGATTTTTAGCCACTGGAATCATTCAATTTGGAGTCCATATGAGGAAGATATGAGCTGATTAGTAGTCAAAGGTCAGAAAATGGTTCATCAGGGAAGAATATGTTAGGATAGCTTCTGTATTTTAATTTTTGGAAATTATCTGTATGAAATTAAAATAAATGGTTAACATAATAATTATAGATATGTGTGTCACGGATTTTTAGCCACTGAAAGCACTCAAGTTGGAGTCCATATGAGGTAGATATGGTCCGATTAGTAGGTAGAGGTCAGAACCTATCCGAGAAGAAATAACCTGTACATTTAGGGAGTAATATCACCTTGATTTCTTAATATTTCGGTACAATGTTCAACATAATAGTTTTAGATAATTGTTTTATCTTAAAATTAAAACCAAGATCACCTACATCGGAGTTCAATTGAGGGATTTATGCTCTGATTAGTAAGAGAAGGTTAGATATAATGAAAACCTACATCAAGAAAATAAAGAAATAAAATTAATATTTTTAAAAAAAAAGACGAATCTTATAAATGACTAGTATATGCCATAGCCATTGCCATTGTATGAACTTCTTACCATCTTAAGTGTGAAATTCTGACATGAAAATATTTTATAAAGTGATATTTGAAATGGTTATGTTCATGGCATGATTACCAATGATTTATGGTAATAGTTATATTTTGATGAACATACTTGTTATTGAAAGCATATTTTTGGCTATCATTGTGAAAAGAAAAGAAATGAGCATGGTCACATGGCAATCTGTGTGGTACACCAGTAGGGGACGCCCTACCAACGGTTATGATTATGATTATTAGAAAAGAAAGAGAAAGTGTGCCATGTCAGACGGAGCGAGAAAAGCCCGTACCGGAGAGTAGAAAATACTCTCCCTGACCGGGGTAGCTTGATATGAGAATAAATTGATAGTCATCATATGATATTCTAAAAATAGTTAATCCTGTTATACATATCATTACTGTATGATTCTTATGTGCATAGATATAATGTATTCATGTGACCAAAAATATTTTCTGTAGTTTATACAGCTGAACATGACGTGATGAGCTATATTGATGATGATTTATTGTTGAACTTATTGGGATTTAATTCTCACTATATTTCCCTATCATGTTCAGAAAATTAGTTATGCAGATTTTTCTATACCTCTATCTTTTAGTGCAAGCTGGATCGAGTACTTTATGTTGGGCAGATTCCAGAAGCAAATAAAATGTTTGTGGTCGAGTTGGCTTAGATCCCGGTGAAGGTGCAACCACCCGCACCTGTATCTCCGGAATTGGTCAACCAGAATAAATAAGATGTAGATTTTTATGTGTTTGATATGTTGTATGTATGTTTTGATTAATGACATGTATGTGAACTCTGTATTGTATAAATTAAATAAATGTTATATTGAGTTAAGTTGTAACAAGGTAACAACTTCATGGTATTTAAAAAAAAATTTGATACTTAAATGGAGTTGTTACACAGAACTTAAGGAATTAAAGGAGCAACTGCAAGATTTTCTAGATAAAGGTTTTATTCGACCCAGTACATCTCCCTGGGGTGCTCCTGTTCTCTTTGTGAAGAAGAAGGATGGATTTTTACCCCTATATATTGATTATAGGCAGTTGAACAAATTGACTATAAGAAATAAATATCCTTTACCTAGAATAGATGATTTGTTTGATAAGTTACCAGTTGCCCAATGTTTTTCAAAAGATTGATTTGAGATCTGGGTATCATCAATTGAAGATAAAGAAGGAAGATATTTCGTAAACTGCTTTTAGGACTCTAGTGCTAGTCATTCATTTATATCGAAAGAATGTATTAGGGAGCTTCAGTATCCTATTTTTGAAACCCCCTATGAGCTTTCTGTAATAACTCCTATAAGAGAAAGGGTCTTAACTTCCTCTGTATGTAAAGACTATCTGGTCACTATCCAGGAGAAAACTTTTTCTGTAGATATCGTTTGTCTACCTTTGAGAGGTATTGATGTCATTCTAGGGTTAGACTAGATGTCTAGAAATTGGGTTTTGCTAAATTGTTGCACAAAGACTGTTGAATTTCTACCTCTTACTTCACAAGAGGAGATGCAGTTATTAATGCTAATTGCCAATCAAGTCAATCAGGAGTTGAAGAGTGGATTACTTGGTTGCATTCTCTTGTGTTTATCAAACATAAAAGTTGAACCGAAGCTTAATGAAATTCTAATAGCTAATAAGTTTCCTAAAGTATTTCCACTAGATATTCCAGGCTTACCTCCCGAGAGAGAGATAGAGTTCTCTATTGATCTTCTACCCGGGACAGGCCCTATATCTATTGTATAATAGCCGTAAATTTAATAAAGTCTAAAGTAAAGAAAATTTTGAATAATAGAGAGAATTTTAGAAATGGAGATAAGAACCGGTGGAAATAATTTTATTTATCACATGGATTAAAGAATTACAAAAGAAATATAAGAATTTATGTTTTGACACGTACTTTTTATATTTTTTTAAATGATAGTATTTTGCTATAAGCAAATATATTTTTATTTATTTAAAAATGATTATTTTTTGCTAAAAGTAAGTAGACTTTTAATTAAAAGAAGTATTGTGTTGCTTAAATAATTATACTGGCCTCTAATGAATTTTTATGGTATTTTTAGAAATATTCTTTCTTTTAATATGAATAAAGATATTTATTTTGAAATTTGTTTTATAACGATTTTTATCAAGAAAAATTATGATTTAAGAGTTTAACTAAAGATTTATGAGAATGGAAATTTTTAGAAATTGTTGAAATATTTTATGGTGAAAAACAGAATTTATATGAATTTATATAAAAGAAAATCCTATTATTAATTATTTAATAATAATTATTATATTTAAAAAAAAAGAAGTAAATGATAAAACGGAAGAAGGAGAAACCGGGGGTGCCGTCTGCAAATCGAAACTGAGAAAATGAATAGTAAGTGAATAGTGAGTAAATAGTAACATACAACTTTATCTCTCGATCTAGAGTGCCTATTGGCTTCCGATCTCAAAACTAAAGGTGTTACTGGATTCAGGATGAATAATACTTCAGTTCTGACTGATCAATTTTTCAAATCAGCCGTTGAATCGCCGTAGATCTGAAGTAGAAAATCTCGGTAAATGGTAAATTCTGAAACTCTTACCAAGAAATCTCAAATTAGAAATCTGACTCTGTAGATGGATTCAGAAGTTAGATAAACATTAGGATATGAATTCGTTTCGGTTATTTGGTAAATTTTTTTGTGGTAGTGAATAGTGATTTTTCGGCAGTGAATAGTATTTTTTGACGGTGAATAGTATTTTTCAGAATTGAATAGTATTTTTTGGCGGTGAATAGTATTTTTCAGTGGTGAATAATACCCATAGCGTTGACCGAGCTCCAATGGGCCAAATTCAGCAAATCTGAAGTCATTTTCAAGGTTTTTGGACATTCCGGACTCGATTTTGGGGTTTATTTTACTAAATTTGGATAAAAAAAACAAGAATTTTAAGGGTGTCCAACTTTGTACCTCAAATTTGTGAGTAGATAATTCTTCCTATGGCTTGTTTTTACTCTTCTTGAACTTTACATTTATAAATGAGTATGATTACATGTTATTTATACTTTTATATATTTCTGAAATGGTTTGAAATATCTAAAATGGTTGAAATATGATATTTAGTTCAAGAAGAGTATGAATTTTGAAATGAATTTTGATACACATTGAACATGTGATATTTAAATGTATTTCGCATTACATGGCAAAGAAATTATGTTATGCATCTGACGTTGATTTATAAAGTGATACGTTTGCCTCGGATATGGGCATGATTATATGTTTCCCCTGATTGGGAAGTTTTGACAGTTGAGAATTTTATATTGAATTATATGGCATATGTGCATATGGTATTTTCTGTGGAGGAATCCTATTGGAAACATTGTCTTTTAACAGTAGGTGATGTTAGCCCTGGTGCGCACCTTGATTGCCTTAGCTAGCAGGGAAGATAGTGCTAGCCTCGTGTGAGGGCCAACACACGGGAGATTATATGTGAAGAAGAGCGGAATGCCTCCTATATATGGGCGAGATGCCAGTTATATGATGGCGAGATTCCAGTTATATAAGATGTTATTTGCCTTCCTTTGCTGTGTGCTTGGGAAAGACCCATACAGAGTCTTTTTGCGTGTCCTCTTGAATGGTAGTAGGGCAAACTTCAGCGGGATGCTGAGTTTAGGCAAATCCTATACAACCAAAGTAAGGAAAGGGGTCAAACTCTGGTATGGTGGTTGTGATATGGGATCCTCTGAATAAGTTATATGAGAAATATTTGATGCATAACATTATTTGATAAATGATTTTACAGTTTTGTATATGATTTTGAATATGAATATGAATATGAATTGTTAACAAAGATGTTTTGAAATGCGGGTCCCATATGAATGTACTTCTGAATGTAACTTTTCTTTATGAGAAACTTTGAAATGAAAAGTACATCCATATGTTGACCTTAGAGGTTATAAGAGGTATTATCTGCTCACTGAGTTGTAAAACTCACTACACGTGGTAGACATATTTTTCAGATAAAGACCCAGAGTCTGGTCCTGCGGCATCTTGATCGACTGAGTGTCGTATTTCAGTAGTGAGCCTAAATTGTTTATGGGCTCTCAGTATGTAAACTTGTAATATATTTGTACTCTAGAGTTGCTCTGAACGTCACATGCAGGATCCTTGTTTCCGCTGTAAACCTGTTATATATATAGATTTGGCATGTATAATTATTAGTATTGCAAATTTTTAAACATATGGTAATACTCAGATATGTGATATTGTGCGACTGTTTGCAAGTGCATAATAATAAAGTTTATCGGATATTAGAGATATTCGTGTTCCTAAAGTAGGAATGTGACATATTGCACCTTATAGAATGGCCTCGAAGGAACTACATGAACTCAAGAAACAGTTGGAGGAATTATTAGACAAGCAATTCATTATACCCAGTGTATCACCTTAAGGAGCTTTTGTATTGTTTGTTAAGAAGAAAGACGGGAGCCTGAGAATATACATAGATTACAGACAGTTGAATAAGGTGACTGTAAAAAATAAGTACCCTCTCCCTAGGATAGATAATTTATTGGATCAACTGAAGGGAGCCTCCATCTTTTCTAAAATTGACTTGAGATTAGGATACCATCATATTAGGATCAAGGATGAGGATGTAACAAAAACAACTTTCAGGATTAGGTATAAACACTATGAGTTTCTCGTAATGCCCTTCGGGTTGACAAATGTAACTGTAATTTTCATGGATTACATGAATCGTATTTTTCAACTCTACCTAGATCAATTTCTGGTAGTGTTCATTGATGATATCTTGATATATTCTAAGAGTGAGAAAGAACATGAACAACATCTTCGAATCGTGCTGCAAGTGCAGAAAGAGAAAAAGTTGTATGCCAAATTAGAGAAGTGTGGATTTTAGCTGTAAGAGGTAAAATTTCTCAGACATGTCATTTCCAATAAAGGGGTAGCTGTAACATCCTTAATTTCATTTCTTTTATTGATAAAGGTACATAAAAAATTTAATTAAGGAAATAAAATTTATTAGACAATATTTTAGATATCTAAGGAAATATAGTCCTTAGAAATTCTTCACCTTATGTATATGCATAGAAAATGTTTCCAACATTAAGAGAACAAATAAAGAAGGAAAATCTAATAGGAAAGAAATTAGAAATAACATACTAAAGAGATGCAAAATTCTTGGATAAGGAAGATAAATTTTTAGAAACAAGTAAAGGTCTAAAAATTTCAAGAACATTGAATTAGGGTAATTTTTCCTAATTCAAGAACTATAGTTACTAAGTTTAAAATCTTTACCCATACATTGGGCTTTTACCTATGGACACTTCATATAGAGTTTTTCCACTTCACATAAGTTTCTAACAAGCCCATTGGATAACCTAAACAAGAAATAAAACATAGACTTGGACTAGGATATAGTAATTGCACCAATAGCCCAAAAATTATGAAAATGTGACCAAGCCCACCAAGAAAGGAAGAATTTTATCCAAAGCAAAGAAAATGGGTAGGACAAGACCATAATGGGTAGGAATAAGCCCAAATCCAAGAGGAAAAATAAAATAAAATAAATTAGATGATGATATAATAATAAGAATAAAGATTAGGTTACATGGCATTAAGACAAAAATTTAGCAAGTGGTGTGATTCTACATTCATCATTTAGGCAAGTGGCATGATAATACAAGGCTTTAGGACAAAAACATCTATATCCTACACTCATAATTTTAGCAAGTGGTATGATAATACATGGTATTAGGACAAAACATTCATAGCCCACACAAATAATATCAACCAAATAATGGAGATTCAAGGGCTAGAAATTTGCCACCTAAAAAGGCAAACCTACCATACTTGTTTAAGACAAAAGTAAATGGAAATGAATCCCTAAATCAAAGGGACCTTGTCCCTTATCTTAAGAACATATCATCATAATTTTCAAAATACAAATCTCCTTTTCCTATGCATATCTTGACTAAGGAAGAGGAAGACAAGAACATAAGTTGTTTGTTTTCCAAAAATTCAACAAAGTGTATCTTAATTGTGATAAGGTAGACCCATGATCTTGAAAGGTGAATTATTTGATGGTCTATATAAGAAAACCCACCCTTACAACATTAGAATTTCGTCCAAGTGAGGGAGAGGAAAAATAGAAGCAAGGTAGAGTGAGGAAAGGAGAGGAAGAAAGGAAGAAAGAGGAAGGAGAAGTCTAGGGGACTAAGTGCTCCAGGTAAGTTTAACAATATTTCTTTTTGAAGAAAATTTTTGAAACTTATAATATTTATATGAGATTTTGATCTTAGAACTTTTATGATTGGTCATGATGTTGCTATATCATGTTACATATTGATCTTGCCTGTGATGTATGTTTGAATACTTAGGTTGGTGTAGATAGTTCTGCATGGTTATGGCTATGGGTGGCAGAATTTAAGTTTTGGTATTTTAATTTCTGGGAACAATCTATAAGGAATTAAAATAAATGGTTAACATAAGAATTAAACCAATATGTGTCATGGATATTTAGGCACTGGAATCATACAATTTGGAGTCCATATAAGGGAGATATGAGCCGATTAGTAGACAAAGGTCAGAAAATAGGTCATCAGGAAAAAATATGTTAGGATAGCTTCGGTATTTTAATTTCTGGGAAGTATATGTAAGGATTTAAAATAGCGCGCCAACATAACAATTATAGATATATGGCTCATGGAATTTTACCAACTGGAATAACTCAATTTGGAGTTCATATGAGGTATATATGATCCGATTAGTAAGCAGAGGTCAGAAAATGTTTATTCAGGGAAGAGTATGTTATTAAAGCTTTAGTTTTTGAATTTCTGGGAATATTCTGTAGGGAATTAAAATAGTGCGCCAACATAAAAATTATATATATATGGCTCATGGAATTTTACCAACTGGAATAACTCAATTTGGAGTTCAAATTTGAGAGATATGGTCTAATTAGTCAGTAAAGGTCAGAACTTACACGAGAAGAAAAAAATACTAAATTTAAAGGAGTAATAACACCACGATATCATACTATTGTGTTGATATAATTAACATAATAGTTCTAGATAATTGTCTTAGCTTTTCATAGACACTAAGATCATCTTAATCGGAGTTAAAATGAGAGAGTTATGCTCTGATTTGTAAGCAAAGGTTGTGTTAAAAGTTAGTAAAACCTAGTTTCAATATTTTTTTTCTACCCTAGATGAATTTTTAAGGTAATAGTAGAAATCAATTTGAGGAAAAATGCTCTATAAAATTTGTAAGAACATGTGTTGGAAATGATATAAGTAGAAATAAAATGACTAAATGCCTAGACATAAAGAAAATGAAAAGATGAAAATAATATTCAAGAAAGAAGAGGAATTTTATAAATGAAAATAATAAATGCCTAGTGTATGCCCTAGCTATTGCCATTGCATGAACTTACTACCATTTTAAGTGTGTAATTTTTAACATAGATTTTACCCTAGTACTCATATAAATTTCCAAGAAGTTTTCAAAGTGCCGGTTTTATTTGAAAAATCTTAGTATGCTCCGTGGTTGCAGTATTTCCACATCAGAAAAGAATTATTCTAGTTACTGGAAAAAAATTGTGATTTGTGAAAAGTGCATGTCTAAGGAAAGCTCTGGCAAGGAAAGACTTGGTACTTAAGCGTGTCCATTAGTGACCCACCTCTCTTTTCTGGGAACTTTCCTGGTGCGCTGTTTACAGACTACAATTACTATCCAGTTACTGAGGTATTAGTGTGAAATTTTGACATGGAAATATTTTATAAAGTAAAAATTAGAAAATGATTATATTCATGGCATAATTTCAGTTTACCAATGAATTTTGAGAATGATTATGTTTTGATACATTATGGCATGAGAATATAATGAACATACTTGTTATTGGAATCATATTTTCGGCTATTAATATGAAAAGAAAAGAAATGAGCACGGTCACATGGCAATCCATGTGGTGCACCAGTAGCGGACGCCCTGCCAACGGTTATGATTATATTCATGAGAAAAGAAAGAGAAAGTGTGCCATGTCGGACGGAGCGAGATAAGCCCGTACTGAAAAGTAGAGAATACTCACCCTGACCGGGGTAGCTTGAAGTAAGAATAAGTTGATAGCCATCATATGAAATTCGAAAAATAGTTATTCATGCCATACATGTCATAACTGTATAATTTTCATGTGCATGATAAAGTGCATTCATGTGACCTAAAGATATTTTATGTAGTTTATACAGTTGAACATGATGTGATGAACTATATTGATAATGAATTATTGTTGAACATACTGGGATTTAATTCTCACTATATTTCCATATCATGTTCAGAAAATTAGCTATGCAGTTGTTTTCAATGAGACTTATTATTGCCGTATGTATGATCGAGGTGCCCTATCTTGGGCAAATACATATTATTGCGGATATATCAGTTGTTGAAGTGACTGAGATTCCGACGGAGGTGCCACCACCCGAACCAGTGGCCCCGGAAATAGTCTATGTGGAAGATTAGGGCTTATATGTACATGTATGTCTTGTACAAATGTTTGTATTAATGATGTGAGTGTAAACTTAGTATTGTATAATTAAATAAATGTTATTGTGAGTTAAGTTGAGATAATAACTTTATGATGTTAAATAATAAAAAAATTTGTTACATAAATGGAGCTGTTACATAATTGGTATCAGAGCAGGTCAATCCTAGATGGCCAGTGGTTGGATGGTTATCTGTATCGATCTTATAGTGTCTTGAGTATGTTGTGGTTATGCTGTGTAGGGAATCAGTGAGTTCATATAGGTAACAAATTACTAGTGTTTCCTATCTATATGCCGAGGTGGTGTTGTGACTGCTGTTAAATATTTTGAAACTAACTATTGGGTTTGATCACCTCAATAGCAGCATAACTTTGTTTTTGCCATAGTAGGAAATGGCACCACCAAGGAAGAATCCGGCAAACAATGCGGAAGAGACCCTACATAACCTGGTCACAGCAATTCGAGACCAAGTCTTGACCACCAATCAAATTTTACAACATCTCCAGAATGCTAATAACACAAATGTTGAGAATGGTGCTAACAACCGAATGGCTGGAAAAGATAATGGCATATCCGAGTTCCTGAGGACTAGACCACCTTGTTTCCAAGGTGGCTATGACCCAACGGTAGCCGAAAGGTGGATTAGGGAATTAGAGAAAATCTTCAAAGTGATGGGCTGTACTGAAGAGCAGTAAATTATTTTTGCTACATATATGTTAAAGGATGAAGCAGAATAATGGTGGCGTGGAGTTAGAGAACTTTTAGCTCATCAGGGAAGACAGATCACCTGGCAAGTGTTCAAGGACATTTTTTTTGAAAAGTACTTTCCAAGTACTGCACGGGCAGAGAAAGAGATCGAATTTCTCCAACTCAGGCAAGGCAGCATGACAGTGGACCAGTATATTGCAAGGTTCGAGGAGCTGTCTAAGTTCTCCTCTTATCTGTGATATAACCCAGATGAAGCATGGAAGGCGGTTAAGTTTGAAGCAGGATTAAACCCGGAATTAAAGAATGCTGTTATAGCTATGGAGATCAGGGAGTTTGTACCTCTGATAAATAAATGCAGACTCCTGGAAAAGAGTTTAAGGGCAGTGGAGGACGAGAAGCAAAGGCGAAACCTATGGAAGAGGAAGAAAAATTTTCCCAACCCTGGAAAAAATGTGAGAAGAAGTGGATATGGAGCTGGTAAGAGGCCATTGATTGCGGGTCCTAGGCCTTTTCAACAAGACCTCGCCTCAGTCAAGTGCGCTAAGTGCGGACGCATGCATGGTAACCGGCCATGCTACATGGGACAAGATGTCTGCTTCAATTGCGGACAGAAGGGACATTTTGCGAAAAACTGCCCACAAAATGTGGGGAAGCAGCCAGAACAAAGGCCTCAGGTGAAAGGAAGGGTTTTCACGCTGAGCGGCCAAGAGGCAGCCCAATCTTCTGAAATGATTCAAGGTACATGCTATATCTATGGATTTGCTCTTATGGTGTTATTTGACTCTGGTGCTAGTCATTCATTTATATTGGAAGAATGTATTAGGAAGTTTCAGTTTCCTATTTCTGAAACTCCCTATGAGCTATCCGTAGTAACCCCTACAGGGGAACGGGTATTAACTTCCTCTGTATGTAAAGACTGTCAAGTCACCATCCAGGAGAAAACTTTTTCTGTAGACCTCGTCTGTTTACCTTTAAGAGGTATTGAGGTCATTCTAGGGTTAGACTGGATGTCTAGAAATCGAGTCTTGTTGAATTGTTGTAACAAGACCGTTGAATTTTTGCCTTCTACTCCGAAAGAGGAGATCCAGTTATTGATGCTAAATGCCAATCAAGTTAATAGGGAGTTGAAGAATGGAGTACTTGGATACATTCTCTTGTATTTATCAAACCTAGAAGTCGAATCGAAGCTTGATGAAATTCCAATAGCCAATGAGTTTCTTGAAGTGTTTCCATCAGATATTCCAGGCTTACCTCCCAAGAGAGAGATAGAGTTCTCTATTGATCTCCTACCTGGGACATGGCCTATCTCTATTGCACCATATCGAATGGCCTCGAAGGAACTACAGGAACTTAAGAAACAGTTGGAGGAACTGTTAGACAAGCAATTCATTAGACCAAGTGTATCACCTTGGGGAGCTCCTGTATTGTTTGTTAAGAAGAAAGATGGAAGCTTGAGACTATGCATAGATTACAGACAACTGAATAAGGTGACTATTAAAAACAAGTACCCTCTCCCTAGGATAGATGACTTATTGGATCAACTGAAGGGAGCCTCTATCTTTTCTAAAATTGACTTGAGGTCAGGATATCATCAGATTAGGATCAAGGATGAGGATGTATCAAAAACTGCCTTCAGGACTAGGTATGGGCACTATGAGTTTCTCGTAATGCCCTTTGGGTTGACAAATGCACCTGCAATTTTGATGGATTACATGAATTGCATTTTTCGACCCTACCTAGATCAATTTATTGTAGTGTTCATTGATGACATCTTGATATATTCTAAGAGTGAGAAAGAACATGAACAACATCTCCGAATCGTGCTGCAAGTGCTGAAAGAGAAAAAGTTATATGCTAAATTGGAGAAGTGTGAATTTTGGCTGTTAGAGGTGAAGTTTCTCGGACATGTCATCTCTAATAGAGGGGTAGCCGTAGATCCTAGCAAGACGGAAGCAGTGATTAAGTGGGAGACACCAAAGATGGTTACGGAAATCAGAAGTTTCCTTGGTTTGGCAAGATACTACAGGAGATTTATACAAAACTTCTCTCGTATAGCCTTGCTATTGACTAAATTAACCAGGAAGGGAAGTTCTTTCAAATGGACTGATCAATGTGATGCTAGTTTTCAAGAGCTGAAGACAAGACTGACTACTCCTGTTTTAATTATTCCAGACCCCACAGGATATTTTGAAGTGTATAGTGACGCTTCAAAGAAAGGGCTAGGATGTGTGCTGATGCAAGATAAGAGAGTAGTTGCTTACGCCTCTAGGCAACTGAGACCCCACGAGGGAAACTATCCAACCCATGATCTTGAATTAGCGGCAGTAGTGTTTGCCTTAAAGATTTGACGACACTATTTGTACGGGGCAACCTTTGAAGTATATTGTGATCATAAGAGTTTTAAATATCTCTTTGATCAGAAGGAGTTAAATATGAGGCAACGAAGATGGGTAGAATTCCTCAATGACTACAAGTTTGAGATAAAGTATCATCCCGGAAAGGCGAATGTTGTAGCAGATGCCTTGAGTCGAAAATCTCTGCACATGGGTCAAATGATGGTGTATGAGATGCAGATGCTAGAGGAGTTTCAAAATTTGAAGCTAGCCACTACTCTTACTCCAAAGAATCTAGTCATTAATGGTTTAAGTATAGGGTCTGACCTTAGAGCCCAGATCAAAGAGGCTCAAGCTCACGATCAATACTTACAGGATCATAAAGACCAAGGTAATTTTTCTGTCATGGAAGATGGAGCAATCATATATCAGGGAAGGATTTGTGTCCCTCAAGAACAAGAGTTGAGGACTAAGATACTGCAGGAAGCGCATCAAAGTAAATACACAATCCATCCTGGATGCACTAAAATGTACCAGGATTTAAAAAGGATGTATTGGTGGCCAGGGATGAAAAATGACATTGCTGAGTTTGTGGCGAAATGTCTCATTTGTCAAAAGGTGAAGGTGGAGCATCAAAAGCCAGCGGGATTTCTACAACCTCTTGAGATCCCTAAATGGAAATGAGATAGTATCTCGATGGTCTTTGTTGTAGGTTTACCTAAGACTTCAGTGAGACATGACTATATCTGGGTAATAGTTGACATATTAACCAAATCTGCTCACTTTTTGCCCATAAAAATTAACTTTTCACTAGATAAATTGGCCCAATTGTACGTTCAGGAAATAGTTAGACTCCATGGGATTCCCTTAAATATTGTTTCTGATAGAGATCCGAGGTTGACGTCGAGGTTTTGGAAGGCGTTGCAAGAAGCTTTTGGTACTCGGTTACGGTTCAGTACTGCCTACCATCCTCAGACTGACGGGCAGACAGAACGAACCATTCAAACCCAAGAAGATATGTTGAGGGCCTGTGTGATAGAGCAAGGTAAAGGATGGGATAAGTACCTACCTTTAGTAGAGTTTGCTTATAATAATAGCTATCACTCTAGCATTAAGATGGCCCCCTATGAAGCTTTATACGGTAGAAAGTGCCGATCTCCACTATGTTGGTTCGAGGTAGGAGAAAAGAACTTGTTGGGTCCTGATCTAGTTCAACAAACCACTGAACAAATCAGGATGATACGAAACAAAATACTTACAGCGCAGAGTCGGCAAAAGAGTTACTACAATAAGAGACATAGACCTCTAGAGTTTGAGGAAGGAGACCATGTATTTCTAAAACTTTTCCCGACTACTGGAGTTGGTAGGTCTCTCAAAACAAGAAAGCTAAGTCTGCGATTTTTAGGACCCTACCAAATTCTAAAGAAAGTAGGGACATCAGCATATCAAGTTGCTCTCCCACCTAATTTGTCCAACCTGCATAATGTTTTCCACGTATCACAGCTGCGGAAGTATCTTTCAGATTCATCACATGTAATACTGGATGAACCAATCCAAATAAAGGAGAACATGACATACCAGCTAATACTTGCATCCATATTGGATACTGACGTGAAGCAACTGAGAAATAAAACCATTCCCCTAGTTAAGGTGTTATGGGAAGGTTTGACTCCGGAAGAAGCAACTTGGGTGCTGGAAGAAGTCATGAGGAAGAAATATCCGCAATTGTTCTTATAAGGTAATTTCTTAAATTTTGAGGACAAAATTTCTTTTAGGGGGAGAGAAATGTAACATCCTTAATTTCGTTTCTTTTATTGATAAAGGTACATAAAAAATTTAATTAAGGAAATAAAATTTATTAGACAATATTTTAGATATCTAAGGAAATATAGTCCTTAGAAATTCTTCACCTTATGTATATGCATAGAAAATGTTTCTAACATTAAGAGAACAAATAAAGAAGAAAAATCTAATAGGAAAGAAATTAGAAATAACATACTAAAGAAATGCAAAATTCTTGGATAAGGAAGATAAATTTTTAGAAACAAGTAAAGGTCTTCAAATTTCAAGAACATTGAATTAGGGTAATTTTTCCTAATTCGAGAACTATAGTTACTAAGTTTAAAACATAGACTTGGATAACTTAAACAAGAAATAAAACATAGACTTGGACTAGGATATAGTAATTGCACCAATAGCCCAAAAATTATGAAAATGTGACCAAGCCCACCAAGAAAGGAAGAATTTTATCCAAAGCAAAGAAAATGGGTAGGACAAGCCCATAATGGGTAGGAATAAGCCCAAATCCAAGAGGAAAAATAAAATAAAATAAATTAGATGATGATATAATAATAAGAATAAAGATTAGGTTACATGGCATTAAGACAAAAATTTAGCAAGTGGTGTGATTCTACATTCATCATTTAGGCAAGTGGCATGATAATACAAGGCTTTAGGACAAAAACATCTATATCCTACACTCATAATTTTAGTAAGTGGTATGATAATACATGGTATTAGGACAAAACATTCATAGCCCACACAAATAATATCAACCAAATAATGGAGACTCAAGGGCTAGAAATTTGCCACCTAAAAAGGCAAACCTACCATACTTGTTTAAGACAAAAGAAAATGGAAATGAATCCCTAAATCAAAGGGACCTTGTCCCTTATCTTAAGAACATATCATCATAATTTTCAAAATACAAATCTCCTTTTCCTATGCATATCTTGACTAAGGAAGAGGAAGACAAGAACATAAGTTGTTTGTTTTCCAAAAATTCAATAAAGTGTATCTTAATTGTGATAAGGTAGACCCATGATCATGAAAGGTGAATTATTTGATGGTCTATATAAGAAAACCCACCCTTACAACATTAGAATTTCGTCCAAGTGAGGGAGAGGAAAAATAGAAGCAAGGTAGAGTGAGGAAAGGAGAGGAAGAAAGGAAGAAAGAGGAAGGAGAAGTCTAGGGGACTAAGTGCTCCAGGTAAGTTTAACAATATTTCTTTTTGAATAAAACTTTTGAAACTTATAATATTTATATGAGATTTTGATCTTAGAACTTTTATGATTGGTCATGATGTTGCTATAACATGTTACATATTGATCTTGCATGTGATGTATGTTTGAATACTTAGGTTGGTGTAGATAGTTCTGCATGGTTATGGCTATGGGTGGCAGAATTTTAAGCTTCGGTATTTTAATTTCTGGGAATAATCTATAAGGAATTAAAATAAATGGTTAACATAAGAATTAAAGAAATATGTGTCATGGATATTTAAGCACTGGAATCATACAATTTGGAGTCCATATAAGGGAGATATGAGCCGATTAGTAGAAAAAGGTCAGAAAATGGGTCATCGGGGAAAAATATGTTAGGATAACTTCGGTATTTTAATTTCTGGGAAGTATCTGTAAGGAATTAAAATAGTGCGCCAACATAACAATTATAGATATATGGCTCATGGAATTTCACCAACTGGAATAACTCGATTTGGAGTTCATATGAGGTATATATGATCCGATTAGTAAGCAGAGGTCAGAAAATGTTTATTCAGGGAAGAGTATGTTATTAAAGCTTTAGTTTTTGAATTTCTGGGAATATTCTGTAGGGAATTAATATAGCGCGCCAACATAACAATTATAGATATATGGCTCATGGAATTTTACCAACTGGAATAACTCAATTTGGAGTTCATATGAGGTATATATGATCCGATTAGTAAGCAAAGGTCATAAAATGTTTATTCAGGGAAGAGTATGTTATTAAAGCTTTAGTTTTTGAATTTCTGGGAATATTCTATAGGGAATTAAAATAGCGCACCAACATAACTATTATAGATATATGGCTCATGGAATTTTACCAACTGGAATAACTCAATTTGGAGTTCAAATTTGAGAGATATGGTCTAATTAGTCAGTAAAGGTCAGAACCTACACGAGAAGAACAAAATACTAAATTTAAAGGAGTAATAACACCACGATATCATAGTATTTTGTTGATATGATTAACATAATAGTTTTAGATAATTGTCTTAGCTTTTCATAGACACTAAGATCATCTTAATCGGAGTTAAAATGAGAGAGTTATGTTCTGATTTGTAAGCAAAGGCTGTGTTAAAAGTTAGTAAAACCTATTTTCAATATTTTTTTTCTACCACAGATGAATTTTTAAGGTAATAGTAGAAATCAATTTGAGGAAAAATGCTCTATAAAATTTGTAAGAACATGTGTTGGAAATGATATAAGTAGAAATAAAATGACTAAATGCCTAGACATAAAGAAAATGAAAAGATGAAAATAATATTCAAGAAAGAAGAGGAATTTTATAAATGAAAATAATAAATGCCTAGTGTATGCCCTAGCTATTGCCATTGCATGAACTTACTACCATTTTAAGTGTGTAATTTTTAACATAGAATTTACCCTAGTACTCATATAAATTTCCAAGAAGTTTTGAAAGTGCCGGTTTTATTTGAAAAATCTTAGTATGCTCCGTGGTTGCAGTATTTCCACATCAGAAAAGAATTATTCTAGTTACTGGAAAAAAAATTGTGATTTGTGAAAAGTGCATGTCTAAGGAAAGCTCTGGCAAGGAAAGACTTGGTACTTAAGCGTGTCCATTAGTGACCCACCTCTCTTTTCTGGGAACTTTCCTGGTGCGCTGTTTACAGACTACAATTACTATCCAGTTACCGAGGTATTAGTGTGAAATTTTGACATGGAAATATTTTATAAAGTGAAAATTAGAAAATGATTATATTCATGGCATAATTTCAGTTTACCAATGAATTTTGAGAATGATTATGTTTTGATACATTATGGCATGAGAATATAATGAACATACTTGTTATTGGAATCATATTTTCGGCTATTAATATGAAAAGAAAAGAAATGAGCACGGTCACATGGCAATCCATGTGGTGCACCAGTAGGGGACGCCCTGCCAACGGTTATGATTATATTCATGAGAAAAGAAAGAGAAAGTGTGCCATGTCGGACGGAGCGAGATAAGCCCGTACCGAAAAGTAGAGAATACTCACCCTGACCGGGGTAGCTTGAAGTAAGAATAAGTTGATAGCCATCATATGAAATTCGAAAAAAAGTTATTCATGCCATACATGTCATAACTGTATAATTTTCATGTGCATGATAAAGTGCATTCATCTGACCTAAAGAAATTTTCTGTAGTTTATACAGCTGAACATGACGTGATGAACTATATTGATAATGAATTATTGTTGAACATACTGGGATTTAATTCTCACTATATTTCCATATCATGTTCAGAAAATTAGCTATGCAGTTGTTTTCAATGAGACTTATTATTGTCGTACGTATGATCGAGGTGCCCTATCTTGGGCAAATACCTATTATTGCGGATATATCAGTTGTTGAAGTGACTGAGATTCTGGCGGAGATCCCACCACCCGAACCAGTGGCCCCGGAAATAGTCTATGTGGAAGATTAGGGCTTATATGTACATGTATGTCTTGTACAAATGTTTGTATTAATGATGTGAGTGTAAACTTAGTATTGTATAATTAAATAAATGTTATTGTGAGTTAAGTTGAGGTAATAACTTCATGATGTTAAATAAAAAAAAATTTGTTACATAAATGGAGCTGTTACAGTAGCCGTAGACTCTAGCAAGATAGAAGTAGCCATTCAGTGGGAAAGACCAAAGATGGTTACAAAAGTTAGGATTTTCTTGAGTTTGGAAGGATACTGCATGAAGTTTATACAAAACTTATATCGTATAGCCTTGCCACTGACTAAATTGACCAAGAAGGGAAGTCCTTTCAAATGGACTAATCAATGTGAAGCTAGTTTCTAGGAGCTTAAGACAAGATTGACCATTCCTCTTATTTTAATTATCCTAGACCCCACAGAACATTTTGAAGTGTATAGTGACATTTCAAAGAAAGGGCTAAGGCATGTGCTAATGCAAGATAAGAGAGTAGTTTCTTATGCCACTAAACAACTAAGACCCTATGAAGGAAATTATCTAACCCATGATCTTGAATTGGCAATGATGGTGTTTTCTTAAAGATTTGGTGACACTATTTGTATGGGGCAACATTTGAAGTATACTGTGATTATAAGAGTCTTAAGTACCTTTTTGATCAGAAGGAGTTAAATATGAGGCAACGAAGATGGGTAGAATTTCTCAATAACTACAAGTTTGAGATAAAGTATAATTCAGGAAAGGCGAATGTTGTAGCTAATGCCTGAAGTCAAAAATCTCTACACATAGGTCAAATGATGGTGTATGAGATGCAGATGCTAGAGGAGTTTTGAAATTTAAAGCTGGTCACTACTCTTACTCGAAAGAAGATAATCATCAACTGGTTAAGTATAGAGTGTGATCTTAGATTTAAGATTAAAGAGGCTTAAGCTCACGACCATTACTTACATGATCACAAAGAACAAGATGATTTTTTTGTCTTGGAAGATGTAATAGTCATATATCAAGGAAGGGTTTGTATCCCTTAAGAACAATAGTTGAGGACTAAGATCTTGCATGAAGCACATCAGAGTAAGTACATAGTCCATCCTGGATCCACTAAAATGTATCATGACTTAAAGAAGATGTACTGGTGACCAGGGATGAAAAATGACATTGTTGAGTTTGTGGCGAAATGTTTAATTTGTCAGAAGGTGAAGGTAGAGCATCAAAAGCCAGCAGAATTTCTACAACCTCTTGAGATCCCTAAATAGAAATGGGATAATATTTCGATGGATGTTATGGTGGGCTTACCTAAGACTTCAGTTGGACATGACTCTATTTGGGTAATAGTTGATAGATTAACCAAATCTGCTCACTTTTTGCCCATAAAAATTAACTATTCACTGCATAATTTGGCCCAGTTGTACGTTTAGGAAATAGTTAGACTACATAGAATTCCCTTAAATATCGTTTCTAATAGAGATCCGAGGTTCACATCGAGGTTTTGGAAAGCGTTGTAGGAAGCTTTTGGAACCCAGTTGCGGTTTAGTACTGCCTACCATCCTCAGACTAACGGGCTAGAACAGACCATTCCAACCCTAGAAAATATGTTGAGGGCATGTGTGATAGAGTAAGGTAAAGGATGGGATAAGTATCTACCTTTAGTGGAGTTTGCTTATAATAATGGCTATCACTCTAGTATTAAGATGGCCCCCTACGAAGCTTTATACGGTAGGTAGTTCTGATCTCCACTATGTTGGTTTAAGGTAGGAGAAAAGAACTTGCTGGGTTCTGATCTAGTTGAACAAACCACTGAACAAATCAGGATTATACGAGACAAAATACTTAGAGCTCAAAGTTGGCAAAAGAGTTACTATGATAAGAGACATAGACCTCTGGAGTTTGAGGAAGGAAACCATGTATTTTTGAAACTTTCTTCAACTACTGGAATTGGTAGGTCTTTCAAGACCAGAAAGTTAAGTCCATGATTTTTGGTACCCTACCAAATTTTGAAGAAAGTGGGGACGTCAGCATATCAAGTTTCCCTCCCACCTAATTTATCTAACCTATATAATCTTTTTCATGTATCACAACTCTGAAAGTATCTTCCAGATTCATCACATATAATACGGGATAAACCAATCCAAATAAAGGAGAACATGACATACCAGCTAGTACCAACATCTATACTGGACACTGACGTGAAGCAATTAAGGAATAAGACCATTTTTGTGGTTAAGGTGTTATGGGAAGGTTTGATTATGGAAGAATCAACTTCGGAGTTGGAAGAAGTCATGAGAAAGAAATATCCGTAATTGTTTTTATTAGGTAATTTCTAAAATTTTGAGGACAAAATTTCTTTTAGGGGGAGAAAAATGTAACATCCCTAATTTTGTTTCTTTTATTAATAAAGGTACATAAATATTTAGTTAAGGAAATAAAAGTTATTAGAAAATTTTTAAATATCTAAGAAAATATAATCTTTAGAAATTCTTCACCTTATGTGTATGCATAGAAAATGTTTCTAACATTAAGAGAATAAGTGAAGAGAGAAAAACCTAATAGAAAAAAAATTGAAATAACATACTAAAGAGAGGCAAAATTCTTGGGTAAGGAAGATAAATTTTTGTGAAGTAAGTAAAGGTCTTAAAATTTCAAGAAGAATGAATTAGGATAATTTTCTTGCATTTAGAGTGGTAAATATATGAAAAGAAATATGCAGCATTAGGCAATTACATGGAGACACTCTTTATAAGTATTGGGAGAGGTTTAAAAAGCTTTTTGCAAGCTACCCACATCATTAAATTAATGAGCAGTTACTAATCCAATATTTTTATGAACGTCTTTTGCATAGTGACAGGGGAGCATGATAGATGCAACTAGTGGAGGTGCACTAGCAGATAAGACTCCTGAAGTAGCCATAATCTTTATATCAAATATGGCTACTGACTCTCAACAATTTGACATTTAGCAAGAGACAAGAACCAGCATCTAGATGGTAGTAATTCAAGTATGCTAATTAGCAACCATAGTTGGCCGATTAGACGCTCAAAATTCAAGATGCCCTTTCAAACTGTGGTTAACCAAGGGAAAATGTTGGTGCTATCATTCTACAAAGTGATAAAGAAGTTGAGATTCCAATACAAGAGGTACATGTACCAACTGAGCAAGAGGAAGAAAAAAATAATGTAACCATGGAAGGTAAGCATCCAAAAGGTAAGTTTGCACTTTTATTTGAAAATGAATTTGTGCATTCCTTTCTTGAAGCTCTAAAAGAAAATTGGATGAATGAGAAAACTTTTGATTTATATGAGACCTTTAGAAAGTGTGAGGTGATTCTTCCTTTTCGAGATGCGATCAAGCAGGTACCCCATCATGCCAAATTCTTAAAAGAATTATGCACCCAAAAGAGGAAGCAGAAGTTGAAAGGAAGTGAGAAAGTAAAAGTAGGGGAGCATGTTTATGTAATTATTCAAAGAAAATTCTTTACAAAATGTAAGGACACAAATATATTTACTATCTCTTGCACAATAGGCAATACTAAATTTGAGA
Source organism: Gleditsia sinensis (assembly GCA_037074535.1). Classification (NCBI taxonomy): domain Eukaryota; kingdom Viridiplantae; phylum Streptophyta; class Magnoliopsida; order Fabales; family Fabaceae; genus Gleditsia; species Gleditsia sinensis. The sequence goes on along the minus strand of CM073466.1, from coordinate 41,012,725 downwards.
AGGCTAGATCTAGAAGTATCTATTAATGTGATACCATACTCTGTTTATACTTCTTTATCATTAGGACCTTTGAAAGAAACTGGTGTTATAATTCTATTGGCTAATAAATATAATACCCTTCCCGAAGGTGTGTGATAAAGGGAAAAATTGAGTGTTTAATAGTTATATTTTATCCCCTAATTTATAGTGAACTTGTGATTATTTCCCTGCTTTGGTTCTATTTTTTTTGCTTGCTTTGGATACTGTTTTGATTTGTTTTCTATTTGTAGGTGAACAAAAGAGGCCAAGAATCAAAGGAAAATATTCATGTGAAGAGATATATGGACTTGGAACAAGTTGAGGAGAAAGCAAGGAGGAATCCTAGAAGAAATTGGAAAAAAAGACCTTCATAGCCTTTAACACGGTCAGGTCGTGCTTGGTGTACCTAAAGCATGGCTAGGCTATTCTATGTGAGACATAGAGAGAAATCCTATATTCTAGCCCAAAGCACGACTGGGCTGTGTCCTGGAACACAACTATGCTTCGGGTCTATACAGTTTGTGATTTTGAAAGTTTTAAGTAACTAAAGTGCTATAAATGCATAGGGGAAGCATGGAGAAAGATATACAAATGCATACATACTCAATTTAGGCTTAGGAAACACCATTAGATTAGGTTTTTATTAGGATTATTGATTACTTTATGTTCTTAGAGTAGAATTTAGATTGATTGAAGCTTTGTATCTCTTATTCATTACTTTATGTAAACCAGGTTATATCTTTCTATCTTTATATCTCCTTCTTCTTTTACTCCTTTCTTTTGGATTGTATTGAACATTGATGATTTATTTAATGAATATGATTATGATTTTATTTTTTAATTATGTGCGAGTAGATTTAATATAGGGTTTTGGTAAATACACTTATGGTATGATGATACTGCATTAATTGAATTGTGAAACCTTAATTGTGATTGTCTGTGGTTAATGAGGATGAACTATTATGCATTATATGGGTTGATGAATGTCTGGCCAATGTTTATCACGTGTTAGATTATTAACTGATGAACTGAAATGTGAAAGTTAATGCCAGAACTTAATAATTAATTATGGATATTTTAATCACAAAATTGGTTTAAGGTTCTCTAGGAATTGAATCAATTGGTAGGCATGAGAACCCCTATTAATTGAATTAAATAGTAAGCATGGAACTTAATGGACCTAAGTTAAACTAAGAACCACAAAAGTAGGCAATTGGATTAACCTAGGTACAATTAGTAACGCTTGAAAGAGTTATTAATTTATTAAGGCTAAACCATCCCCAATTACCTAGATAATTGCAATTAGAGGTACATATTGATTGTTGAATATCATAAGTGCGATAAATCCTAACCCTAGACTTTTGTTAATTGATTATCTTATTTAATTAATTATGATTTATCTCTATCAAATTACATTAGTTTAGATAGCTTGTTTTGTAGAACTCTAGTAATTAATCTATGGTCTATGTGGGATACGACTTGTACTCGTTGGACTAGCTACAGCTACACCCACCGTGCACTTGCAATTAATTAGTAAAACATACACAATAGTGTGGTTGAGGATGTTTTAGTGCAAGTTGATGATCTAATTTTCCCTACTGATTTTTACATACTTAACATAGAGAATGATGATCAAACTACTCTAATTCTATTAGGAAAACCATTGTTAAAAACATCTAAAGCTATAATAGATGTTCATAATGGCACAATAACAATGGAATTTGAAGACAAAATTATAAATTTTAGTAATTGTAATGCCATGAAAGATCTTGTTAATAATCTTCCTGCCTATGTTGTTAATATGATTAACTCTATAGGACATGATGTTTCTATTAATAAGCTTCCTAATAAAAAGGTTGAGGAGCCAGCCTTGAGTGTTAAGTTGTAGGAGAATAATGGAGAGTTAAAAGTAACTCCAAAAGTGCAACAAATAGTTAAAGATCCTCGTACTTTATTACCAAATTCTAATGAAAAATGTGCATATTCTGTTTTGCAGGATCCTAGACCAAATATGACATATCTTCCTAATCACCTGAAATATGCCAAAAATTTTGATGCTAAAAAATAGGGGGTATTAATGCATATTTTTTTGGAAAAAGGAAGTGCTATTGCAAAAACAGATGCAAACCTTAAAGGCATAGACCTAGCTGTAGAATTGCATCGAGCTTTATCGATTAAAGAGACTAAACCTCACAAAGGTAAGAAAAATTTCCCCTGGTTTGGACCCTTTGTTATTACTAATGTGTTTACTTATAATGCAGTAGAACTTCAAGGCTTGAATCAATCCCAAAAATTTCAAATTAAAGTGGATAAAACACCCCCAAAATTCTTTTATTTATTGGAAATGATGTGTTAGGATGGAATTAAATAGACCATTTTTATAAATATAAATATGCATATTAGAAAAGAGAAATTTCATTTTTGGAGGAAAGTTCTAAAGGACAAAATAGTAATTTCTTATCTTTCAAGGCTGAGACCGGGCAGCACGAGGTGGAGTGAGGAACCATGGAAAGTGTGGCACAAAAGCTCATTGGCTTATATCTCAAGAGGAGATTAAACACTTGGCAAAGTTTAATTCACCCAAACAAGGCCTTAGCTAATGATATAGTTCTAATTTAATGGCATGGCACAAATATAATATTTAGAGGAATTAAGGGCCTTGGTTAATGGAAGGGAAGCTTTTTGGCGAAGCTTTAGTTTTTTATTCTATTTTTTTGACCCAAGGGAGAAAAGTCGGCCAAACAAGGAAGGAGGAGCAGACCCATGGCAAAGAGGAGAAGGAAGAAAGAAGAAAAATGGAAAGAAAAGAAGGAGAGAGAAAAGGAGGAGAAGAGAGAGAAAGCTGAAGGGGAAGGGGAAAAGGTAATTTTAGACCCTTCAATCTTCCTTAATCTTGTGTTTACTTATGGGATTCTTGGAGCTCTAATAGTGGGAAAAATTCTACAGCTTGGTGGTTGAAAGAAGAGTGAGGAAATCTATCCAAAGCTAGAGAGAGAAAGAGCTAATTGGTGAAAGATCAACACCTACACTTTTGATTTTTGGACAAAATGGCAATGTGTATGTGTATATATGCTTTAATGGAGGCATAAATGCATGGTAGTTGTGGGCATTGATGAAGTATTATGATGTTTGGTGGTTGCCTTCCATAAACATGAGTGAGGAAGTGTGTTTAGGACCTTTTTTGTGGATGGTTTTGGGATTATAACTTATAATTTTTGGAGGTTAAATGCTGCTTTTAACTTGAATAATATTCCTACGATTTATGTTTTGGTTGATTTTACTGGTTGAAGGTTGTTTGGAAATGGAAAATGGAATTTTAGCATATTTGCACCTAAAGCACAACCAGGCTGTGCTTTGGGTGGGAAAGGGGAAACATACCTATGGCATGGGATGTAACACGGCCAGGCCGTGTTACGTGTTTTCCCAGCTCATTTTTGCTTATTTTTGACCCTTTTTGATTCCTAACTTTGAACCAATGTTTCTAGGACTTAAATAAGAGTTCCATGAGCTACAAATTGAGGTAAATAACATGGTTTCCTTTGAATGTATTATAGTTCTCATGATTTAATTATAAGTGCATGAAAGAAAAAGGGGTAAATGACATGTACATATCATATGAAAGCATTAATACATAATTGTTTTATCCTATTCTATGTGAAGAAATGGTTGGTCATGCACATGATGGTATTGATATGTATATTAGCATTGATGTTGCATGCATGAAAGAAATGGTAAGTCATGCATATGATGGTATGGATATGTATACTATTTTTGATGAATAGTGGCTATAAAATACATTAAAGAAATATGTGAATGTCAGGAAGACCCTCTCCAAAGCAGGGTGACCTGCTAACAAGTGTCATCCTGTTGTGTTGAGGGGACTAACGAATATCCAGGATTACCCTTACCTAACCAAGGTAACCCGGCGACATGCGGCACCTTGTGGAGGTAAGGCGATTGAGGGGTCGTGGCTTTGTTATGATACCAGGTTAGGGAACGCCCTATAGCCTATAATGGTGGGTGAGTAGCTGGAGGTGGAAAGGGATCCCACCACCTTTTGGCTAGAAAAGAAGATATGAATTACAGATGATGAGACACTATGGAAATTAATGTATATGCATATGGTTAATACATATTTTGTTATTGATGAACATTTGATATTGATGCATAACCTATATGCTGATCATGTAAGTACGTTATACATTCTTGTTGTCTTTCTATATATAAGAGAAAACGTTTTCTGTAACTTATACAGTTGAACATAACACATAAGTTTTCTTGGTATGTGGTTGTTTACTAGATATTGATCTTATTGGGATTTCATATCTCATTATGTTTCTTATGGTGTTATGTTCTGATACATATCAGTGACATACCGTATGCTATCCTGACGCTTCTTCTAGAGCTACAGATAGTGGAGGTCCTTTACTTAGGATAATTCACTGTCATTGCTAGTCTGCTTGTGATTAATATGGTGGAAGTACTTGCACTCAGGCCACCTCCTCCACCAACAGTTCCCTAGGTTGATGGTCGTAGGGGCAGTAGTATAGTACACTAATATATGACTAGTTAATGGGTTGACCCATTGTTTTGGTGTAACCACACGGTACTTTGTCTTTTAAGTATCAGGCTTAGTACCTAGGGTTACACGTGTACATACAAGCTAATATCTGATGTAATGTGAATATGTATATATATATATATATATATATGTAAGATGCATATACTTTTGACTTCTTGTTATTTGTTTTGTTGTCTGTGTCAGACAAAGAAAAAGCTGGTCATTACAGTGGACATCACGGATCATCTTCAAATTAAAAAGGAGGCATTAATGCATATTTTTCAGGAAAAAGGAAGTGTCATTGAAAAAATAGTTGCAAACCTTAAAGGCATAGACCCAACTGTAGAATTGCATCAAGCTTTATTGATCAAAGGGACTAAACCTCACAAAGGTGAGAAAAATTTCCCCTAGTTTGGACCATTTGTTATTACTAATGTGTTTTCTTATAATGTAGTAGAACTTCAAGGCGTGAATCAGTTCCAAAAATTTCAAATTAAAGTGGATATTAAGGATCCTCTTCAAACTAAAAAGGAGGCATTAATATATATTTTCAAGAAAAAAGAAGTGCCATTACAAAAATAGTTACAAACCTTAAAGGCATAGACCTAGCTGTAGAATTGCATCAAGATTTATCAATCAAAGGGACTAAACCTCTCTAAGGTAAGAAAAATTTCCCCTGGTTTGGACCCTTTGTTATTACTAATGTGTTTGCTATAATGCAGTAGAATTTCATGGCTTGAATCAGTCTCATAAATTTCAAATTAAAATGGACATCAAGGATCTTCCATGAATGAGATAGGGAGCTTTAAGTCGAGCCAACGATATTAGAAAAAGGCACTTATTGGGAGGTAACCCAACATAGTCATTGCTAAAAAAAGAGAGGTGAAATTCAAGATCTAGTAATGTAATACTCTCATCCCACCCCAAATAAGTTCAGGGAAGTTCACTTAACTTAAATCTCTTCATATCTCTGTCTTTATTTTCATCTTTATTTTACATTATGGACAATGTAAAGTTTGAGTGTGGAGGTAAAAGTATATTTTCCTGAATAATTATGACCCTATTTTGAGCATCATTTTTTTGATTTTCACTATCAATGCACTTTTATTGTGTTTAGCAAGTTGAGTGATTGTGTGAGTGTTTCAATTTGTCTTTTGTGTTGTTAGGCACAACCAATAGCCAATGATATGACTATCCAAAATTCTTTAACTCTTGAAAAATATAGAAATTTCATGGTTATGTGCAATTTTAACTCTTTTGTAATTTATTTTTGACTTTAAAATCCTGAAATGTAGTTGTATAATAACTTTGGGCATTTAATTTTTCTTTTACTTATAGAAGGTTTATATAATTCAAAAATATTTTATGATCTCAATAGGATTTTAGAACTTATTTGAATGCGGAGAAATCCTAGGCTAATACTATTAAGTAAGATATTATTTAGGTATTATTTGATAGATTGAGCCTTTCAAGCCTAATCTAAGAAATTAGATATTCTTAGTTCCTCTATTTGAGCTTAATTGACTTTTTATTCTATATACATAAATGAGCGAAAAGCCAAATTTGTGATAAATATCCTTATTTTTTACCCTATTCACTTACTCTATGATTTTTTTTCTAAATATTTGTTTTGTAGAACTTTATTGAACAAAGGGTGGAAGGGTGAAGTGAAGGAAAAAAATGAAAAATCCAAATGATAAAAAAGGAAAATTCAAAAAGGAAAGCCTATGTAGTGGGTGAACAAAAAATAGTGAACCAAGGGCAAGAACAAACAGAATTTAATCAAAGAAAGAAAATGAGTTTGGGGGAAAATCCTCCAAATTAAGAAAGCTTAAGAGATTAGAATTAATCATGTAGCGCTGGGTAATTGAGCGTAAAATTATATCATCTATGCTACACTATACCCTGGCCACACTACATGCTAAATAAAGCCTTATTTATCTTAGAGGTAGTTTTGGCCTACATTAGTGAAGATTTGCATAAAAAATAAGCCTATGGAAATCCTAAATTAATTAGAGATCTGAACCAAAAATTTTGGGATATATAAACTCATCCTGGTAAAGGAAATCTATTGACCTAAAAATACACAAACACTCGGGATTTAGGAGAACAAAATAATGAATTGCATTTGAGTTAATTTAGTGCATGGTTATGACCTTTCAAAAATTTTCTTGAGTATATTTTTATGTTATGAGACAAAAGCTTGGTAAGCCTAACACTCACTACATATATTGATTTTTATTTTTGTCTTTAAGAATTATTTTTCTTGAGGACAAGCAAAAGGTTGAGTTTGGGGGTATTTGATGTGTTCATAATGTAGCATGATTTTAATATCTATAAACTTAATTTTTGTTTGATTTAAGTAAAATATGATTAGGGATTATCGTAGTTTTGTGTTTTGTGTTGTAGGAGCAAAGGAAGAAGAAAATAGGAGAAAAAGAGAAGAAATTCATGAAAAAATGCTGAATTGTTGTGATTCCAAACCTTTTAGTACTAATTATACCATATATTCCACATATAAACTCCAATAAAAGTGATTTAAGTGCCTAGGAAAAGATAAAACAATAATATACAACTGTTATGTTGAAAACTTTTGCAAATTTAGGAGAATTCAGAGCGTTATAGGGCTTGAAATTCATAATCACGGTGCAGCAAGATGAATCTTGACATTTTGTCATTAATTGGAATATATCTCTCCCATATTGGCTCTGATTAAGGTGATTTTAGTAGCTATGGAAAGATAAGAGATATGGATGCAACTTTCATGTTGATCACTTTTCTAAATTATAAAGAAATTGTAACGTCACGGTACTACGAAATTTTAGTAACAGGGCACTGCGATGCTCCCCATCCACTGCAGAAAATTAAATTGTGATTTTAAGCCCTTTTTGACTCCAATTAAAGCCCAAAAACTCGGTAACTGACCTAGAAGCAATCCTATTTCATTTAGGACTCTCCCAACCTATAAATAAGAAGGAAAGTAAGCATGAACATATCATGTAAGGATCTAAGCATCAAATCATCAAATTCTCAATTATCTTCTTCTCTAGATTCTCTTATGGCCTTGCGTGGCTAATTTCCTTTTCGTTTGTTATGGAAGATTGAAATATCAAGGATCTTTTATGCATTTTGAGATTTGGATTTGAGTTTAATATATCAATTTTAATTGAGCATTGATTATTCATCCATTTTTATTCCCATGATTGTTTCAATTGATATCAAGAGTGCACACTAGTGATTTTATTGTTTCAATCTAATGTTGAATCATATATTGAAATTTTTTTTCATCATTATGATTTAAGAGGAAAATAGGGTTAATAATTGTATGATTATGAATTATTAATTCTATGGTGAATGCTTGACTAAATTAAATATAGTTAATGTATCTATGTTTGTTTAGCTCTATCAATTTCTTTAATTCTTCATGCGGTTAATAAATTATACTTTACTGATATGCTAATGATTACTTGTTAATTAGGGCTAATTGAGGCTATCGCCATAAAATACTAAACTGAAGGAGGAATAGAGATAGGATCCTAATGATATATACTCAATTTAAGATTGATTATGTTGTTAATTATCAATGTGATTCCTTGATGGTGGATATCACTCGAAACTAACTCTTTCATCATTAATTGCTCTTTTATTATTTGTGATCATTCTCTTTTTACCTTATTAATTTACTTTCAGCATTCAATCCCCCTTTTCTATTTCAAAAAAGGTAATACTAATTGATTCTACAAATTTTATGTTGAGCACTTTGTCAAATTCGGGAGATTTTAGAGCGTTACAGAGCATGAAAGTCAAAATTGCAGTGCAGTAGGATGAATTCTGACCTTTGGTCACTAATTTGGGTATATATCCCTCATATTATCTCTAATTAAGATTATTCTAATGGCTATGGAAATCTAAGCGATAGGACTACAACTTTCATGTTTACCAATTTTCTAGATTCGAAAGAAATATTAGGGCCGTGGCCCTTTAAATTTTCAGCAACAGGGTACCATGGCACTCCTCTTCTGTGCAGAAAAAGTACAATTTTAAGCCCTTTATTTTACTCTAATTGAAGTCCAAAAGTCCGGATCTAAAAGTAATCATACTTCATTTATGACTCTTCCGACCTATAAATAAAAGAAAAAACAAGCATGAAAAGATCATCCAATCATCCATGGTTCAAATTCTCAATCATCTTATTCAATTCTTCTCTAGATTTTTTTATAGCCCTACGAGGCTGATTTACTTTTTGTTGGTGGAGGAAGATTAAAACCTCAAGGAATCTTCATGAATTGTGAGATTTAGATTTGATTTTATTAATTCAATCTTAATTGAATATTGATTATTCATCTTCTCTTTTCTTTTCAATGATTATTTATATAATTTTTAGGATGTAGTATATTATTTGTCTTAATCTACTGTTGAATTATGTTTTGAACAAATTTTTCATTATTGTGATTCAAGAGACAAATAGGATCAATGATTTTGGACTATAAATTATTGAAGCTATGGTGAATAATTGACTAAATTAGATATAGTTGATGTGTCCATATTTGTTTAGCTATATCAGTTTCTCTAATTCTTTATATGATTAATAGGTTAGACTTTACCGATGTGCTAAAGGATTTCTTATTAATTAGGGTCAATTGAGGCGATTGTCATCAATTACTAGACTTAAGGAGGAAAAGGGTTAGAATCCCAATGAAAAATATTCAAACTAAGATTGATTATTTTGTTAATGATCAATGCGATTCCTTTATGGTGGATATCAACCGAAACCAGCGCCTTTGTTATTAATTACTCTCTTTTCAATTAATTTCATTCTCTTTTACTTTTTTTTTTACTTTCATTAATCAAACCCCCTTATTAGAATCAAAAAAGGTAATACCAGTCTTTGTGGGATCTACCCTTACTCCCATGGCTATAGATTAGTTTGAGAGGTAAGGTATTATATTTAGTGTACCAACGATAGTACGCACCACCAGTCTCTATGTGATCGATCCTTACTTCCACTACTATAGGTTAATTTTGAGGTAAGGTAATTGTTTTATTTGGTGTACCCGCGATAGTATCCACAATGAAGCTAGCTCATTTGAAGCTCAAAGTTGTTGTGTAAATATTGTTAACTATAAGTTTTGGAAGTAATTCCTAAACTATAAACTTTATGTTGCTAACTTTGTGGATTATGAATTGATATGGTATTTTGAGCTAGTATGTGTTTGGGAGCTATGAGTATTCAACCAAGTGGATTAGGGAAAGTTTGAGACTTGATTTTTAGAAGTATTAAAATTATTTGGTGGGATATTAGACCTCTAAGATAGTGACTTTGTGCCATAAGTGAATATTGACTTTCCAATATTGTTTCCTAGGGGTTATTTAGATACTGGATGTGTTAGGAATAGTTCTACCCACTTTATTCCCCCTAGATTTGTGAGTATATATGGTTTGCTACAATGTATTTTAAATAAATCCTCTCCTTTCATATGCATTTATTTTTGTTTGGCATGATTTGAATACTCTAATTTGTATAAATTTGGTAATTTTACTCACTTTATATCTATTTTGGAAACTATATTTAGTGCACTTTTGAGACCTTGATAAATTTGAAAATAGATACATTAGTTACATGGATTTTTATTCCTTAGAACCCCAAATATGCAGAGCAGGCCTCTAAAAGAAATCCCTTCATGTTATATGCTATGAATTGAAATAGTTTGTTCATTAGTATTGAACTTTGAATATGGGTGTGTAAATGATCTCTTTCACTTCATTTGGTTAAAATGAGATATTGTTTTAATGTGGTGACAACAAAAACGTTGATTTGGAACTTGGTTATGTTTGAGCATGTTATAACTAAACCAAGTTAGGGATTGAAAATTGACATTATGTGACTTTAACCTAGACATTTTCCTTTATACTGATATTGGTTTGAGATAAAAGTGTGCTAGAGGGATTTAGTTAATGAGAAACCTTACTTTTTTTCTTGATATATTGATTTAAATTCTTATTCTATATGTTTTTACAATTCTTTTTGAAGGAATCAATGTCAGAAATGCTGTCAGCTACTAGTAGCAATTGCTAGCCTTATTGCACCTCGAAACCCTAGCTAGTAAAGGGTTGCTATCCCGTGTAAATGGTAACACATTGTGATTTGATATTATGATGGCTAAGGAGTTGAGAGAATCTCCTCTCAATATTATGTAAGATTTATTATGGCTAGGGAGTTAAAGGAATCTCCTCCCAATTATCATGCCCCTAATTTAAGGGAACATGAGTATCATGATTAGTAAATAAACTTTATCCAAAACATAATCCATACAACCTTTCAAAATGTAGCATAATAGATCTAAAAGAATCAAAAGCATATGTTCATAAGTTTAAGTGTATAATCAAATATACATGCCCAGTCTATGTATCAATACTATAACAAAAGCAAGAATCCTACTTGTGGCGTTTAGAACACACTCTAGAGTACAAAAAATTCTAAACCTGGAACTGTGAGCCCTAGAATCAAAGTGGGCTCACCCAGAAGGTGTGTTGCTTACCTGATTACCTATTTGTAGGGAAAGGATTAGACTTTGTATCCTTATTTGAAAAACATAGAAATATTGTGTAGTGAATTTGACAATTTAGTGAGTAGATAATACTTACTATGATCATCTTGGTCCATATATGGATGTACTCTTATGTAAATAGTTTGCTTTCTTCCAAGGTAAAAGAAAAATCATAAGTACATTCATAAATGACCCTGTCTTAGTAATACTCTCAATTAAAAAGGAAACATGAAAATTTAAAGATAGATACAATGCAACATGACAATAAAACAAATACTTGTTCATGCAATAAAATGAATTCACATGTTCTTCAATTTAAATACTTTAGATTTTAGGAGGACTTTCAATCAAAACCATTATTTAGTCCTAAGCACATAGCAAGGGAGGGTAATCACAAATTAGATAGTTGACAATTCCTCCAATAATAGGAGGCATTCTGCTACTTCTTTACAGAACAGATCCCGTGTGTTAGCCTTCACACGGGACTAGCAACACATGTAATAACCAAACTTTTTTTGGGTACTCCAGATTATGTATTAAAATATACTATCAAAAGATTCCATTAACACACATAGATAAGTAACACATATTTCATATCATTAAGTTAAAAGAGGTTACATTAGTGCTTAGGGGTTATGTATGAGTAACATTGGGTACCACTCATGTCATCAAAACAAAGAAGTACCAGAGGATACTCTGTCAAAATATAAACTGAGTTCACACTATATAATTTATGTTCACACTATATAATTTACATTCTACTAGTTAAGCCCTACCCTAGCACCTTACCCCTATGGTGCAAAGGGTGGAGGCGGGGGTGGTGGAGGCATAGGAATCTCTACCACGTTTGCCACCAGCATATCTTGTAAAATGGTGAATTGACCTAGGAAGGGTATCTCCACCACTTGGATCTCTAAGACCAAGGGCAAGAAAAATGTCAGAATCTCAGTTACTATTATTTGAATACATCACCAAAATTAATAAGAACAAAATTTCAATGGTTTAACATTAACACAGTATATTGTAAACAAAATAGGAATATATGTGTAACATCCTGTAATTTATATTTTTAAATAATAAATTTTTTCTATAAACAAATATATTTTTATTTGTTTAAAACTGATTATGTTTTGTTAAAAGCAAGTATATTTTTAATTAAAGTAATTATTCTTTTGCTTGAAATAATTATATTGGCCTTTAATAAATTTTTGTTGTATTTTTAGAAATATTCTTTCTTTTATTATGTATAAAGATATTTATTTTATTAAAATTTTTATCAAGAAAAGTCATGATTTAAGAGTTTAACTAAAGGTTTATGAGAATGTAAATTTTTAGAAATTTTTGGGATGTTTTAAGATGAAAAACAGTATTTATATGAATAAATATAAAATAAAATTCTATTATTCAATTATTAAAAAATAATAATTATTATTATTATAAAAAAATAAAGAAAAGTGGGAGAGGGAAGACCGAATGAAGAAACGAAGCGTAAAGAAATTCTGTAAACCGATGAATAGTAAAATAGTGTGAATAGTAACCTCCATTTTTCTCTCTAGATCTGGAGTATCTACAGGCCTCCGATCTCAAAACTAATGGTACTAATGGATTAAGGATGGAGAATACTATGATTTTAACCAAACAATTTCTCAAATTAGCCGTAGAATCGCCGTAATCAGAAGTAAAATTTTTTAGAAAAAGATAAACTCTGAAACTCTTACTTAGAGACTTTAAATTGGAAGTCTGACACCGTAGATAGATTCAGGAGCTAAATAAACCTTAGCATATGAAATTTTTCAGCTATCTCACAACTTTTTATTCTTGGTGAATAGTATTTCCCGACGGTTAATAATGTTTTCTAGCCATGAATAGTGACCAAGTTCCCGGAGTTATTTCTTTGATTTTTGGACCCTTCGAAAATGTTTTCGAAGTTTGTTTAATCAAATGTGGATTGAAAAAGTGGATTTTAGGGCTGTCCAATCTGGAGCCCTTACCTTGTGAGTGGATAATTCTTTGTATGACTTGCCCTATACTCTTCTTGATCTTTAAACATTTATTTGATTATGTTTATAAGATATTTACACTTTATATGTTTTTGAAATGCATTAAAATTATCTAAATTGCTTATAATTTTGATTATAGTTCAAGAAGAGTATAGTTTTAGGAAATGGATTTCTGAACTCATGGTATATCTGATTTCACATGTATTTCTCATTAAATGGTGAAATGAATATTTATGCACATGATATTGATTTATAAAGCTATATGATTGCCTCGAGAAAGGGTATGTATATATGATTCTAAATGTATTTATTATTATTTGGCAAAGTGAATATCTATAAATGTGGCATTGATTTGTAAAACTCTAAAGTTACTGATTATGATTGAATGGTAAGTGTAAAACTTATAACGAGTTGCTTGATAATTATACATTGCATTTGTTGAATATGCATATATATATATATATATATATATATATATATATATATATATATATATATATATATATATATATATATATATATATATATATATATATATATATATATATATATATATATATATATATATATATATATATATATATGTATATATGTATTTATATGTATGGATGAATATCGACGGGTTGTATGGCTTGTGATGGTACCGAATAGGGGACGCCTTATTAGCTTGAGTGAGCCGAGGGAGGGCCACTCTAACTGAGTGATAGTGGTAATGTAAGGAGGCAGATGGGTGATGGACTCACATTCCTTGATCACTATTGTAATTGTAGTCGATCGGTCACTATGCGTATAGTAAATGAGTGTGTGGGTTGACCAGATTGCCGAATGAGGCAGGTCATTTTAAATTAGGTTAACTAGATTGCCGAACGAGGCAGGTCATTTTAAAAGTTATAACTTTATCTCAAAATCTTAATCTTTTACTATAGCTTATACAGCTGAGCATAACAACATTTGTTTAATGATCATATTGTGCTGCATATGGTTTTGGATATCTGAATATCCTTTGAATTGAGAATATTTGAAATACGAGTTCCATATAAATTTACTTCTGAACTGTATTATCCATGTGACAAATTTTAAAATATAAGTACATCCATATGTTGACCTAAGAGGTCATAAGAGGAATTATTTACTCACTGAGTTATCAAACTCACTACACGATATTTCCACATATTTCAGATCAGAATACAGAGTCTGATCCTGCAGATAGGTGATCATTTAGGTGACATATTCTGTGGGTGAGTCTACGTTGCTTCCAAGGCTCAATTTTTGAATTATACTCTGTTTGTATTCTAGAGTGCTCTAAACGCTACAGGTAGGATCCCCGTGTTTGCTGTACTTTGATGTTTATAGATTTGATTTGTATATTATGTATACATGAGAGAAATGACAAAAAATTGAATTGTGCATCTTTATGGAGAATATCTGATTGCGGGAAAAAAGATTTTTATTTTACGTAACGTAAATTGGGGGTGTTACAAGTTGGTACAATTGATGTTTATTGTTGATCGACAAGTGAAGAACTTATGGATGAAAAAAATCCCTATGGTTAAGTTATATGGAAAAATCACTCAAGTGAAGAAACATTTTAAAAAGTAAAGATGTTATACATAAAAGATATCTCCAATTATTTGAGTAATAAAGTTGGTAACTCCGAATTATGCCTTAATTTCATTCCCTACATGGAGTAGGATGGGCTGAAATTCGGGAACTGAATTTCTTAACGGGAGAAGAATGTAACATCCTGTAATTTTTATTTTTAAATAATATTTTTTTTCTATAAACAAATATATTTTTATTTGTTTAAAAATTATTATGTTATGCTAAAAGTAAGTATATTTTTAATTAAAGTAATTATTATTTTGCTTGAAATAATTATATTGGCCTTTAATAAATTTTTGTTGTATTTTTAGAAAGATTCTTTCTTTTATTATGTATAAAGATATTTATTTTGTGATTTGTTTTATTCAAATTTTTATCAAGAAAATTCATGATTTAAGAGTTTAACTAAAGGTTTATGAAAATGTAAATTTTTAGAAATTTTTGAGATGTTTTAGGATGAAAAAAAATATTTACATGAATAAATATAAAATAAAATTCTATTATTCAATTATTAAATAATAATAATAATTATTATTATAAAAAAATAAAGAAAAGTGGGAGGGGGAAGACCAAATGAAGAAACAAAGCGTGAAGAAATTTTGTAAACCGATGAATAGTGAAATAGTGTGAATAGTAACCTCCATTTTTCTCTTTAGATCTGGAGTGTCTACATGCCTCCGATCTCAAGACTAATGGTTTTAATGGATTCAGGACGGAGAATACTACGATTTTAACTGAACAATTTCTCAAATCAGTCGTAGAATCGCCATAGTCGGAAGTAAAAAATTTTAAAAAAGGTAAACTCTGAAACTCTTACTTAGAGACTTTAAATTGGAAATCTGACATCGTAGATAGATTCATGAGCTAGATAACCTTAGGATATGAAATTTTTTAGCTATCTGACAACTTTTTGTTCTTGATGAATAGTATTTTCCGATGGTGAATAGTATTTTTTGGCCATTAATAGTAACCAAGTTTCCAGAGTCATTTCTTTGTTTTTTGGACTCTTCGGACACGTTTTTGAAGTCTGTTTAGTCAAATGTGGATTAGAAAAGTGGATTTTGGGGTTGTCCAATTTGGAGCCCTTACCTTGTGAGTGGATAATTCTTTCTATGACTTGTCCTATACTCTTCTTGATCTTTAAACGTGTATTTGATTATGTTTATAAGATATTTACACTTTTATATGTTTCTGAAATGCATTAAAATTATCTAAATTGCTTATAATTTTGATTATAGTTCAAGAAAATTATAGTTTTAAGAAATGAATTTCTAAACTCATGGTATATCTGATTTCACATGTATTTCTCATTAAATGGTAAAATAAATATTTATGCACGTGATATTGATTTATAAAGATATATGATTATCTCGAGAAAGGGCATGTATATTTGATTCTAAATGTATTTATTATAACATCCCTAATTTCGTTTCATGTATTAATAAAAGTACACAAGTATTCAAAGTAACATCTCTAATTTCTTTTCTTTTAATAATAAAGGTACATAAATATTTAATTAAGGAAATAAAATTTATTAGACAATTTTTAAATATCTAAGGAAATATAATTCTTAGAAATGCTTCACCTTACGTATGCATAGAAATGTTTTAACATTAATGGAATAGGTAAAGAGAGAAAACCTAAGAGGAAATATTAGAAATAAATATACTAAAGAAATGTGAGATTCTTAGATAAGGAAGATAAATATTTGTGAAGGTATTAAAATTTCAAGAAGATTGGATTATGGTAATTTTTCCTAATTTAAGAGTTAAAGTTACTAAGTTTAGTATCTCCACTCATAAATTGGGCTTTCAACTATGGACAATTCATATAGAATCTTTCTACCTCACATGAATTTTTAGCAAGCCAATAGGATAGCCCAAGGAAGAAATAAAACATAGACTTGGACTAGGATATAGAAATTGGACCGGTAGCCCAAAAATCATGAAAATGTGACCAAGCCCATTATAAAAAGTAGAATTTTAACCAAAGTAAAGAAAATGGGCAAGAATGAGCCGAAACCCAAGAGGAAAAATAAAAATAAAAATAAAGTGATAAAATAATGGTGTAATCAAGATTAGGTGACAAGGCATTAGGACAAAACATCTATATCCTACACTCATAATTTTTGCAAGTGGTATGATAATACATGGCATTAGGACAAAACATCTATATCCTACACTCATAATTTTAGCAAGTGGTATGATAATACATGGTATTAGGACAAAATATTCCAATCCCACACAAATAATTTTAGCCAAATAATGGAAATTCAAGGGTTAGAAATTTGCCACCCAAAAAGGCAAACCTATCATACTTGATTAAGACAAAAAAAAATGGTTAATCAGGGAAGAACATGTTAGGATAACTTCTGTGATTTAATTTCAGGGAACATCCTATAGGGAATTCAAATAAATAGTTAACATAAGAATTATAGATATATGTGTCATGGATTTTAAGCCACTGGAATTACTCCATTTGGAGTTCATATGAGGTAGATATGGTCTGATTAGTAATCAGTGGTCAAAAAATGTTTAATCAGGGAAGAATCTGTTAGGAAAGCTTCTGTTTTTTTTATTTCTGGGAACATTATGTAGGGAATTAAAATAACTTATTAACATAACAATTATAGATATATGTCTCATGGAATTTTAGCCATTTGAATCTCTCCATTTGGAGTCCATATGAGGTAAATATGGTCTGATTAGTAAGCAGTGTTCAGAAAATAGTTAATCAGTGAAGAACATGTTAGGATAGCTTCTGTGTTTTATTTTTTGGGAACATCCTATAGGGCATTCAAATAAATGGTTAACATAATAATTATAGATATATGTGTCACGAAATTTTAGCCACTGGAATCACTCAATTTGGAGTTCATAAGAGGTAGATATGGTCTGATTAGTAAGCAGTGATCAGAAAATGGTTAATCAGGGAAGAATATGTTAGGATATCTTCTGTGTTTTAATTTATGAGAACATTATGTAGGGAATTAAAATAAATGGTTAACATAATAATTATAGATATATGTGTCACGGATTATTAGCCACTGGAATCACTTAATTTATAATTTTTATGAGAGAGATATGGACAGATTAGTAGGTAGAGTTTAGAAACTACCCGAGAAGAAATAACCTGTAATTTGAGGGACTAATATCACATTGATTTCTTAATATTTCGCTAAACTATTCAACATAATAGTTTTAGATTATTGTTTTATCTTTAAATTGACACTAAGCTCACCTACATCAGAGTTAAATTGAGGGAGTTATGCTTTGATTAGTAAGAGAAGGTTAGATAAGATGAAAACCTGCATCAAGAAAATAAAGAAATAAAATTAATATTTAAAAAAGAAGAAGAATCTTATATATGAAAATAATAAATGACTAGTATATGCCATAACCATTGCCATTGTATGAACTTCTTACCATCTTAAGTGTGAAATTTTGACATGGAAATATTTTATAAAATGATATTTGAAATGGTTATGTTCATGGCATGATTACCAATGATTTTTGGTAATAGTTATATACTTATTATTGAAAGCATATTGTTGGCAATCATTGTGAAAAGAAAAGAAATGAGCACGGTCACATGGCAATCTGTGTGGTGCACCGGTAAGGGACGCCCTACCAACGGTTATGATCATGTTAATAAGAAAAAAAAGAGAAAGTAAACCATGTCGGACAGAGCGAGAAAAGCCCGTACCGGAGAGTAGAAAATACTCACCCTAACCGGGGTAGTTTGATATGAGAATAAATTGATAGTCATCATATGATATCCTGAAAAATAGTATTTATGCCATTCATGTCATAATTGTAAAATTTTCATGTGCATGGATAAAGTGAATTCATGTGACCTAAAGATATTTTCTGTAGTTTATACAGATGGACATGACATAATGAACTATATTGATGGTAAATTATGATTTATTGTTGAACCTACTAGAATTTAATTCTCACTATATTTCCATATCATGTTCAGAAGAATAATTATGTAGATTTTTTCCATGACACTTATTATTGCCGTACGTTGGATCGAGGTGCCCTACCTTGGGCAACTACCAGTTATATCGGATATATATGTACTAGATGTGACTGAGATTCCGGTGGAGGTGCCGCCACCCGCACCAGTGTCCCCGAAAATAGTTTACGTAGATTATTAGGGCTAATATGTATATTTTAAACCTTTGTACAAATGTTTGTAAAATAATAGTGTGTATGGAAACTCAGTATTGTATCACTGTTAAAAAAAATTATGCTTGGTTAAATTAATTATTATGAGTTAAGTGGTTAGAATTAATAACTTCATGGAATTTTACAAATATAAAAAAAAAATTGTTACATTTACATAAATGGAGTTGTTACATTTATCATTATTTGGCAAAGTGAATATTTATGCATGTGACATTGATTTGTAAAACTATAAAGTTCTTATTATGATTGAATGGCAAGCGTAAAGTTTATGGCGAGTTGCTTGATAATTATACATTGCATTTGATAAATAAATAAATAAATATATATATATATATATATATATATATATATATGTATGTATACATATGTATATATATGCATATGTATCATATATATATATATATATATATATATATATATATATATATATATATATATATATATATATATATATATATATATATATATATATATATATATATGCCCTATTAGCCTGAGTGAGCTGAGGGAAGGCCACTCCAACCAGGTGACAGTGATAATGTGAGGAGGCAGATGTGTGATAGACTCATATTCCCTGATCACTTTTGTGACTGTAGTTGATTAGTCACTATGCGTATAGAAAATGAGTGTGTGGGTTGGCCAGATTGCTGAATGAGGCAAATCATTTTAAATTGGGTTGACCAGATCGCCGAATGTGGCAGGTCATTTTAAAATTTATAACTTTATCTCAAAATCTTAATCTTTTACTATAGCTTATATAGCTGAGCATAACAACATTTGTTTAATGATCATATCGTGCTGCATATGGTTTTGGATATCTAAATATCTTTTGAATTGAGAATATTTGAAATACGGGTCCCATATAAATGTACTTCTGAACTGTATTATCCATGTGACCAATTTTAAAATATAAGTACATTCATATGCTGACCTAAGAGGTCATAGGAGGAATTATTTACTCACTGAGTTGTCAAACTCACTACATGATATTTCCACATATTTCAGATGAGAATACAGAGTCTGATCCTGCAGATAGTTGAATAGTTAGGTAACATATTCTGTGGGTGAGTCTACGTTGTTTCCAAGGCTCACGGTTTTTGAATTATACTATGTTTGTATTCTAGAGTGCTCTGAACGCTACAGGCAGGATCCCTGTTTCTGTTGTACTTTGATGTTTATAGATTTGGTTTGTATATTTTGTTTACATGAGAGAAATGACAAAGAATTGAATTGTGCATCTTTATGGAGAATATCTGATTATGGGAAAAAATGTTTATTTTACGTAACGTGAATTGGGGGTGTTACAATATCTTCAGCTGTATGAGCTACAGGAAAATATTCTTTAATATCCAATCATAATAATCACATGTAGTATAATTAATTGAAATGCAAAAGTCATTAATGAACATATTCACAAAATATATTTTATGTCATGCGTAACAACTAATTATCCATCATTCGTTTGTATTTTTGTAACAGGGTAGTATGAGCCATTCACCCTTCTGCTACTCATATACCACTGTCACTTGGTCAGAGTGGCCATACTCCCTCTTGGCTCACTCAAGGCTAATAGGGTGTCCTCTATTTGGTACTATCTCAAAGCCATAAGACCTTACCTTATAGCCACAAGGTATCGTATGTCACTGGGCTACTTAGTCACTATAAGGGTCATACTAAAGATTTCGTCTAATTCAGTATCACAAATTCATCACACAAGCACTTCCTCAACATATGTTTCGTCCATGTTTTATGCATACATCTCATATGCATCTCATCTACATGTCTTTCTTCCATGCATTGAACATACATCTCATATGCATCTCTTCTACATGTATTTCATCCATGCATTGGACATACACCTCATATGTATCTTATCTACATGTATTTCATCCATGCATTAAACATACACCTTACATGCATCTCATCTATATGTATTTCATGACTTAGTTTCTCATAATAAAATGATGGATTTAACATCACAAGACATCATTAAGAAGACATTTATCTGTAATTTGGTTCCTCTCATCATCATTCATTCATTGGAGTTCATTTAAAGTTTTGAAAAAGCAAAACAGAGCAACATCAACCTCAAGCATGGCTTGGTCGTGTCACAGAGCACGACCTGACCATGTCATAGAAAACCCCTACCTGCAAACAACACTGCCTAGCCGTGTCTTACAACATGGTCATGTTGTGGTTCCCACCCAACACATGCCTTAACCGTGTTCTAAAACACGGCAAAAAACAAGCCACTAGTGTCGAGCATAGTCATGCTCGGTGCTGTCCCACTTTTTCCTTTATTTTCTCACTTCCATACCATACCACAGCCACTAAACAATCACCCACAAAATATATCCACGATTATTCAAGCACTATATCAGCTATAACATCTAAAAGATTGATTTATTTTCAAAGCTTTTTTCTAGGCCTAATCCTTCACACTTAACCCTAAATCCAAAGCAAGATTTCATCAACCAAAAAATTTCAAGGGTTACTGTTAAACCTACTTAGTAAACTACTGCTTTGGGCTATTTCTAAGAAATCCTCTTGAGAACTCCTTGATTCACTCCACTTCCTTCTCTGCTTTGCTTCTAAATTTATGCATCAAACACCATGAATAAAAGCTCAAGAAACTTAGAGCAAGGAGAAGAATGATTTAGAAACCCATAAGCTCAAGAAATCACCTTATTTTTTTCCCTATGTTCTTCTTCTTCCTTTTCTCTCTCTCTCTCCTCTCTTTTTTGGCTGCGGTTTCTGCTCCCCCTTCCCTTGGCTGACCTCCTATGCCTTATCCTCCAAATATTATTAAAATATTGCATATTCTAGAAGGCCATAATCCTCTTCCAACTATATCTCCAAACTAGATTTTATTTATTAAAATGCCATTCTATTACATTCCAACTTTTCCTTAACTAGGGCCATGTTTGGTTTTCCCAATTATTCTAAATCTTATTAATCTTACTGTCACGTCCTTAATTTAAGGGCACGTGAAACATATATTTCACAGACAGATATTTACTATAACATGTATAATACAATCCTTTATCATGGAAAACAAATACATAGAGGTTAACTCATGTAAACACGATATACAGACCCAGTTTATAAGTTTCAAAGTAATAGTAGAAGCAGTGATCTTGCTTATGGCATACAGAGCATACTCTAGAATAAAAAAAACATTATAAATAAAATACTGTGAGCCTTGGAAGCAACGTAGGCTCACCCAAAGGGTATGTCACCTAGTTGATCACGCATCTGCAGGACCAGACTTTGTATCCTGATATGAAAAACATGTAAATATCGTGTAGTGAGTTTGAAAACTTAGTGATCAGATAAAGGCTCCCATGATCTTCTAGGTTAGTATATGGATGCACTCATATGTTAAAATTTCCATATAGAAAATACGATTTAGAAGTACATCCATACTGGACCCTCATTTCAAATATTCTCAATTAAAAACATAATAAGATATTCAAAACAAGATACAATACGATATGATCATAAAATAAATATTTTCATGCATCAAAATATTTTACATGAAAATATTAGGAGGATCCTGTATCCAAACCATTAGATAATCTACAAACACACAACAAGGGAGGGAAAATCATATATCAGAAGGTCGACATTTTGCCCAGATACCAATCTCCTTCACATAAAAAATCTTATGTCACACGAGACTAGCAACACCCTTGCTAGTTGAGGTGTCAAGGTGCACCAAGGCTAACATCTCATGCTGTTAGCAAACAATGTTTCCAATATGATTCCTCCACTGAACATAATAATTGCAAAAAAGCCATATTTTTTAAAACAAAAGTTACAGTCTAATACAACAATTTGAGTCAAAGTTTCGTTCCTCTGTCAGAAACTTTTCGATTAGAGTTTAACACATATCCATACCCTTTCGCCAAAAGGGATCTTATAATTATACAAATCAATGCCACGTGCCCATAAATATTCTCTTTTTAAAATTATGAGAAATGTAGTTTAGAAACACATGTTCAATGGGTTTAAAAATTAATATGCAAAACCATACTCTTCTTGAACAATGCTAACTAGTAAGCAAATATGATAATTTAACCCATTTCAGAGACTTAGTATAAATAACTTGTATACAGTGCCAATTATACACTCAAAGTTCAAGAAGAGCATAGGGTAAGTCATAAAATGGATTATCTACTCACAAGGCTAAGATTCTAAGTTGGATAGCCCTTAAATGCACTTGTCCAAACCAAATCTAAACAAATAGCCCTTAAAACGAGTTTAGAGGGTTCAAAATCCTAAAAAATAACTACAAAATCGTGAAATTCATCCTTTAGGAGCTTGGTCAACGCAATAGGACTACTGTCACACATGCTGCATACGCCACCTGTAGGGGCTATGCATGCCCTTCACGTGCCCGGAGGGAAGAAGCATATGTCGGCACATGAGGAGTCTAC
This sequence comes from Gleditsia sinensis, assembly GCA_037074535.1. NCBI lineage: Eukaryota > Viridiplantae > Streptophyta > Magnoliopsida > Fabales > Fabaceae > Gleditsia > Gleditsia sinensis. The sequence goes on along the minus strand of CM073466.1, from coordinate 40,989,364 downwards.
AAGAGTGGTCTGATTCTAAAATTTGAGTTCCCAAGGTTTTACCACCTCCTGAAGCCATCTATGGTGTTAGTTTTCCATTTTGAACTCTAAATAGGAGTTTCAGAACTCAACTTTTTTGGGGATTTTCTCCTCCATTTTTCAATATATTTCTAGCCTAGTTTCCAGAATCCAATTAGATAGATTTGTAGATCTCGTCGTTTTGAGTCTATTGATGGTGGTGGTGTCAAAATTTGAGGTCTAGAAGTGCTAGAAATCTAGAGAGAAATTTTGAGATTTTTAGAGAGAGAAAATAGGGAGAAAGGGTGATTCAAATTTTCCAGCTTCCTTGTGCAACAGATGCACTAAAATATCATGGGGGACCAAACAGCAAAATTTGATTTATTAGGGGTTTCCTTGTAAATTTTCATTATTTACATTTTGACCCCTAAATTTTTAGGAAATTACAGTTTGGCCCAAAATTTAAATTCTCATATTATCTTTATAATTCTTCAAACAATGTGATAAATAAAAACATTTCTAATGGTACTTATCTCCATTTATCATAATCCTTTTTTACTTTTATATTTTTTCTTTAATTTATGTTTTTTTATTTATTTAGGGTTTTTCTTTAATTTAGGGTTGTTACACTTACCCTAAAGAAAACCTTAGTGGGTCTTAGAAACACCTTCTCCACATATCTCTAGCCCTTACCTTACTACTCAATTTTATTCTAGGAGGTTAGAATTTTGGGTTTTACCATTTCTAGTTTTTTCTCAAAAAGGAGAATTATACTCTGTCCCACCCTTCAAACTAAGAATTTCATGCCATTACATAGAATTAAATAGGGGATGTTACAACATCCCTACTAGCTGAGGTTTCAAGGTGCATCAGGGCTAGCATATCTTGATGCTAGCAAACAGTGTTTCCGAAAAAGAATTCTTCCCATGAAAATAATACATGGTAATAATGTGCGATTCATATAAGGAACACTTTCTTAAGTCAATTTCTCTGTCAAAAATTCCCCATCAAATTTTATCATATATCCATACTTTTCCAAAGGCAACAAAATATACATATCAATGCCACTAGTACAAAACATATACTTTCCAATAAGTGAAATAATCCATAAATTTGATAAGAATCTTTGATTTCAATTACCCTTGAATCAGTCTTCTCAAAATGATGCATTTTTTATATGTAACACATGTTCACAGTAGTTCTAAATTCAAGGGAATTGGACATTTAAAATTCCATCATGGCCTAGTAAGCAAATGTAATCGTTTATCCATTATCAAAATCTAAAAATATTAGAATGCAATCATATGATGCACCAATATCACAATTAATGTTTAAGAAAATTGTAAAATAAAAAGAATCATCTACTCAGAAAACAAGGGTTCCAAGTTGGACAACCCCAAAATGCATGTTTCCAAGTGGATTTTGGCAAAATAAACCTTATAATTGAGTTCAGAGGGTCCGAAAACCTAAGAAATGACTCTGGATTCATGAAATTTGGCCTCTCAGAGCTCGGTCAATGCAACAAGGCACTGGGACATGCGTTGCATGTGCCTCTTATAGAGCTGCGCGTGGACTTCACACATGAAGGAAAAGGAAAGCGTGTGGAGGAATGTGAGGCTTCTCCATATGTGATTTAAACTCCAAATTTGAGATCAAAATGTTTTTCTACCTCCTAAATCTATCTATGGTGTTAGTTTTTGGTTTTGAGAACTTTAACTAGGAGTGTTAGAACTTGCCTTTTTAGGACATTTTCTCCTCAACTTTTCAGCCAATTATTGGCAAATTTTTGAGAAATTAATTAGACAAACTTGTAAATCTCGTTGTTCTAAATCCGTTGGTGGTGGTGGTGGTGTTGAAATATGAAGTCTAGAAATACTAAAAATCTAGAGAGGAAATGAGGTTTTTAAAGAGAGAAAATGGGGTTTGAAGGAGATGAAGGAGTCTTCTAGGGGACTGACTGTAGTCAACTACATAAAAATCTTTTGGGGGACTGATTGTTAAAATTTTAAGTTATTGAGGGATGTCCTCAAAATTTTTTTTATTTACATTTTAACCCCTAAATTTTTAAGAAATTTCACTTTGACCCCAAAACTTGAATCCTCATAATTCCCTTGTAAATCTCCATAATTAGGTGATAAGTAACCAAAATCCTCTAGTCCAATTTTATTCTTTCCTAATTCTCTCTATAAGTTATAATTTTTTCTTTAATTTAGGGTTTTATTTATTTATTTAGAGTTTTCTTTATTTTAGGGCCATTGCACTAATAGTATGTAAGAATTATGATGCTTAAGGAGTTGAGGTAATCTCATCCTATTATGATGGCTAAGAATAGGATGACTAAGACAATGATTTCTCTTTCTTTGTTGTGTGCTTAGGAACATAAGGATGATTTTGATTTTAAGTTTTTCTTATGTGTGTTTATAATTCTTACATGAATATCCATTACTTTTAATTTGATTTAGATACATTTCACAAAGGTTATTTTTCCTAGAATTTCATTATTCTTTTTATAAGTTGTTTGTCAAGTTTGATTTCAAATCTCCGAGTTCATTCTTGCTGTAAATTGGATTTTTTAAAATATTTTCTACATAGACAAATATTATTTTTATTTATATTGCACATTTCTATTTATGAAAAACTCATGTGCATGGCATGTTCTATTTCAATTATAGTAGGTGTTATGTTTTATTTTACTAATTTACTGTAAGCGCACGACGTAACTGTAGCTAGTCTGGCAAGTACGGGTCGTATCCCATAGAGAACAATGTCAATTACTAGAATAATACGAAATATGCTATCCAAATCGATGTAATGCGATAGAAAGTTTATCACAATTAAACTAACAAGTAATTCAATTAATAAAAGCCTAGGGTTAGGGTTCACCACACTTATGATATTCAACATTCAACTTATACCTCTAATTGCAATTATTTAGATTAGTTTGGGATGGTTTAGCCTTAATTAACTAGCAATCTCTTTCAAGCATTACTAATCGTACCTAGGTTAATCAAATTGCCTACTTTCGTGGTTCTTAGTTTAACCTAGGTTCATTAAGTTCTATGCCAACCTTGGAAGTCAATTAATCGTTTTTCTCTTGCCCACTAATTGATTCATTCCTAGAGAATCTTAAACTACTTTCGTGATTAAGATATCCCTAATTAACTACTAAGTTCTGGTATTAATCTTCACCTTTCAGTTCATCAATTAATATCTTAAGACGTGGTAAAACGTTGGCCAAACATTCATCAACTCATATAATCAATGCATAATAGCTAATCCTAATTAACCATAGATAACACAATTAGGGTTCAAACAATTCAATTAGCACAATGTATTATCACATCATAAGTGGGTTTACCAAAACCCTAGATCAAATCTAATCAAGCATAATTAAAAGAGAAAACATAATCAAATTCATTAAAGTAATCATCAATGTTCAATACAAACTAAAAGGAAGAGTCGAAGAAAAGATGAGTGTAGAGATAGAAAGATAGAACCTGGATAAAGAATGTAATGATGAAATACAAACTTAAATTATTGTAAATTCTACTCTAAGAACATGAATTAAACATTAATACTACTTTAAACCTAATCTAATGGTGTTTCTTAAGCCTAAAACTGAGTAACAGAAGGTCTGAATACGTCTAGATGCCCTTGGTTGCGTTTCCCTATGCATCTATATCACTTTAGCTGCTCAAAACCCTAAAAAAGACGGTGTGTACGGACTCGAACCACGGTCGTGTTCCAGGACAAGGCCTGGCCGTGCTTCGGGCTGGATTTTGGGAAGTTTCTACATCTTTTGCCCAGAGGACGGCCTGGTCGTGCTTCAAGCACACCAAGCATGGCATGGCCGTGTTGGGGGCTGTCATGCTCCTTTCTTGCCCATTTTTGGTGTGTTTCCTCCTTGCTTCCTCCTTAGCATATTCCAAGTCCATATGGCACTTCTCACGGGTGTTTTTCCTTACTTCTTGGCCTCTTGTGCTCTCTTACAAACATAAAACAAACCAAAGCAGTATCCAGAGCAAAGTATAACCAAAAGCAAAGAAATAACCACAAGTTTACTATAAATTAGGGGATAAAATATAACTATTAAACACTCAAATTTCCTCTTTATCAATAGGGTTTATCTACTCATAGAGTTGTATAAACTCACACCCTCTAGAAATTCATTATTCTTTTTATTTCTCCTTAGGCCTCATCATATACCAAAACCAATGATCTAAAATCATATTTTTTTCCAAAAGGCACAAACAATACTTCTTATTTCAACCAGACCACATTTTTAACTAAGTTTTTCACTTTTAGATGTGATATTCCAAAAATTCAAATATGTAACAGCTCCATTTATGTAACAAATTTTTTATTTATTTAACATCATGAAGTTATTACCTCAACTTAACTCACAATAACATTTATTTAATTATACAATACTAAGTTTACACTCACATCATTAATACAAACATTTGTACAAGACATACATGTACATATAAGCCCTAATCTTCCACATAGACTATTTCTGGGGCCACTGGTTCGGGTGGTGGCACCTCCGCCGGAATCTCAGTCACTTCAACAACTGATATATCCGCAATAATAGGTATTTGCCCAAGATAGGGCACCTCGATCATACGTACGGCAATAATAAGTCTCATTGAAAACAACTGCATAGCTAATTTTCTGAACATGATATGGAAATATAGTGAGAATTAAATCCCAGTATGTTCAACAATAATTCATTATCAATATAGTTCATCACGTCATGTTCAGCTGTATAAACTACAGAAAATATCTTTAGGTCACATGAATGCACTTTATCATGCATATGAAAATTATACAGTTATGACATGTATGGCATGAATAACTATTTTTCAAATTTCATATGATGGCTATCAACTTATTCTTACTTCAAGCTACCCCGGTCAGGGTGAGTATTCTCTACTTTTCGGTACAGGCTTATCTCGCTCCGTCCGACATGGCACACTTTCTCTTTCTTTTCTCATGAATATAATCATAACCGTTGGTAGGGCATCCCCTACTGGTGCACCACACGGATTGCCATGTGACCGTGCTCATTTCTTTTCTTTTCATATTAATAGCCGAAAATATGATTCCAATAACAAGTATGTTCATTATATTCTCATCCCATAATGTATCAAACCATAATCATTCTCAAAATTCATTGGTAAACTGAAATTATGCCATGAATATAATCATTTTCTAATTTTCACTTTATAAAATATTTCCATGTCAAAATTCTACACTAATACCTCGGTAATTGGATAGTAATTGTAGTCTGTAAACAGCGCACCAGGAAAGTTCCCAGAAAAGAGAGGTGGGTCACTAATGGACATGCTTAAGTACCAAGTCTTTCCTTGCCAGAGCTTTCCTTAGACATGCACTTTTCACAGATCACAATTTTTTTTCCAGTAACTAGAATAATTCTTTTCTGATGTGGAAATACTGCAACCACGGAGCATACTAAGATTTTTCAAATAAAACCGGCACTTTCAAAACTTCTTGGAAATTTATATGAGTACTAGGGTAAATTCTATGTTAAAAATTACACACTTAAAATAGTAGTAAGTTCATGCAATGGCAATAGCTAGGGCATACACTAGGCATTTATTATTTTCATTTATAAAATTCCTCTTCTTTCTTGAATATTATTTTCATCTTTTCATTTTCTTTATGTCTAGGCATTTAGTCATTTTATTTCTACTTATATCATTTCCAACACATGTTCTTACAAATTTTATAGAGCATTTTTCCTCAAATTGATTTCTACTATTACCTTAAAAATTCAATTAGGGTAGAAAAATATTGAAAATAGGTTTTACTAACTTTTAACACAGCCTTTGCTTACAAATTAGAGCATAACTCTCTCATTTTAACTCCGATTAAGATGATCTTAGTGTCTATGAAAAGCTAAGACAATTATCTAAAACTATTATGTTAATCATATCAACAAAATAGTATGATATCATGGTGTTATTACTCCTTTAAATTTAGTATTATTTCTTCTCGTGTAGGTTCTGACATTTACTGACTAATTAGACCATATCTCTCAAATTTGAACTCCAAATTGAGTTATTCCAGTTGGTAAAATTCCATGAGCCATATATCTTATGTTGGCGCGCTATTTTAATGCCCTACAGAATATTCCTAGAAATTCAAAAACTAAAGCTTTAATAACATACTCTTCCCTGAAAAAAAATTTTCTGACCTCTGCTTACTAATCGGATCATATCTACCTCATATGAACTACAAATTGAGTTATTCCAGTTGGTAAAATTCCATGAGCCATATATCTATAATTGTTATGTTGGCGCGCTATTTTAATTCCTTACAGATACTTCCCAGAAATTAAAATACCGAAGCTATCCTAACATATTTTTCCCTGATGACCCATTTTCTGACCTTTGTCTACTAATCGGCTCATATCTCCCTTATATGGACTCCAAATTGAATGATTCCAGTGCCTAACTATCCATGACGCATATTTCTTTAATTCTTATGTTAACCATTTATTTTAATTTCTTATAGATTGTTCCCAGAAATTAAAATACCGAAACTTAAAATTCTGCCACCCATAGCCATAACCATGCATAATTATCTACACCAACCTAAGTATTCAAACATACATCACATGCAAGATCAATATGTAACATGATATAGCAACATCATGACCAATCATAAAAGTTCTAAGATCAAAATCTCATATAAATATTATAAGTTTCAAAAATTTTCTTCAAAAAGAAATATTGTTAAACTTACCTGGAGCACTTATTCCCCTAGACTTCTCCTTCATCTTTCTTCCTTTCTTCCTCTCCTTTCCTCACTCTACCTTGCTTCTATTTTTCCTCTCCCTCACTTGGACGAAATTCTAATGTTGTAAGGGTGGGTTTTCTTATATAGACCATCAAATAATTCACCTTTCATGATCATGGGTCTACCTTATCACAATTAAGATACACTTTGTTGAATTTTTGGAAAACAAACAACTTATGTTCTTCTCTTCCTCTTCCTTAGTCAAGATATGCATAGGAAAAGGAGATTTGTATTTTGAAAATTATGATGATATGTTCTTAAGATAAGGGACAAGGTCCCTTTGATTTAGGGATTCATTTCCATTTTCTTTTGTCTTAAACAAGTATGATAGGTTTGCCTTTTTAGGTGGCAAATTTCTAGCCCTTGAATCTCTATTATTTGGTTGATATTATTTGTGTGGGCTATGAATGTTTTGTCCTAATACCATGTATTATCATACCACTTGCTAAAATTATGAGTGTAGGATATAGATGTTTTTTGTCCTAAAGCCTTGTATTATCATGTCACTTGCCTAAATGATGAATGTAGAATCACACCACTTGCTAAATTTTTGTCTTAATGCCATGTAACCTAATCTTTATTCTTATTATTATATCATCATCTAATTTATTTTATTTTATTTTTCCTCTTGGATTTTGGCTTATTCCTACCCATTATGGGCTTGTCCTACCCATTTTCTTTGCTTTGGATAAAATTCTTCCTTTCTTGGTGGGCTTGGTCACATTTTCATAATTTTTGGGCTATTGGTGCAATTACTATATCCTAGTCCAAGTCTATGTTTTATTTCTTGTTTAGGTTATCCAATGGGCTTGTTAGAAACTTATGTGAAGTGAAAAAACTCTATATGAAGTGTCCATAGGTAAAAGCCCAATGTATGGGTAAAGATTTTAAACTTAGTAACTATCGTTCTTGAATTAGGAAAAATTACCCTAATTCAATGTTCTTGAAATTTTAAGACCTTTACTTGTTTCTAAAAATTTATCTTCCTTATCCAAGAATTTTGCATATCTTTAGTATGTTATTTCTAATTTCTTTCCTATTAGATTTTTCTTCTTTATTTGTTCTCTTAATGTTAGAAACATTTTCTATGCATATACATAAGGTGAAGAATTTCTAAGGACTATATTTCCTTAGATATCTAAAATATTGTCTAATAAATTTTATTTCCTTGATTAAATTTTTTATGTACCTTTATCAATAAAAGAAACGAAATTAAGGATGTTACAAAATACATATCAATAAAACTATATCTCAAAACTTATCAATTTATCAATAATTTAATATAGTCAAAACATTGTTTAATAAAATTCTAATTTCCATAAATACATTTTAGGTACCCAAATAAAAAAAAATCATAAGTTGTACTATATATGAACATCTTCCAATTTGTAGTATGTATAAACATCTTCCCATTGCCAATATATACAAACATATCCCAAATAACAGTACTGATACATCAATTTCCTATTAGAAACCAAAATTGCAAATATAATATGAATACAAAGATTCAATAACTAACACTCAAAACATATTTCAATTTTTATTCTTCTATTTCAAATTCTCAATTCATATCAAATAAGTCATAAATCATACTATGTACGAACATATTCTGCAATTAATCAATGCTAACATGACATTCTCATAATAGGTACCAAAATTACAATATACTATGCTTCCAAAGTTTCAACAAATATAAAATAAAATATGTATTTGAAGATTCTATATCTAAATTCCAAAATTTATTTCTATTTCAAATTTTACTCTTCATACTTCTAAAGAAATGACTCACAATGGATACTTGTATTATGTCCTAGTGACTTTATAGTGAAGCATTTTAAATTTAAATGATTCTTAATTAAAATTTAGTTCTTTATTATTAAAATAGTACACTTAAAGACATTCAGTAATTTTAATTAAACTCGCAAGCGCACGAATCTGTTGGAGTACAGATTTAATGGTATGCAAAGTTGATCCCATGAAGATTGCCAATTGATAGGAAACTCTAATTTGAATCCAAATAAATAACTCTATCCTAGTTGTCAAAATATTTGTTTTGTGAGGAGAATATTAAATCAAGTGTGTAGCGAATTGATTGCTCAAATTAAATTGAAATGTATTCAAGGTAAAATGAATGCTAAGGTTAGGGGATCCACTCCTGGTATGAGTAATGATAAATTTAACTCTTTTATCACTCAAATGGAATCCTCACATGAATAAGGTTCCAATTGAAAAATGTATTACTTTGAGCTCACTTTTGTTTATACATGAATTATATTTACCTCCTTTCACACCATTAATACTTGCTTGTAAAATGGATTCAAGTATACATTGTGCCAATTATTATATTTTTTACAATAAGTCAAGATTGATTCAAGAATTTATTGTGCCAAAAATTGTCTACAATGTATCAAGGTTCACACCTTACAAGATTAGAATGAAAAGAAGTATGAAGAATAAACATAACAAGAGATAGGTGGCGAGGCCAACCATAAACATAATAAGAGATAGGCGGTCTAATAGAACCAGCCAATAAGATAAGAGATAAGAATATAGAAAATAAACACAATAACATAATATAACAAGAAATAGGCAGTTTGGTAAAACCAGCCAATTAAAATAACAAGAAATCGGTAGTCTGATAAAACCAGCCATTAAGAAATAACATGAGAAAAGAAATAAGAAGGTAAATACAATATCAAAGATAAACATCAAGATTAAGAGTTAAATTATTATTATTCTCACACCAAGAGTTTCACCCTTTACCTTAGCATAAGGAGATTAGTTTTCCATATTCGAAGTAAGAAAGAAAAAATGAAGATGAACAAGCATGATGATATTATGAAAGGATAACAAAGTATCTAAAGAAATAAGAGCATTACAATACTAAAAATTGAAATTTATGGTCTCAAAACTACACTTTCTTCAGCTAATTTTTGACCCCCTCCTAGCTCACAAGACCCCTCTATTTATAGATACAACTAGTGAGATAAATGACAAAGAAAGTTGCACTAAAGTTGATAGGTTGGATTGCACTAAGTCCACCAAAAGTAATCATGATATTCCTCTTTGATAGCCACAGAATTTGCTACCCATGTGAAAAGCAAAGTTGTAGAAAATTGTGTCAGCTATCTACCTACAACATTTTGTATACATTGACTGTGTATTTTATGAGATACGTCCCAAAGACTGCAGCAAGGTTGGGCTGGACTGCACCAGCAAGCATATTTTCTTCTATCCCAATTTACGCCCTCTTAGTTTCTGAATTTGTTGACCACGTAAGCATAAAAGTTGTAGAACATTTTGTCCGCTATTCACTCACCAAATTTCATATATATTGGATATGTAATTTATGATTTAGGATTAAAATATTGGAGTAAGGTCAGGCAGAAAAACAAACAGCAAACTGATTTTCAACATTGGAGGTTTCTTGAATCTTTATATTTAAGTTCTTTTGAAAATATAGTCATAAATCAAGATTGGATTGATGTACATATCCATTAGGATGCATTTCAAGAGTCAACAAGGTAATACTCCTTACTTAGCCATCCTTAATGAATTCATCTTAACCGCTTGGTTTATAGACATTATTTCTAAAGATCTACAATTTAACTTTGATTCCTCCAATTGAGTCAATTTTCTATTTTATTCTTCATCTGTAGAAGATGCATAAAACTAGAGAGAAATAAAAAAATGCTTAAATATGACAAACAATTAAGATGAAAGTATTTAATTCATGGTTATAAAACTCACTCATCAAATTCCCCCAAACTTAATCTTTTGCTTGTCCTCAAACAAAACACACAAACTTCAAATTTCGAAAGATGAGTGATGAGTTGTATTTGACTTACTAAATATTCCTCAAGGATTTAAAATGTGCAACCAAAGAAAATATCAAGATTCCAAGGTTATGTAGAATTTGAATTCTAATTCAACGTATAGTTTACTCTTGTATCTCAAGTGTGTGTGTGGTAATCCTTTGACATTGGACTTTTTGCATTCAAATAAATTTATGTAATTAAATATTTAAAGTAAATCTCCAGATAGATGCATGTAAGACTCCATAAGCTTATTTTTCATGTCACTTTCCACTAATGTAGACTAATAATAACATTTAAGATCATCAGGACTTTTATTAGGCTTGTAATGTATGGCATAGGTTAAAGGTAGATAAAAAGATATTAATGAAAGCTTAATTCAACATACATGATCATTTGGGTCATTTCAAATTCTTTTGATATTATCATGTAGATTCTATTTCCAACCTTATTCTCATCCTTACATTATTTACTCATACTACATTTTTTTTTCTTTTTTTTTTGAACATAAACCCCCAAACTTATTTATTTAGGGAGTTCTATATAATTTTTTTTAACTCCACCCATCCATCCATGAACCATATCTTTTCAAATGATCATTTCTGAAAGGTAAGAGTTAGACACATTTTTTTTTAAAGGTGAGATAATAATATAGGCATATAAGAAATGAGAAGCATAGGCTCAAAATGGGTTACTAGAGATAGCATAATGAATATGTTGGTCTGAAAGGCTCAAACGATTCCAACAATACTTAATTCATTTCTTAAATGGCGAGCAGTCTAGGATTTCGCCTCAAGTGACAATTAAATAAGTTCTAAAGTTTTATGAAATCACTTGTTATATTTGAATCACATATATCTTTTCTGAATAAACAATAAGTTAAATGTAAAAGATTAAGTACTCAAGATATTTGAGATTTTCAGGTAAAACATACGTTGCAATAGAATTTAAGTTCATACATAACACTCAGAACTCATCTATTTTTCAAAGGTTACAGGCACTTTAAACCGTTTTCATCATTGGTGTTAGTTTTACCAAATTCCAAAACATCACTCAATTGTTTTTTGGAAGATGAACAAACACAAAATAGACAACAAAGATTGAAATAGATATTACCCGAAAGGAGATTAAGAAAAAGATGAAATTGCAGCAAACTAACAGAGAAATAAAGATTTATACAATCAAATAAAATGAGTTATAGATGGATAGTCAAGTCCAGTTTGCGCTTTAAGCGGTTGTCTGATGTCCAATTTATTTGAGCCATAGTTGGATCAGGTACATGAACAAATGCTTGTAATGCGTCAATCAACTCATCAGCATTTGAGGCTGAGATGAGAATTCGTCGTGCTGAGTGTGAGATAAACTTCTGTTCCACAGCTTAATCAAGAAAAGACAACAAATAGTCAAAGAAATTGTTAACATTCAACAAACCTATTGGTTTATGATGGATGTTCAGTTGTGCCCAAGAGACGATTTGGAAAATTTCCTCAAGAGTACCAAAACCACCAGGTAAGGCAATGAAGGCGTCAGCGTTGCACATCATTCTAGCTATGCATTCATGCATGAAGGATACCCTGCATTTTTCCCCAATTTTTTTTCCTACAATGTTTGATGCAGCTAGAGCTGTAGGAATAATACCTAGAACTTGACATCCTCCTAGATATGCATAGCCAGACACACTCCCCATTAACCCTCGACAATCTCCACCATAAACTAAATGCATTTTTCTCTTGGCTAGTACCATACCCAAAGTTTGTGCTACTTTTACATACTCTCCATTTTTCCCAGGATTGAAACCATAAAAGACACAAATATTTCTAAAATGGTGAACTGCGGTTCCCTCCATGATTGCACTTACACTAATTTTGAGTATGCAGCTGAAGATGGTAAAGTGTGTATTTATAGAACTCAGACAAGAATATACTTACAGTGGTTAAGTGAGTAGGCCGGTGGATGTCAAATAAAGTAAAGGTGAAAGATGATGACATGCATATATATGTACAGTAGTTATGATTGTGGCTCACATCTTCCTCTGGTTTTACGTCCAGTAGCGGCTTAAACACCCTCTATGGGTCGAGGATATGCTTCCCATCCAATTTTCTTATAAATTGGAAAACAGGGTCTTTTAACGTCAGATTTCCAAGACTGTACCGTTTATATTCTTTTTTGAAATGGGGCCATAAACTGACAATACTGATATGCACAGATCCAATAGGATGTGTCTCAAGAGACATTGGATGAAAGTCATCATCCAATGAATCCTTTCTCAAACCATCCTTAATGAACTTAATTTTGTCTTCCCCATTTACAGATACCCAACCCAAAGAATCACAACGTTTTTTGCAAGTTTCACGTCCACATTTGTGACAAACACCCATTCTTTTAGCTCTGCGCTTTTTAGCAAAACTGATTTTTGTAACATCCCATAATTTTTATTTTTAAATAATAATATTTTTTTATAAAAAAATATATTTTTATTTATCTAAAAAGGATTATGTTCAGCTAAAATCAAGTATATTTTTAATTAAAATAATTATTATTTTGCTTAAAATAATTATATTGGCCTTTAATAAATTTTGTTGTATTTTTTAGAAATATTCTTTCTTTTAATATGAAAAAATATATTTATTCTGAGATTTGTTTTATTGCGATTTTTATTAAGAAAAATCATGATTTAAGAGTTTAACTAAAGGTTTATGAGAATGTAAATTTTTAAAAAATTTTGGGATATTTTAGGATGAAAAACGAAATTTATACGAATTTATATAAAAGAAAATCCTATTATTCAATTATTAAATAATTATTATTATTATTTAAAAATAATAATCAATAAAAAGGAGACGGGGGAAGGGGGACGACGATTTTTGCAAACTTCGGAAAAACGAGAAAGATGAATAGTAAGTGAATAGTGAGTAAATAGTAACTTTCAACTTTTTCTCTAGATCTGGAGTGCCTATTGGCTTCTAATCTCAAAACTGAAGGTGTTATTGGATTCAGAACAAAGAATACTACGGTTTTGACTGATCAATTTTTCAAATCAGCCGTTGAATCGCCGTAGATCTGAAGTAGAAAATCTCAAAAAAAGGTAAATTCTAAAACTCTTACTTAAAGACCTCTAATTGAAATTCTGACACCGTAGATGGATTCAAGAGCTAGATAAACCTTAAGATATGAAAATTTTTAGCTATTTGACAACTTTTTGTTCGTCGTGAATAGTGAATAGTGACAAAGCTCCTGAAGTCATTTTCTAAGTCTTTGGACCCTCCGAACACGTTTTTTAGGTCTAATTAGTCAAATTCAGCTTGGAAAAAGTACATTTTAGGGCTGTCGAATCTGGAGCCCTATCTTGTGAGTAGATACTTTTTTCTATGACTTGCCCCATGCTCTTCTTGAATTATAAATTTATTATTGTTTCTGATTATAAATTATTTACTATTATAAGTTTCTGAAATATGTTCAAATATCTGTTATACTTACGAACTGGCACATAGTTCAAGAAGAGTATGGTTTTAGAAATGGATTTTAGAACTCATTGAATATGTGGTTCTAAATGTATTTATCATTATTTGATAAAGTGAATATTATGTGCACGATGCATTGATTTGTAAAGGTATATACTTGTGAAAATGATGCATGTCATATTATAAATGAGATTGAATGGCAAGCGTAAAGCTCATAGCGAGTTGCTTGATATTTTACATGTATATATATGTATTGATGAATATCGGCTGGCTGTATGGCTTGTGACGGTACCGAATATGGGACGCCCTATTAGCCTGAGTGAATCGGGGGAGGGCTACTCCAACCGGGTGACAGTGGTAATATGAGGAGGCAGGAGGGTGATGTACTCACATTTCTTGATCACTTATTGTGACTAGGGTCGAGGTCACTATGCGTATAGCAAATGAATTATATTTTCATTGCATTGACCAGATCGCCGAGTGAGGCAAGTCATTTTCAAATTGCATTGGCCAGATCGCCGAGTGAGGCAGGTCATTTTCAAATCAAATTGCGTTGACCAGATCGCCGAGTGAGGCAGGTCATTTTAAAAGTGATGATTTTATCTTCAAATCTTAATATTTTATTATAGCTTATACAGCTGAGCATAACAACATTTGTTTAATGATCATACCATGGTGCATATGGTTTTGGATATCTGAATATCTTTTGATTTAAGAATATTTGAAATACGGGTCCCATATGAATGTACTTCTGAACTGTATTTTCTATGTGACACATTTTAAAATATAAGTACATCCATATGCTGACCTAAGAGGTCATAGGAGGAATTATTTGCTTATTGAGTTGTCAAACTCACTACACGATATTTCCACATTTTTCAGATAAGAATATCAGAGTCTGATTCGGCAGATAGGTGATATATTCTCTGGGTGAGTCTACGTTGCTTCCAAGACTCATAGTCTTTAAATTATATTGTGTTTGTATTCTAGAGTGCTCTGAACGCTACATGTAGGATTCCCGTTTCTGCTGTATTTTGATGTTTATAGACTTGGTCTGTATATTGTGTATACATGAGAGATTATATATTTATCTGTTCCCATGAGAAAGAATTGAATTATGTATCGTTATGGAAAATATCTGATTGCAGAAAAAAAAATGTTTATTTTACGTAATGTAAATTGGGGGCATTACAAGTTGGTATCAGAGCATTAGGTTTTCCTGTGGCTATTAGAGCAAAGAATTCTGTAGTAGGACTTTGAGTATGGGTATGTAACCGCGGACATATTTATACTCACGTTGCTGTTGTGGAATTCTATAGGGTGTCATCATCTTCTTCCTTCTGACTCTTTTCCTTAGATGTGCGATGTTTAAACATCAATTCGTATATTCTAGACGATGCTTCTTGAGAGTGGACTACCAGTTCAGCTTTTAAACTCGTATTGATGAATAGTGAAAAAAAAGAACCCTTTTGGGTATAAAGAAAAGGAATTAGCTGAAATTAAAAAGATTTCATCCGAACATAAAGATAATGGCTTGTTTGGATGTTAAGAAAGTTTGAATTGGTTGTTTGATTTGCTTATGTGAAGCGATATGATGAATGGCTAACATAATATTGATAGTGGATTGATATAAAAGATTCGAAAACAGTTTGGTTTTCATGTATAAGCATTATGAGAAAGGAAGGTTTGCCCATAGAAATTTAAAATTTGAGGCATGCAAAATGGGTCCTTCATGTTAAGGACTCTTGGATAGACACAAACTTTTCATGATTGATTGTTAAGACATTGCACAAGCATGTTAAAGAATAAAGTCAAAATGGGTTGACCTTGTTTAAGTGTTTTGAAGTGCGTTCTAGCTGATACAGTATGAAAATGTCATCAATAGCATAAAAGGTTAGTAAATGAGTTGCAAGTAGTGAACAATCAGTGGAAGCATGTACCCAGTAATTTAGATTCAGCTTTAGCAGCCTATAAGTTATTACAAAAATGGTGCTAAGGATATTTGGAAGTGGTGAGATATGTTGACAAAAAGTATACCAATGTAGATTAAGTTCCAGTGGTTAGAGAATTTTCTGATGTATTTTTTTGAGGAATAGTCAGGATTATCCTAAAGCGTAAAATAGAATTTGGTATTGATTTACTTCTTGAAACTCAACCAGTGTTTATACCCCCATATAGAATGGCACCGACTGAACTCAAAGAATTGAAGGATCAGTTGTAAGACTTGTTAGACAAGGGATTTGTATACTCTAGTACTCTTCTTGAGGTGCTCCAGTCCTATTTGTTAAAAAAAAATGGATCACTACAGTTATGCATAGATTATAGATAATTGACTTAAGTGATAATGGGTAATAAATATCCATTACCTCATAGAAATGATTTGTTTATTAACTATAGTGTGCTCAATGTAAAAAAAATTGATTTGAGATATCTGTATCATTAATTGAGGATAAGGGAAGAAGATATTTCGAAAATTGCTTTCAGGATTTGGTATAAACACTATTAGTTCTTAGTAATGCCATTTTATTTAACAAATGTCCCAGCTACATTCATGAATTTAATGCATAGAGTATTTAAACTTTTCTTGGATCAATTTATTATTGTATTATGATATCTTGGTATATTCAAGGAATTCTGAGGAGCATGAGGACATTTAAAGATAGCTTTGCAAACCTTAAGAGAACACCAATTGTATGCTAAGTTTGCAAAATGTGAATTTTGACTTAGTACGGTTATTTTCCTAGGGTATATGATTACCAAAGATGATATTCAAGTTAATCCTAAAAAGGTAGAAGCAGTGCAGCAATGGCCACACCCTACCACAATTACAAAGATTCGTAATTTTATTTGTTTATCAGGATATTACTATAGATTCATTAAATATTTTTCAAAAAATTGTTTCTCCTTTGACGAGGTTGACAACGGAAGCAATAAAATCTGACTAGTAAGATGAATGTGAAAGAAATTTCTAGAAACTAAAAGAATGTTTAACTACGGTGCCAGTACTGTCTATTTCTTTAGGCACTGAAGGATATACGGTATATTATGATGCATCAAGAATTGGATTAAGGTGTGTGTTGATGCAATATGGTCGAGTCATTGCATATGTATCTAGATAGCTTAAGCCACATGAGTAAAATTGTTAGACTTATGATTTGGAAATAACAGCAGTGGTTTTGCTTTCAAAGTTTGGAGGCATTATCTGTATGGTGATACATGTGAAATTTATACAGTTTCAATCATCTTTAGTTGAGTAGGTGAAAAAGGCACAAGACGACGATGCCTATTTATGTCAAAAAATTTAAGAGGTCAATAATGGCATTGATATTGAATTTATTGTAGATTCTGAAGGAATTCTGAGATTGAGTAAGCGATTGTGTGTATCTGATAAAGAAGAACTTAAGAAAGAAATTTTAGAGGAAGCTCATAGATCCATGTATACAATTCATCATGGAATAACTAAAATGTATAAAGATCTAAAAGAAATTTATTGGTGGGACGGTATGAAGAAAGATATAGTTGTTTTTATATCTCGATGTTTTATTTGTTAGTAGGTAAAAGTAGAACATCAAAGGCCTGTAAGATTACAACATTAGATAGAGATACCTGAATAAAAATGGGGAAGAATAACTATAGATTTTGTTATAAGGCTACCGCGGACACAATAATAAAAAAAAAGGGTTTAACTTAATATGGGTGATCATTGATAGGTTCAAATTTGTCTTTGACTAAGATAGTGAGATTTCATAAGGTATTGATATCGATTATATCTGATCAAGAACTATAGTTCATAGCTTGTTTTGGAGAATTTTTTTAAGAAGTTTTGGATAGAGGTTTTACATGAAACACCGTAAGTTTTCTAATAGGTGAGTGAGTAAATGACTATTTCGTTTGTCGAGATTGTGACTTGGGTGATATTTGATATTTGGATAATATGTCATTAAAATATATGAATGTGTGAAAAGTGAATTGAAATGGGTAAGTAGTAGACATGATATGAATGGTGAAAGTAGATATGTTAGGATTGCTTAAGGATTGGCTAGTAATAGAAAAGTGTTATAAGAGGAGAATGTGAGCATATTGGGTTTACTTGACGATAGATAAGATAAAATTAGGAAATTTGTGATTTCAATTGGTTAGAAGTGAGTAATGAAGGAAATCTTGAAGGAAGATGGATATTAAACTAGTTATAACTTAAAATAGTGAGTTTGGACACCGAACTATATAACAATTTTTAGATGAAAGGAATAGACAAATGATGGCCTTATGGTGCTTTAAGGAATGTAATAAAGTGAATTAGTGGTATTGGAGTTCTTGAGTAATAAAATATGGGAAGTAAGATTTAAATTAATCTTTGAACTCTTAATTTGGAAATATGGAGAATACTATGAGAATCATGTCCGGAAATAATGTAAGTGATTAAGATATTTGTGTTAAGGGTTTATATTATGCTAAATTGAGTCTAGTATCTAGGATGCGAATTATGTTGAAATTAAGGATTCATGTATGAGTAATTGTTGAGAAAAATCTTCTTAAAATGATTGGGGTGAATTAAATGGGATTGATATAAGTTAGAATGAGGTGCTTTTAGATATGATAGAGGAAAGGTTTGATTTTTTTTTATAATGAATTTATTGGTGTTAATAAAAAGGTATAGAGTTACTGTGATGAGGTAAGTTAGAATTGTTAGACATGTGCCAATAGTACATAAACGTTAAATAAAAAGGATTGGTGGATTTATTATTGATTAATGGATTTTAGGATAAAAATAGATGATAGATTAAGATGATGATATTTATGGGATGATGTTGACATGTGAGAATCAAAGATGACTTGATAGAAGTCTGAAATAAGAAAAGATAGTTACCCCAATATGGATGTGAATATGTTCTTTTATGAGTGTGTTTTCTAATATCGATCCATAGATATATCCATGTGAGTTTGAGGATATAAAGTGAAATTGATTAGAAAAGGAATACAAATAATTCAATACAGGACAAAAGTCTAAAGGAATCATAAATGTTAAGCACTAGAAATTATTAGTTGGTGACCACATATTTTTTGAAGAAATCCCCAATGAAAGAGGTAATGAGGTTTCGAAAGAAGTACATATTAGATTCTTCTTATGTTACCTAATTTCAAAAAAAAAATTGGACAAAAATTTGGCTTAACTATGGGTACAATTGATGTTTCTTGTGGATGAAAGAAATCCCTAAGGTTAAGTTATATGGAAAAATCACTCAAGTGAAGAGACATTTTAAAAAGTAAAGATGTTATACAGAAAAGATATCCCCAATTATTTGAATAATAAGATTGGTAACTCCGAATTATGCTTTGATTTTATTTCCTACATGTGGTAGGATGGACTGAAATTCGGGGACCGAATTTCTTAAGGGGGGAAGAATGTAACATCCCATAATTTTTATTTTTAAATAATAATTTTTTGTTATAAACAAATATATTTTTATTTGTTTAAAAAGGATTATGTTCAGCTAAAAGCAAGTATATTTTTAATTAAAATAATTATTATTTTGCTTAAAATAATTTTATTGGCCTTTAATAAATTTTGTTGTATTTTTAGAATTATTCTTTCTTTTAATATGAATAAAGATATTTATTCTGAGATTTTTTTTATTACGATTTTTATCAAGAAAAATCATGATTTAAGAGTTTAACTAAAGGTTTATGAGAATGTAAATTTTTAGAAATTTTTGGGATATTTTAGGATGAAAAACGAAATTTATATGAATTTATATAAAAGAAAATCCTATTATTCAATTATTCAATTATTAAATAATAATTATAATTATTTAAAAATAATAATAAATAAAAAGGAGACAGGGGAAGGGGGACTATGATTTTTGCAAACTTCGAAAAAATGAGACGATAAATAGTAAGTGAATAGTGAGTAAATAGTAACCTTCAACTTTTTCTCTAGATCTGGAGTGCCTATTGGCTTCTAATCTCAAAACTGAAGGTGTTACTGGATTCAGGATGAAGAATATTACGGTTTTGATTGATCAATTTTTCAAATCAGCCGTTGAATCGTCGTAGATCTGAAGTAGAAAATCTCATAAAAAGGTAAATTCTGAAACTCTTACTTAGAGACCTCTAATTGAAATTCTGACACCATAGATGGATTCAGGAGCTAGATAAATCTTAGGATATGAAATTTTTCAGCTATCTGACAACTTTTTGTTCGTCGTGAATAATATTTTCCAGCAGGTGAATAGTGTTTTCCGGCGAGTGAATAGTAACAAAGCTATCGGAGTCATTTTCTAAGTCTTTGGACCCTCCGGACACGTTTTTGAGGTCCAATTGATCAAATTCAGCTTGGAAAAAGTACATTTTAGGGATGTCGAATCTGGAGCCCTATCCTGTGAGTAGATACTTTTTTCTATGACTTGCTCCATGCTCTTCTTGAATTATAAATTTATTATTGTTTCTAATTTTAAATTATTTACTATTATAAGTTTTTGAAATGTGTTCAAATATCTGTTATACTTACGAACTGGCACATAGTTCAAGAAGAGTATGGTTTTAGAAATGGATTTTAGAACTCATTGAATATATGGTTCTAAATGTATTTATCATTATTTGATAAAGTGAATATTATGTGCACGATGCATTTATTTGTAAAGGTAAATACTTGTGAAAATGATGCATGTCATATTATAAATGAGATTGAATGGCAAGCGTAAAGCTCATGGCGAGTTGCTTGATATTTTACATGTATATATATGTATTGATGAATATCGGCTGGTTGTATGGCTTGTGACGGTACCGAATAGGGGACGCTCTATTAGCCTGAGTGAGCCGGGGGAGGGTCGCTCCAACCGATTGATAGTGGTAATGTGAGGAGGCAGGAGGGTGATGTACTCACATTCCCTGATCACTTATTGTGACTAGGGTCGAGGTCACTATGCGTAGAGCAAATGAATTATATTTTCATTGCATTGACCAGATCGCCGAGTGAGGCAAGTCATTGTCAAATTGCATTGGCCAGATCACCGAGTGAGGCAGGTCATTTTCAAATCAAATTGCATTGACCAAATCGCCGAGTGAGGCAGGTCATTTTAAAAGTGATGATTTTATCTTCAAATCTTAATATTTTACTATAGCTTATACAGCTGAGCATAACAACATTTGTTTAATGATCATACCATGGTGCATATGGTTTTGGATATCTGAATATCCTTTGATTTAAGAATATTTGAAATACGGGTCCCATATGAATGTACTTCTGAACTGTATTTTCTATGTGACACATTTTAAAATATAAGTACATCCATATGTTGACCTAAGAGGTCATAGGAGGAATTATTTGCTCACTAAGTTGTCAAACTCACTACACGATATTTCAACATTTTTCAGATAAGAATATCAGAGTCTGATTCGGCAGATAGGTGATATATTCTCTGGGTGAGTCTACATTGCTTCCAAAACTCATAGTCTTTGAATTATACTATGTTTGTATTCTAGAGTGCTCTAAACGCTACAGGCAAGATCCCCGTTTCTGCTGTATTTTGATGTTTATAGACTTGGTCTGTATATTGTGTATACATGAGAGATTCTATATGTATCTGTTCCTATGATAAAGAATTGAATTATGTATCGTTATGGAAAATATCTGATTGCAGAAAAAAAATGTTTATTTTACGTAATGTAAATTGGGGGCGTTACACTTTTTTCCAAACCAGGCATGTAAGAGATGAAATTATTTGCAGACTCACCTGATAACTATACCTTAGCTTCAATTAGTGACCGAATATCAGCAAGCATTCTCATGTTCATCAACACCCTTAATCTTGCAACTCGTGCTTTGTAAATTTTTCTCAATGCATTGGGTGGAAGAGAAGGAAAATGATTTTTCAATCTTGTAAGAATGTCCTCCATTCTCGACTCAATGTTTCTTTTCTCTTTTTTTTGAAAGAGCAAAAGCAATAAAGGTAGGGAAAACAACAGAAATTCAAAAGAAGATAACACTGAAGGGAAAAATTAATGCAAGTTAAATAAAGAACGATCTTACCTAGATAGCATACACAACAATTTTTAACAACAGAGCAAATCAATCCTGGTAGATAGGATCACGCAAAGGTGTCTCCTCTATCTCTGGGTTATGTAATTCCAAAAATGCTTTCAATCTTTGACCATTCACTTTAAACATATCACTGTTCTTGGGATTTTTGATCTCCACTGCACCATATGGATAAACAGTACGAATAATGAATGGGCCTGACCACCGAGAACGTAGCTTTCCTGGGAATAAGTGCAAACGAGAGTTATATAGGACCTTTTGACCTACATTAAATGATTTTCTTAAAATATGTTTATCATGAAAAGCTTTCATTCAATCCTTATACAACTTTGCACTTTCATATGCATCATTCCATATTTCTTCTAGTTCATTGAGTTGAAGCTTCCTGTGAGAACCTGCTTTGTCAAGAGCAAAGTTAAATTGTTTGATGGCCCAATAAGCTTTATGCTCTATTTTAACAGGTAAATGACAGGCCTTGTCATACACAAGTTGGTAAGGAGACATTCCAATAGGGGTTTTAAAAGTAGTACGATAAGCCCATAAAGCATCAGAAAGTTTCAAAGACCAATCTTTTCTATTTGGGTTAATCGTTTTTTCCAAAAAAAATTTAACTTCCCTATTCGAAATCTCAACTTGACCACTAGTCTGTGGGTGATATGGGGTCGCAACTTTGTGTGTGATACCATATTTCTTCACTAAATGCTCAAATTGCCTATTACAAAAATGCTTCCCCCCATCACTAATGATAGCCCGTGGTGTGCTAAACCTTGAAAAAATGTTTTCTTTCAAGAATTTCACCATAATCTTGTGATCATTTGTTTTACACGAAAGAGCCTCTACCCATTTTGACACATAATCCACAGCAACAAGGATGTATAAATTTCCAAATGAATTAGGAAAATGACCCATGAAATCAAGTCCCCAGACATCAAATATCTCAACAATTAGAATGGGAGTCAGAGACATCATATTCCTGCGTGAGATACTGCCCAATTTTTGACAATGCTTACAAGAACTACAATACAAATGGGCATTCTTGAACAGTGATGGCCAATAGAAGCCACATTGCAAAACCTTTGTAATAGTTTTTTTAGCACTAAAATGACATCCACAAGCATGATCATGACAAAAAGAAATAATATTATGTTGCTCACTCTCGGGAACACATCTCCGAATGATTTGATCAGGGCAATACTTAAATAAGTATGGACCTTCCCAAAAGAATTTCTTTACTTCAGTTAAATTTTTTACCTGATCTTGCTTACTCCAATGTGTAGACATTTGACTTATGACAAGATAATTAGCAATGTCAGCAAATTAGGATAACTGAGAGATAGACATGAGTTGCTCATCTGGGAAGGAGTCTTTGATAGGCAAGTTATTGTCACTTGATTCAACTACCAGTCTAGACAAGTGATCAGCTACAACATTTTCAGATCCTTTTTTATCTCGAATTTCTAAATCAAATTCTTGCAACAACAAGATCCATCTTATCAAACGTGCTTTAGCATATTTCTTAGAAAGAAGATACTTAAGTGCAGCATGATCTGTAAAGACTACAAACTTAGATCCTAACAAATAAGATCTAAACTTGTCTAGAGCAAATACCACAGCTAGTATCTCTTTTTCTGTTGTAGAATAATTCAATTGAGCATCATTAAGAGTTTTACTAGCATAGTATATTATATAAGGATACTTATCAAGACGTTGACCCAAGACGGCTCCAATTGCATAATCAGAAGCATCCCACATGATTTCAAATGGAAGATTCCAATTGGGTGGTCTAATGATAGGTGCAGAGGTGAGTAAAAATTTTAGCTTTTCAAAAGCTTGACAGCACTCTTCATCAAAGATAAAAGATGCATTTTTGGTAAGTAAACTACACAAAGGTCTGGAAATTTTGCTAAAATCTTTGATGAATCTGCGATAAAACCCTGCATGGCCTAAAAAAGAACGTACCTCTTTCACTGTCCGGGGAGGTGGAAGACTGGAAATCAATTCAATTTTGGCTCTATCTACCTCAATACCTTGACGTGACACAACATGCCCTAAAACAATTCCTTTCTTAACCATAAAATGGCATTTTTCCCAGTTCAAAACAAGGTTCTTTTCTTTACAACTAATTAAGACTAATCTTAAATGATGTAAACATTCCTCAAAACTAGACCTATGTACAGAAAAATCATCCATGAATACTTCCAAAAATCATTCTACCATGTTAGAAAATATGCTTGTCATGCAACGCTGAAATGTGGCAGGTGCATTGCACAATCCAAATGGCATTCTACAATAGGCAAATGTTCCAAAAGGACAAGTGAAGGTAGTTTTCTCTTGATCTTCAGGTGCAATGGGAAATTGATTGTACCTAGAGTATCCATCAAGAAAGTAGTAATAAGCATGTCCAGCCAACTTCTCTAGCATTTGATCTATGAAGGGAAGTGGAAAATGGTCTTTCCTTATGACAACAATCAACTTACGGTAGTCAATACAAATACGCCACCCAGTTTGCATTCTAGTGGGAATTAATTCATTCTCTTCATTTTTAACTACAGTAATGCCAGACTTCTTGGGGACTACTTGAACAGGACTAACCCATGCACTATCAAAAATTTGGTAAATGACACCACATCAAGAAGTTTAATTACCTTAGCTCTCACAACCTCCTTCATGTTTGGATTTAAACGTCTTTGTGGCTCTCTTGAGGTTTTGGCATTATCCTCCAAATGTATTCGGTGCATGCAGATTGATGGACTGATACCTTTAATGTCTGCTATTGTCCACCCTATGGCTTCACTATGTTCACTAAGGACTTTTATCAGTTCAACTTCCTGTTTACTATTCAAATCAGATGCTATGATCACAGGCAAGGTCTTAGAAGGTCCTAAGAACACATACTTCAGAGAATCAGGTAGAGGTTTTAATTCTAATTGGGCGGTTTCTATATGGAAGGTAGTAGGACAGACTCAGAAGGTGTAAGTGTTTCTGTTTCTTTATTGGTATTCATCAATGGAATAGTTTTTAATAGGGAATTTACCTCACCAACTAAACAATCCTCATTTATGTCCATATTGAAGTGGGCCAAACATTCTTCCAAAGGGTCATCACCAAAAGAACTCAAAAATGAGTCATAGACTATACTCTCAGTCATGTTGACCTCACAAACATCACCAGTGTCCACAGGTTGACGAGAGACATTAAAGATATTCAATTCAACTGTCATATTTACAAAAGATATATTTAAGATACCATTACAATAGTTGATGATTGCATTGGATGTTGCCAAGAATGGTTTACCTAGAATGACAGGTAGTGTATCCACATTCTCAACAGGTTCAGTATCAAGAACAATAAAATCTATCAAAAAGTAGAATTTATCAACCTTTATGAGAACATCCTTTATGACACCTCTAGGAATTTTTGTGGACCTATATGCTAATTGAAGGGTCACTGATGTAGGCTTCAACTTTCCTAGCCTAAGTTTTGCATATACAGAGTATGGCAACAAATTCACACTTGCTCCTAGATCAAGTAAGGCTCTGTTAATCACATGGTCACCTATCACACAGGAAATTGTAGGCCAACTAGGATCTTTGTACTTGATAGGAGTTTTTTGTTGACTTATAGAGCTCACTTGTTCAGTTAAGAATGTCTTTTTTGGAACATTGGCTTTCCTTTTCACCGTGCAAAGATCTTTCAGAAATTTTGAGTAAGCAGGTACTTGTTTGATAGCATCTAGAAAAGGGATGTTAATGCTTTCTTGCTTAAACACCTCTAAAATGTCACTATACTGAGTAGCTTTCTTGATTGCTGCAAGTCTTTGTGGGAAAGGAGCTTTGGGGGCACAAGGAATCTATTCACTTTTCTTTTCACTTGAGTCATTATTTTGGGATTCATGTTGACTCTGTTCCTCATTTTCTGGCATGGGAACATGATTATCAATGACTTTTCCAGATCTAAGGGTTGTTACAGACTTTACTTCTTCATTAGGATTTTTTGATGATCCTACTTCAAATTGACCGTTAGGATTAGGAACAGGTTAACTGGGAAATTTCCCTTTTTCTCTCTCTCCTACAACATTAGCTATTTGAACCAATTGTGTTTCAAGCTTTGAAATAGCTTGAGTGTTAGATTGCAAAACTTATTGGGTCGACTACATGAACTGTTGCAAAGTATCCTCCAAAGAAGGTTTTTGTTGTTGTGATACCCTGAAAGGAGGAATATGTTGAGGAACCTGAGGGTATGAATTGGGAGGGGAAAATTGCTGCCCACCTTAATTCATTGGAAGCTGATTTTGTTTCCATGAAAAATTTGGATGATTTCTCCAATTTGAATTGTATGTTGGTGCAAATGGACTATCTGATGATTTTCTGTAACATCCCTAATTTCATTTCATGTATTAATAAAAGTACAAAAGTATTCAAAGTAACATCCATAATTTCATTTCTTTTATTGATAAAGGTACATAAATATTTAATTAAGGAAATAAAATTTATTAGACAATTTTTAGATATCTAAGGAAATATAATCCTTAGAAATTCTTCACCTTACGTGTATGTATAGAAATGTTCTAATATTAATGGAATAGGAAAAGAAAGAAAACCTAAGAGGAAATATTAGAAATAAACATGCTAAAGAATGGTGAAATTCTTAGGTAAGAAAGATAAATTTTTGTGAAGTAAAGGTCTTAAAATTTCAAGAAGATTGGATTAGAGTAATTTTTCCTAATTTAAGAGTAAAAGTTACTAAGTTTAGTATCTCCACCCATAAATTGGGCTTTCACCTATGGACACTTCATATAGAGTTTTTCTACTTCACATAAATTTTTAGCAAGCCAATAGGATAGCCCAATGAAGAAATAAATCATAAACTTGGATTGGGATATAGAAATTGGATCGGTAGCCCAAAAATCATGAAAATGTGACCAAGCCCATTATGAAAGGTAGAATTTTAACCAAAGTAAAGAAAATGAGCAAGAATGAGCCCAAACCCAAGAGGAAAAATAAAAATAAAAATAAAAGTAAAGTGATGAAATAATGGTGTAATCAAGATTAGGTGACATGGCATTAAGACAAAAATTTAGCAAGTGATGTGATATCCTACATTCATAATTTTAGCAAGTGGTATGATAATACAAGGTTTTAGGACAAAACATCTATATCCTACACTCATAATTTTAGCAAGTGGTATGATAATACATGGCATTAGGACAAAAAATTCCTATCCCACACAAATAACTTCAACCAAATAATGGAGATTCAAGGGCTAGAAATTTGTCACCTAAAAAAGCAAACCTATCTTACTTGATTAGGACAAAAGAAAAAGGAAATGAATCCCTAAATAAAAGGGACCTTGTCCCTTATCTTAGAAACATATTATCATAATTTTTAAAATACAAATCTTCTTTTGCTATGCATATCTTGACTAAGGAAGAGGAAGACAAGAACATAAATTGTTTGTTTTCCAAAAATTCAACCAAGTGTATCCTAATTGTGATAAGGTAGATCCATGATCATGAAAGGTGAATTATTTGATGGTCTATTTAAGCAAAACCCATCCTTACAACATTAGAATTTTCGTCCAAGTGAGGAAAAGGAAAAATAGAAGCAAGGTAGAGTGAGGAAAGGAGAGGAAGAAAGGAAGTAAGAGGAAGGAGAAGTCTAGAGGACTAAGTGCTCCAGGTAAGTTTAACAATATTTCTTTTTGAAGAAAACTTTTGAAACTTATAATATTTATATGAGATTTTGATCTTAGAACTTTGATGATTGGTCATGGATGTTGCTATATCATGTTACATATTATGTATGTTTGAATACTTAGGCTGGTGTAAATAGTTCTGCATAGGTATGGCTATGGGAGGCAAACGTTTTAGCTTCTGTTTTTAAATTTCTGGGAAGAATCAGTAAGGAATTTAAAGAAATGGTTAACATGAAAAATGTATATCTATGGCTCATAGATTTTTAGCCACTGGAATCACTCATTTTGGAGTTCGTATGACATAGATATGGTCCAATTAGAATGCAGTGGTCAGAAATTGGTTAATTAAGGAAGAATATTTTAGGATAGCTTCTGTGTTTTAATTTCTGGTAACTTTTTGTAGGGAATTAAAATAAATAGTTAACATAATAATTATAGATATATTTGTCACAGATTTGTAGCCACTAGAATCACTCAATTTGGAGTCCATATGAGGTAGATATGGTTTGATTAGTAAGCAGTGGTCAGAAAATGGTTAATCAGAGAAGAATATGTTAGAATAGTTTTGGTGTTTTAATTTATGGGAACATGCTGTAGGGAATTCAAATACATAGTTAACATAAGAATTATATATATATATGTGTAACGGATGTTTAGCTACTGGAATCACTTAATTTGGTATTTTTATGAGGGAGATATGGACCGATTAGTAGGCAGAGGTCAGAACCTATCCGAGAAGAAATAACCTGTACATTGAGGGAGTAATATCACCTTGATTTCTTAATATTTTGCTAAACTTTTCAACATAATAGTTTTAGATAATTGTTTTATCGTGAAATTGACACCAAAATCACCTACATTGAAGTTAAATTGAGGGAGTTATGCTTTGATTAGTAAGAGAAGGTTAGATAGGATGAAAACCTGCATCAAGAAAATAAAGAAATAAACTTAATATTTAAAAAAGAAGAAGAATCTTATAAATGAAAATAATAAATGACTAGTATAAGACATAGCCATTGCCATTGTATGAACTTCTTACCATCTTAAGTGTGAAATTTTGACATGGAAATATTTTATAAATTGATATTTGAAATGGTTATGTTCATGGCATGATTACCAATGATTTTTGGTAATAGTTATATTTTGTTGAACATACTTGTTATCGAAAGCATATTTTTGGCTATCATTGTGAAAAGAAAAGAAATGAGCACAGTCACATGGCAATCCGTGTGGTGCACCAGTAGGGGACACCCTACCAACAGTTATGATCATGTTAATGAGAAAAAAAAGAGAAAGTGAGCCATGTCGGACGGAGCGAGAAAAGCCCGTACAAGAGAGTAGATAATACTCACCCTGAGCAGGGTTGCTTGATATGAGAATAAATTGATAGTCATCATATGATATTCTGAAAATAGTTAATCCTGTCATACATGTCATTATTGTACGATTCTCATGTACATAGATATAGTGCATTCATGTGACCAAAGATATTTGTTGTAGTTTATACAGCTGAACATGACGTGATGAACTATATTGATGATAATTTATTGTTGAACTTACTGGTATTTAATTCTCACTATATTTCCATATCATGTTCAAAAAATTAGTTATGCAGATTTTTCTATGGCTCTGGCTTTTAGTGCACGTTGGATCGAGTACTTTATGTTGGGAAGATCCCAGAAGCAAATAAAATGTTAGTGGTCGAGTTGGTTTAGATCCCGGTGAAGGTGCAACCACCCGAACCTGTATTTCTGGAATTGGTCAACCAGAATAAATAAGATGTAGATTTTTATGTGTTTGATATATTGTACGTATGGTTTGATTAATGACATGTATGTAAACTCTATATTGTATAATAATAAAAAAAAAGTTGTTACATTTTTCATAAGACTGGAGGGAATTAACCTGCTCAGAGAATGCTTCTTGGTAAGCTGGTTTGGATGGACAAGATTGTGCAATGTGAGACGTACTAGAACATAAGGCACCTGCCTCTATCCTAGTATTGATAGAAGGGTTTAGATTGTGACTCAAAGCTAGAACTTCTATCTTTCTAGTGAGATTGGCTAGGGAAACTTTCACATTTGTATCATCACTCACTTCATAAATTCCTCCTCTTTTTGGGATTTGAGATTTTTTTTCCTTTGAATCTGTGCAATTCCAATGTTGAGAAATTTCAGATAAAGATCCTAATGACTCCCAAGCTTCCCCCTCACTTAATTGTAAAATCCACCCACCATGCATGCTTTGGATCATTTGACGGTTTGGTGTAGCTAAACCATCATAGAAATATTTTACCAGTCTCCAAGTTTCAAAACCATGATGAGGGCATTTCAAAAGAAGATCATTAAATCTTTCCCAACATTCAAAAAATTGTTCACCCTCTTTTTGGGAAAAATCAGAGATTTCCCTCCGAAGGGCATCAGTTTTAGACATAGAGAAAATTTTTGACAGAAACTTGTTTACCAATTGGTTCCAACTAGTAATAGTTCTTGTAGGGAGGGAGTTCAACCAAGCTTTAGCTTTATCGTTTAATGATAAAGGAAACATTCTAAGCCTAACTGACTCATCATTGAAATTTTGAATTTGAAAAGTTGAACAAATTTCAAGGAATTCTTTCACATGCAAGTATGGATCTTCTCTTTCCAAACCATAAAATGATGGTAAAAGTTGGAGTATGGCTGGTTTGAGTTCAAAATGGGCAGCAGCAGTTTTTGGTAACACTATGCAAGATTGAGTATTGGACACAACAGGTGAGAAGTACTCCATAGGAGTTTTTGTATGCACATCTTGTTCTTCCATTTCTAATGGTGATTCAACAAAATCTAATGTCGCAATTGTGAAATCAATGGGTGACTCTAAGCTTTTCCTAACCAAACACTTATCTTTATCACGTTTCCAACCACGCATAAACTAAAAAAAAATTACAAACAAATATTTCTAATATCACACAACATAATTCTTAACAAAATGAAAATAAATTAAAACAACCCAAAATTAAACAGAAGTTTTTTTTACAAAATAAATTTTCTATAAAAAGAATAAATAAATATTCTAAATTATAACTAGTGGAAGAATTATACTTACCTGGCTCTAATTAGCTTTTCCATTGCAATCCCCGGCAACGGCGCCAAAAACTTGTTGTTTTAATTAAACTCGCAAGGACACGAATCTGTTGGAGTATAGATTTAATGGTATGCAAAGTCGATCCCACGAAGATTTCCAATTGATAGGAAACTCTAATTTGAATCCAAATAAATAACTCTAACCTAGTTGTCAAAATATTTGTTTTATGAGGAGAATATTAAATCAAGTGTGCAGGGAATTGATTGCTCAAATTAAATTGAAATGTATTCAAGGTAAAATGAATGCTAAGGTTGGGGGATCAACTCCTGGTATGAGTAATGATAAATTTAACTCTTTTATCACTCAAATGGAATCCTCACATGAATAAAGTTCCAATCGAAAAATGTATTACTTTGAGCTCACTTTTGTTTATACATGAATTATATATACCTCCTTTCACACCATTAATACTTGCTTGTAAAATGGATTCAAGTATACATTGTGCCAATTCTTATATTGTCTACAATAAGTCAAGATTGATTCAAGAATTTATTGTGTCAAAAATTGTCTACAATGTATTAAGGTTCACACCTTACAAGATTAGAATGAAAAGAAGTACGAAGAATAAACATAATAAGAGATAGGTGGCGAGGCCAACCATAAACATAATAAGAGATAGGCGGTCTGATAGAACCAGCCAATAAGATAAGAGATAAGAAGATAGAAAATAAACACAATAACATAATATAACAAGAAATAGGCAATTTGGTAAAACTAGCCAATTAAAAATAACAAGAAATCGGCGGTCTGATAAAACCAGCCATTAAGAAATAACATGAGAAAAGAAATAAGAAGGTAAATACAATATCAAAGATAAACATCAAGATTAAGAGTTAAATTATTATTATTCTCATACCAAGAGTTTCACCCTTTACCTTAGCATAAGGAGATTAGTTTTCCATATTCAAAGTAAGAAAGCAAAAATGAAGATGAACAAGCATGATGATATTATGAAAGGATAACAAAATATCTAAAGAAATAAGAGCATTACAATACTACAAATTGAAATTTATGGTCTCAAAACTACACTCTCTTCAGCTAATTTTCGACCCCCTCCGAGCTCACAAGACCCCTCTATTTATAGATACAACTAGTGAGGTAAATGACAAAGAAAGTTACACTAAAGTTGACAGGTTGGATTGCACTAAATCCACCGAAAGTAATCATGATATTCCGCTTTGATAGCCACCGAATTTGCTGCCCATGTGAATAGAAAAGTTGTAAAACATTGTGTCAGCTATCTACCTACAGCATTTCGTATACATTGACTATGTATTTTATGAGATACGGCCCAAAGACTGTAGCAAGGTTGGGCTGGATTGCACCCGTAAGTAGATTTTATTCTATCCCAATTTTCGCCCTCTTAGTTCCACATTGGCTAATCACATAAACATGAAAGTTGTAGAAAATTGTGTAAGCTATTCACTCACCAAATTTCATATATATTGGATATGTAATTTATGATTTATGATTAAAATATTGGAGTAAGGTCAGGCAGAAAAACAAACAATAAATAGATTTTCAACATTGGAGGTTTCTTGAATATTTATATTTAAGTTCTTTTGAAAATATAGTCATAAATCAAGATTGGATTGATGTACATATCCATTAGGATGCGTCTCAAGAGTCAAAAAGATAATGCTCCTTACTCAGCCATTCTTAATGAATTCATCTTAACCGTTTGGTTTATAGACAATATTTCCAAAGATCCACAATTTAACTTTGATTCCTCCAATTGAGTCAATTTTCTATTTTATTCTCCATCTGTAGAAGATGCATAAAACTATAGAGAAATACAAAAAATAAATGCTTAAATATGACAAATAATTAAGATGAAAGTATTTAATTCATGGTTATAAAACTCACTCATCAAGTAAGCAGCATACTTTAGAAATTAAAACGATGTAAAAAACATGTTATAGGATGTATTATCTACTCATAGGACAATAGGTTCAGGATTGGTTGATGTTTATGGCTACTTTCAAATAAAGGTGTACAAAATTGACCTGGACTGATCTAGACCGATTAAAAACCGAACAAAATCGATTAAAATAATTTTTGTTCGGTTTTTTTTTAAAAAAACCGACCGGTTTGGTTTGGTTTTCGGTTGGAACTCTGTCCCAACCGAACCAAACCAAACCAACTGAATTATTTTAAATATATTAAATTTATTTTTTATTATATTTTAGATATATTTTATATAATTTTTTTTCAAACTTTTTGAAATGGGCCCAAAAAAATTCGAAATAGGCCCAAAAATAACAAAATAGATATAAAAATTGAAAAAATAGGCTCAAAAAAAATTTAAATGGACCAAAAACCGAAAAAAATTTGATAAAATTTTTTTTTTCAAAAATACCGAACAAAACTAAACCAAACTGCATTTAATTGGTTCGGTTTTATAGGAATCAACCAAACAGATGATGTCCAAATTTTTCCATATTCTTCATGGTCAGTTTAGTTTGGTTAAGCCTCCAACACCGAACCAAATTGAACCGTGAACACTCCTACTTTCGAATCTAGTATGATCAAAGCAAACTTCAAAATCTAACTTAGAAGATCTAATAATCTAGAAAATAACTTTAGAAGGTCAATTACTATCTATATGACGAAGGTATTATTTAGTCAGTTGAAAATACTATTCATGCCAAACAAAAAGATGTTGTATGGTTGTGAAACTTTGAACTCTAAGGTTTTAACAACTCCTAAATCCATCTAGGGTGTTAGATTTTTTATTAAGGAAACTCTCAACAAGGTTTTTTGGAGCTCACCTTTTTTAAATTTTGTCCTTTGAATTTTTTGGAGACTTTCTAGCTAGCTTCAGAGAAATCAATATGTCAAAGTTGCTCTACTCTTCACCACAAATCTAATGGTATCCTCAGTGTCACAAATAAAGGTGTAGATGGCTTGAAATCTGAGAGAGAGAGAGAGAGAGAGAGAGAAACATATCCCTTGAAATGCTAAAGGTACCATCTTTTAACCTGGCCATGTGACTTGTTGAAACATTCAAGAAAGTAGAAACATATACCTTGGAGTTAGGATTTAGAGGAATACTTAATCAAAATGACCCAAAAACCTTGAAAGAACACGTAGTTAAATATCACTTTGGATCCTAGATGCAAACTTAACAAAATTATAGTACTATCAAAAAGGAAATTTTATCTATAGTGCTATGTATCACAAAGTTTCAAGATGATATAATCAAAGATTTTTATTAAGAATTGATTGTAAGGCTGCCATAGAAGTTCTTCAAAAGGATATTCAAAATTTAGTTTCAAAATTTTTTTTCCAAGATGGCAAGCCTTATTATCCTATTTTGATTTTGATATTGAACTTATCAAAGGAGAGTCAAATTCCCTTACTGTCACGTCCTAGAATCCTGAGGCCATGACACATGAAATGAGGGGTTGTCTCACTTTGTAAGCCTAGCTAACAAAAACATAATTTTACAAACCAAGGAACGTTATAATCAAATTGTAGAATAACCAACATAATATTAAAAATTTTAACTCACTTAAAACAGAAATAGAGATTTAGCTTTAAAGAATCATAAGCATAATATAACTTTCATTTATACATGCAAAATCATTCACCACATTTACTCCATATTTATCTATAAATACAAATATCTTATGTAGAATTAAATTGTCATACATCGGAAATGTAGACGCTGCTGTGGCAATTGAGCAACTTTAGATTTCCAATATACATAGCGATACTAAAAACTAGGCTCCAATGACAAATTTGGGCTCACTCGAATCAACCTACCTTTTTAAGCACTTTTGCTTGCCTTTTTGGTTTTAATTGTAAACGTATAAAAGAAATGGAATGAGTCTTATGACTTAGTGAGTAAATAAAATAACTATAACATGTAGAATAAAGCTTTTGCATACTAACTAATTAATTTCTTATTAAATAAGGTTCAAATTACATACAATTTAATATTCATATTTATTTCATTTCACCATTATAATAGACTAAAACTTTAGGGTTTTCAAAGTTTCTATTTTCTATATTCCACAAATTTTAGCCCATCAAAATTTCTATATAGTGTACATTCATTCTCATTATCTTATTTTAATATAAAATTAGTTTTAACTAACTTCCATTCTCTATTTTCCCTTACAGGTGTTATATATGTATATATCTATCTATAATGTTAATTAGGATCATCCTTTTCCTTTTTTTTTCTAGTTTCGTGTTATCTTATTTTATCATTTTTCAACTTAGCTCGCTTCACTTTATTTAGTTCTGATTTGGTTTAACCCATTTTATTTTAAATTATGTGGTAATCTAAAACAATTAATTAAGCAAATTCCATATCAGAACCATAGGTATCTCTTATCCATATCAAAGCCTAAGATTCTTTTATGCTTTACCAATGTGAGATTTTCCTAAACTTAGCATTCTTACTGAGGTTCGTCCCACCACCGCTCAAGAGGACATGCAAAGTAGCTCTAATATGGGCTATCCTAAGCACACATAGTAAGGGATGGGTAATCACCATAGTTCATTCTCAAGCAAAGAGCAAGAGATCGGTAAACCACTATCAACTCAGAAATAACTAGGAGGAGAACTCATCTCTACTCCCCACACAATCAAATCCATGTATGTTGGCCACCACACGGGGTTAGCAACACCATTGCTAGGTGGGGTTACAAGGTGCACCAAGTATAGCAATAACTACTACTAGTTGATAGTGTATCTGATAAGAATCCTTTCTAATTATTTCTTATTTTTAATTGTTCATTTATTTAATTATTTTGTAACTTTTTGTAAGAAAACTTTATTTAATATGTTCCTCTTTTCTATATATAAATATAGATCCAAAATATCATATAACAGATTCTAGAACATATCAGTATAGTTACCATATCATGTACTAAATTCTTATATTCATGAACTTTAGCCTTCAATTGGAGTAAAATTTCAAATCTATTTCTATTCATCAATATATTCGTGCCTACAAGGCACCTATTACATAGCCATATCTCAATATTCTTCTAATCAATAAATTAACTTTAACATACATATATTACCAACCTTTATTATGATATATGTGGAAAATTTATTTGTGTTAAACACCATTTAAGATTTGCTTTAGTCTTATGTCTCAACTTTAATACACTTATCCAAACTCCTCATAAATCTTTAACATTATAATTTAACACATTTTTATCATGATCATTGTACATGTATGATTATGAACCAAAGCCTAATATAACTTTCGCTTTATAAATCTTGGGTAACCCTAATAGGTTTATTTCAAATTTTTAATTCATTTCCAAATTCTAATTAGTTCATATGAACATATATATATATATATATATATATATATATATATATATATATATATATATATATATGTATGTATGTATGTATGTATGTATACACACACACACACACACATATAGATATACGCGAGCCTTTATAAACCTTTTAGTTTCACAACCACTTGAAACCATAAGTCCCTTATCCGTACTTATATTTTTTTTTCCAACTCAATACCCAACTTAGTTAGGTCACTAATGTCAACTTTATCTACCAATGACTTCCACCAAAATCCAACTTTCAACCTTATCATAATTATGCTCATATGTTTAGAGATACAACTCTTCTTTATTTATCAATTTAAATTCGTACTTTATAACCAATGCTCTAGGGCTTCATCCTCCGCAAATTCAATCTAACTTTCAATCCACTAAGTCTTATATTATCATAAAAGTCTTTAGCCTACTCAAAGAGACATTGCTAATACATACTCTTATATTACCTACATTATTCCATAACTCCAAAATTGATTCATTTCAAGCAATCTTCCTTATTACCTTTAGTGGTCGAAAATTTCACACAAGCCATAAGTATCTAAAAACTTATTCATCCCTACAATTGTAACATCCCTAATTTAGTTTCTTTTATTAATAAAGGTACATAAATATTTAATTAAGGAAATAAAACTTATTAAACAATTTTTTCGATATCTAAGAAAAAATATAAGCCTTAGAAATTCTTCACCTTATGTGTATGCATAGAAAATGTTTCTAATATTAAGGGAATAGGTAAAGAGAGAAAACATAATAGGAAAAATTAGAAATAACATCATAAAGAGAGGCAAAATTCTTGGGCAAGGAAGATAAATTTTTGGAAGTAAGTAAAGGTCTTAAATTTTCAAGAAGATTGGATTAGGGTAATTTTTCTTAATTTAAGAGCTAGAGTTACTAAGTTTAACATCTCCAACTATACATTGGGCTTTCACCTATGGACACTTCATAGAGTTTGTTTTTTCACTTCACATGAGTTTCTATCAAGCCAATTGGATAGTTCAAGCAAGATATATAACATAGACTTGGATTAGGATATAGAAGTTGGACTGATAGCCCACAAATCATTAAAATGTGACCAAGCCCTCCATGAGATATAGAATTTCAGTTAAAGTAAAGAAAATGGGCAAGAATGAGCCCAAATCCAATAGGAAAAAATAAGAACCATGTGATAAAATAATAGTATAATAATAATCAAGATTAGATCACATGGAATTAGGACAAACACCTATATCTTACACTAATAATTTCAGCAAGCCATGTGATGATATAGTAGGTAATAATACATGGCAATAGGACAAAACATTCATATCCTACAAAAATAAATTTGGCCAAGCAAGGGAGACTCAAAGGTTGAAAATTTGCCACTTAAAAAGGCAAACCTATCATACTTGAGTAAGAAAAAAGAGAAAGAAAATGAATCCCTAAATCAAAAGGACCTTGTCCCTTGTCTTAAGATCATTTTATCATGATTTTCAAATACAAATCTTCTTTTGCTATGCATATCTTGACTAAGGGAGAGGAAGACAAGAACATGAGTTGTCTTCCATTAAAAAGTAATCAAATGCATCCTAATTGTGATAATGTAGACCTATAATTATGAAAAGAGGACCACTTGATAATTTATTTAAGCAAAAACTTCCCTTATAACATTATAATTTTATCCCAGTGAGGGAGAGAAAAAATAGAAGCAAGGTAGAGTGAGGAAAGGAGAGAAAGAAAGGAGAAGAGAGGAAAGATGAAGAAGGAGAAGTCTAGAGGACTAAGTACTCAATATAAGTTAGCTTAATCTCCACTTGAATCTATCTTTTCTCTTCATCTTTGGGGTTCAAAAATCACCCTCCCTCTCTTATTCAAGCTACTGGAAAAGCTAAGGGAACGGAGGAATCTTGCTACTTTCTTCAAGAGGAAACAAGAAAAAGAATTCACTAAGTGAGGTAGGGAGATCTTTAGGTAGGTTTAACAATATCTCATTTTGAGGAAAAGCTTTGAAATTTGTAACATTTATATGAGATTTTGATCTTAGAACTTTGATGAAATTTACAATATTTGCTACTTTGATGATTGGCCATAGATGTTGCTATATTATGTTACATGTTGATCTTGCATATGATCGATGCTTTGAACACTTCGGTTTATGTGGAAAGTTCTACATAGGTATGGCTATGGGTGGCAAAATTTTAAAATTTTTATGCTGCTATTATGTATATTTAAATGTGGTGAAAAATTGATGGAATATGATTAGATTGATAAAATGAGTATGGCCTTAAACACTTAGAAGAAGACCATGAGACATTTCTGTTAGAAAACACTCTTAATAATACATGATTTGATTTTTGTTTTCTTGAGAAGAAGATGATGGAATATGTTAAATTAAGTATAAGGAATCTAATTAAAATTTTGAAATGAGTAATATTATGATTAGATGTAAGTTAGGAAGAAAATGGAAAAGGAGGTAATAAAATGATGAACCAAAACCATAAGAAAGGTTTGGTTTGAAAATTGGATTTCGGAGTAATTAGGGAAGCTTCTATTTTTAGAATTCTGGGAAGAATTGGTTTAGAATTAAAAGAAATGGTTAACATAAAAAATGTAGATATATGTCTCACAGATTTTTAGCACTAAAATCACTCAAGTTGGATTCCATATGAGGGAGATATGGTCAGATTAGTAAATAGTGGTCATAAAGTAATTAACCATGGAAGAATCTGTTAAGTATGCTTCTGTGTTTGAATTTCTAGGCAAAATTTGTACAGAATTAAAGAAAATTGTTAACATAAGAAATATAGATATATGTCTCATAGATCTAGAGGCTATAAAATCACTTAATTTTAAGTCCATATGAGGGAGATATGGCTGATTAATTAGTAGATGTTAGAATCAGTCTAGAATCTAGGGTGGTAAACATAAGAGATTTTATTTTTATTTTCTGGTAATTATTTGTAAGGAATTTGAAGAAATGATAAATGTCACGACCCTAATTTTAGGGCACGTGAAATCCATATACCATACACATATATTTTCCATAAATGTACATAATGCCATTCTTTATCATATAAACCAATACATATAGGTTCTCATACACATATACAATAAACAGTTTAAGTCTATAAACACCAGAGTAAGAGTAGAAGCAAGGATCCTGCCTGTGGCATAGAGAGCATATTCTAGAATACAAATAAATAACGTGAGCCTTAGAAGCAACATAGGCTCACCCAGAGAGTAGTCAGTCTAGCTGATCACCTATCCGCAGGACCAGACTCTGTCTCCTTATCTGAAAAATATATCCACAACGTGTAGTGAGTTTTAAAACTCAGTGAGCAGATAAGACCCTCTATAACCTCTTAGGTTAGCATATGGATGACTTATACTTTAAAGTTTCTCATATAGAAAGTACAATTCATAAGTACATCCATATGGAACCCGTATTTCAAATATCCTCATTTTACAATATAGCCTAATATTCAAAACCAAATACAGTACAATACGATTATAAACAAATACTTTGATGCAATAAAAGATTTCACATGTTTTAGGAGGTTTCCATATAAGAACCAATACAATAAATAATCCCAAGCACACAGCAAGGGAGGGTAAATCACATATCAATAATAGGAGGCATCATGCTCTCCCCGATAACAATAACAGGAAGCATCCCACTCTCCCCGATAACAATAACTACCGTGTGTTGGCCGACACACGAGGCTAGCACCACCCCTGCTAGCTGAGGTATCAAGGTGCACCAGGGCTAATATTCCCTGCTGTTAGCAGACAGTGATTCCAATAGAATTCCTCCACAAATACTATAATGCACATATACCATAGAATTCAGTATAAATTTGTCAATATAATACTGAGACTTTCAGTCTCAGTATATTCCTTTGTCAAAACTTCCCAATTAGGGAATCACATATATATATATGCCCATATCCGAGGCAAACATGTCACTGTAAAGATCAATATCATGTGCATAACACATTTTATTTGCCATATAATGAACAATACATGTAAAAATCACATGTTCAATGCATTTCAAAATTCATCTATAAAAAATTACCCATTCAGGGTTTATCATATATATATGCCCTCTTTCTAAGGCAATCATATAAATTTATAAACCAATGCGTCGTATACAATAAATTTCATTTACCATGTGATAAGAAATGCATTTAAAATCACGTATTCAATGAGTTCAAAAATCTCATTTTCAAAACCATACTCTTCTTGAACTATATTTCCGATAGAAATCAATTCCAGATACATTAATCCATTTCAAATACATATAAAAGTATAAATCACATGTAATCAAAATCAATAATTCATCTTAAATTTAAGAAGAGCATGTAATAAGCTATAGAAAGAAATATGTACTCACAGTGTAAGGGCTCCGAGTTGGACAGCCGTAATATGTACTTTTCTGAGCCAAATTTGATCAAATGGACCTTAAAAACGTGTTCGGAGGGTCCAAAGACTTGAAAAATGACTTCGGGAGTTTAGTCACTATTCCCTACCGAAAAAACTATTCACTCACCAGAAATCACTATTCACCGCCGGAAAACACTATTCACCGTCACAAATTTTTTTACCGAATCAACAAAACGAATTCATATCTTAATGTTTATCTAGTTTCTGAATCCATCTACGGAGTCAGATTTCTAATTAGAAGTCTCTAAGTAAGGTTTTTCAGAACTTACCTTTTACCGATATTTTCTACTTCAGATCTACGGCGATTCAATAGTTGATTTGAAAAACTGATCGGTCAAAACTGAAGTACTCTTCGTCCTGAATCCAATAACACTTCCAGTTTTGAGATCGGAAGCCAATAAACACTTCAGATCGAAAGATAAAGTTTGAAGTTAATATTCCTTAGTATGCAAAATTCTCGATTTCTCTTTCTCAAACTTGACTCTCTGCCCCCGGGTTTCGTTTTATCAATTGCCTTCCCTTTTTTTAAATATAATAATAATTATTAAATAATTAATAATAGGATTTTCCTTTATAAAAGTTCATATAAATTCCATTTTTCATCATAAAATATCCCAAAAATTTCTAAAAATTTCCATTCTCTTAAATCTTTAATTAAACTCTTAAATCATGATTTTTCTTGATAAAAATCTAATAAAACAAATTTTAAAACAAATATATTTATTCATATTAAAAGAAAGAATATTTCTAAAAATACCATAAAAATTCATTAGAGGCTAGTATAATTATTTTAAGCAACACAATACTTCTTTTAATTAAAAGGCTACTTACTTTAGCAAAACATAATCATTTTTAAACAAATAATAATATATTTGCTTATAATAAAATACTATTATTGAAAAATAAAAATTACGCGCCAAAACGTAAATTCTCATATTTCTTTTATAATTCTTTAATTCATGTAATAAATAAATTTATTTCCAACGGTTCTTATCTCCATTTTCAAAATTCTCTCTATTATTCAAAATATTCTTTACTTTAGACTTTATTAAATTTACGGCTATTACATTCTTCCCCCCTTAAAGAAATTTGGTTCCCGAATTTCATCACCGCAATGGCAGATAAAACACTAACCTCATTAATTAAACAAAAATGGGTATCTGGTGTGCATATCATCTTCTCTTTCCCATGTAGCTTCCTCAGATGAATGTTTTTTCCATATCACTTTCACTGTAGGTATTTTTTTTGACCGCAACTTCTTTACTTGTCTGTCCACTATTGCTACTGGTTGTTCTTCATAGGTTAAATCTTCATGTAACTGAATCTGTGGACATTGTATAACATGTGTAGGATCCGGTAAATATTTTCGTAGCATAGACACATGAAAAACTGGATGGACATTACCCAATTCAGGAGGTAAAGCCAAACGATAAGCTACCAAACCGATCCTTTTAAGAATTTCAAATGGTCCTATATACTGTGGACTTAATTTCCCTTTCTTTCCAAATCTCACTACTCCCTTCATAGGAGATAATTTCAGAAAAACATGTTCACCAACGACAAATTCCAATGGGCGACGTCTATTATCAACATAAGCCTTCTGTCTACTCTGAGCTGCTAACAACCTTTCCTTAATCAATTTTACTTTGACCAGTGCTTCCTGTACTATATCAGGCCCTAAAACCTTTGCTTCGCCCATCTCAAACCATCCAATCGGAGAACGACAACGCCTGCCATATAATGCCTCAAAAGGAGCCATTTGTATACTGGCTTGATAGCTATTGTTATAAGCAAATTCAGCTAAAGGTAGAAAGTTTTCCCAACTACCCTGAAATTCTAATGCACAAGCCCGAAGCATGTCTTCCAATATTTGAATGGTTCTCTCAGATTGCCCATTTGTTTGAGGATGAAATGTAGTACTGAGATTCAACTTCGTGCTCAAAGCTTCTTGGAAAGCTCT
Source organism: Gleditsia sinensis (assembly GCA_037074535.1). Taxonomy (NCBI): domain Eukaryota; kingdom Viridiplantae; phylum Streptophyta; class Magnoliopsida; order Fabales; family Fabaceae; genus Gleditsia; species Gleditsia sinensis. Next base: position 40,946,705 of record CM073466.1, on the reverse strand, counting down.
CCAGAAACGAGCTGTGAATTGTGGTCCTCGATCAGAAATAATTGATATTGGCACTCCATGAAGCCTCACTATTTCATTCAAATATAATCTTGCATACTGAGCTACATTGTATGTGGTTTTCACCGATAGGAAATGTGCTGACTTAGTCAACATATCAATGATCACCCATATTGAATCAAACCTTTTTGGTGTTCTTGGTAATCCCGTAACAAAATCCATAGTTATTATTTCCCATTTCCATTCAGGTATCTCTATCTGCTGATGTAATCCTGCAGGCCTTTAATGTTCCGCTTTTACCTGCTGACAGGTTAAACATCGAGACACGTAATCCACTATGTCTTTCTTCATACCTTCCCACCAATAAAGTTCTTTTAGATCCTGATACATTTTAGTTATTCCAGGATGAATTGTATACATGGATCTATGGGCCTCCTCTACAATTTCTTTTTTAAGTTCTTCTTTATCAGGTACACATATCCGCTTGCCAAATCTCAAAATCCCTTCAGAGTCTACAGTCAAATCAACTTCACCACCATTTTTTACCTCTTCAATTTTCTTGCACAAATAGGCATCCTCTCTCTGTGCCTTCTTCACCTGCTCGATCAAAGATGATTGAAATTGTATATGAGCTAATAATACTCCAGGCTCTCTTACTTCCATCACTACTCCATCACTTTCCAGCTTATATACCTCTTTAATTAACGGCCTTCTTACCAATGTGATATGAGCCAAGCTACTCATAGACTTCCTACTTAATGCATCAGCCACTACATTGGCTTTACCTGGATGGTATAGTATTGTGCAATCATAATCTTTAAGTAATTCCATCCATCGTCTTTGTCTCAAGTTAAGATCTTTTTGTTGGAAAATATATTTGAGACTCTTATGATCTGTATAAATTTCACATGTCTCACCATACAAATAATGCCTCCATATTTTAAGAGCAAAAACTACTGCTTCCATTTCTAAATCATGAGTCAGATAGTTTTGCTCATGTGGTTTAAGTTGTCTAGATGCATATGCAATGACTCGACCATTTTGCATCAACACACATCCTAAGCCAATTCTCGATGCATCACAGTATACATTGTATCCTCCGGTACCTGAAGGAATAGTCAATACTGGCGCTGTAGTCAAACATTCTTTAAGTTTTTGAAAACTTCTTTCACATTCATCTGACCAGTCAAACTTTATTCCCTTTCTTGTCAACCTTGTCAAAGGAGCAGCTATTTTTGAAAAATCCTTAACGAATCTTCATTAATAGCCTGCTAAACCAAGAAAACTACGAATCTCTGTAACTGTTGTAGGACGTGGCCATTTCTGTACTGCTTCTATCTTTTTAGGATCAACTTGAATACCATCTTTAGTAACCATATGCCCTAAGAAGGCAACACTACTAAGCTAAAATTCACATTTTGAAAACTTGACATACAATTGGTGTTCTCTTAGGGTTTGCAATGCTATTCTTAAATGTTGCTCATGCTCCTCTGAACTCTTTGAATACGCCAGAATATCATCGATAAATACAATAATAAACTGGTCCAGGAAAGGTTTAAATACCCTATTCATTAAATCCATAAATGCAGCTGGAGCATTCGTTAAACCAAATGGCATTACTAAGAACTCGTAGTGCCCATACCGAGTCCTAAAAGCTATTTTTAAAATATCTTCCTTCTTGATTTTCAATTGATGATACCCAGATCTCAGATCAATTTTTGAAAAACATTGAGCACCTTGTAACTGATCAAACAAATCATCTATTCTGGGTAGTGGATATTTATTTCGTATAGTTACTTTGTTCAACTGCCTATAGTCAATACATAAACGTAAAGATCCATCCTTTTTCTTCACAAAAAGAACAGGAGCACCCTAGAGAGATGTACTGGGTCGAATAAAACCTTTATCTAGTAAATCTTGTAATTGTTTCTTTAATTCCTTAAGTTCTGCAGGTGCCATCCTATAAGGAGGTATGGATATTGGTTGTGTTCTAGGGAAAAGGTCAATACTAAACTCAATCTCTCGGTCTGGTGGTAATCCTGGCAACTCTTCAGGAAACACATCAGGAAATTCTTTAACTACTAGAACCTACTCTACACTTGTATACTTTATATCAACATCTTTGACTACTGCTAAATACCCTTGGCATCCCTTTTGTAACAGTTTATGAGCTGTCAGTGCAGATATTAAATTACTGAGCATCTCATTACGGTCTCCTTGTATTGTGAAAGAAGGTTCTCCAGGGACATTAAACTTAATCACCTTATGATGATAGTCTAGAATGGCATGACATGATGACAACCAATCCATTCCCAGAATCACATCAAAATCTACCATATTTAAAACTATCAGATCCACAAAAGTCTCCTTATCTTCTATCAAAATCTCACATGATTTATACACATCATTTACCAATAAAAATTCTCCCATTGGAGTAGCAACCATAAAAGAACAATGTAAACTAGTAGGATATCTACCCAATTTCTTAGCAAAGCAAGGTGATATATAAGAATGAGTAGAACTAGGATCAAACAATACATATGCTCTATGAGAACACACTGACAATGTACCTATCATCACTGCATTTGAGGCCTGAGCATCTTGTCGTGTCAAAGCAAAAATGCGAGCTGGTTCTCTGCCTCGACCTCCTGATCCTCTACCAAATCCACCACTACTTGTTTGGCCTGAAATTGCTCTGACTGGTCGTGTTGGTGTAGATGTAGGGGGTGAAGCTGGCTGTACTGATGCTTGACTAGAACCTCGTAACTGTGGACAATTCCTTACTACATGACCTACTTGTCCACACCAAAAACATGCGCCACTTGCTCGGCGACACTGTCCAGTATGAGGCTTACCACAATGGGGACATAATGGAATCGATCTTGAATTCTGTTGACTAGTAGGTCTCATATCTCTTTGAATCATTATTTGCCTATTGATATTGACTGATGCCTGGCTAGTGCTACCAGATCCTGCTTGAGTAAAACGATGCGGCTGTTGAAATTTTGACCCACTGACAGTAGGATTATATCTAGTCTGGGCATTACTATCTTGATCTCTTTTCTTTCTCTTAAGACTTTCTATGTCTGCTTGCTCTCGTGTTTCCATCATTCTATCACAGTTCACAGCTGCTGAATAAGTTAAAAAATGATCCATTTGAGGACCCACTGACTTAAATAATGGGCGTATCAATCCTAAAAAAAACCTCTTAATTCTATCCTTTTCAGTAGGGACCAGATATGGTACATATCTAGACAACTGGGTAAAACGAATGTCATATTCAGAAACCGTCATATTCGGTGTCTGTCTCAATTCTTCAAATTCTCTAGCCTTCTTGTCTCTTTCACTCATTGGCAGGAAGCGATTCATAAATGCTTCCTTAAATTCATTCCACTCCATTGGTGGTAAAGTAGCTGATCTTCCCTATACCAGGGTCTCAAACCAAACCTGAGCCACATCTGATAATTGAAAAGATACTAATTCAACAGATCTCCTACTGGAACATCCCAAAGCTCTTAAGACTCGTTCCACCACATCAATAAATATATGTGGGTCTTCCTGAACATCTGACCCAGAAAAAGTCGGGGGCTTCAGCTTTAAAAATTGTGGTAATGTCACCTCAATCCCTGTAGATTTATTCTCACGTTCAGCTGGTATTTCTAATTCTTGCTTTTCAGGAGCTTTTTCTGGTGGCTGGCCATCCCTCTTGCCCTGTTCTACTATAAATCCAGCTAATGTCTCTAAGCTCCTATGTATGCCAGCAATCATATCAGCTGTTCTATCATGCGGCTCCTGAGGGGGTTCTACTCTCTCCTCAAGGACTCTATCAGATATATGAATATGTTCATCATGTATTGGGGTACTCATACCCCGTGTACGCCCTTTGCCTCTAGGTCGGCCTCTACCACGGCCTCTTTGTATTGGAATAGCAGATTGTGCAGACTCTTCTGCAGAGGGTACACGATCTACTGCTTCTTTAGCAACTGCTCTAGTTCTTGGCGGCATCATTAACTATACAAAACAAAATAACTTTTTACAATACCATCACATTTGATCAACCTTATACTATGAACTGTAACAGACTCAGAATAGAACGGAAGATAATATCCTATAGAATCCCTCAGCAGCACCTGAAGTATAAATATGTCCGGCTCATATCGATACTAAAGGTCTTACTAAAGAATCCTTTGCTCTGATAGCCACAGGGAAACCTAATGCTCTGATACCATCTTGTCACGACCCTAATTTTAGGGTATGTGAAATCCATATACCATACACATATATTTTCCATAAATGTACATAATGCCATTCTTTATCATATAAACCAATACATATAGGTTCTCATACACATATACAATAAATAGTTTAAGTCTATAAACACCAGAGTAAGAGTAGAAGCAAGGATCCTGCCTGTGGCATAGAGAGCATATTCTAGAATACAAATACAATACAAATAACGTGAGCCTTGGAAGCAACATAGGCTCACCCAGAGAGTAGTCAGTCTAGCTGATCACCTATCCGCAGGACCAGACTCTGTCTCCTTATCTGAAAAATATATCCACAACGTGTAGTGAGTTTTAAAACTCAGTGAGCAGATAAGACCCTCTATAACCTCTTAGGTTAGCATATGGATGACTTATACTTTAAAGTTTCTCATATAGAAAGTACAATTCAGAAGTACATCCATATGGAACCCGTATTTCAAATATCCTCATTTTACAATATAGCCTAATATTCAAAACCAAATACAGTACAATACGATTATAAACAAATACTTTGATGCAATAAAAGATTTCACATGTTTTAGGAGGTTTCCATATAAGAACCAATACAATAAATAATCCCAAGCACACAGCAAGGGAGGGTAAATCACATATCAATAATAGGAGGCATCATGCTCTCCCCGATAACAATAACAGGAAGCATCCCACTCTCCCCGATAACAATAACTACCGTGTGTTGGCCGACACACGAGGCTAGCACCACCCCTGCTAGCTGAGGTATCAAGGTGCACCAGGGCTAATATTCCCTGCTGTTAGCAGACAGTGATTCCAATAGAATTCCTCCACAAATACTATAATGCACATATACCATAGAATTCAATATAAATTTGTCAATATAATATAGACTTTCAGTCTCAGTATATTCCTTTGTCAAAACTTCCCAATTAGGGAATCACATATATATATGCCCATATCCGAGGCAAACATGTCACTGTAAAGATCAATATCATGTGCATAACACATTTTATTTGCCATATAATGAACAATACATGTAAAAATCACATGTTCAATGCATTTCAAAATTCATCTATAAAAAATTACCCATTCAGGGTTTATCATATATATATGCCCTCTTTCTAAGGCAATCATATAAATTTATAAACCAATGCGTCGTATACAATAAATTTCATTTACCATGTGATAAGAAATGCATTTAAAATCACGTATTCAATGAGTTCAAAAATCTCATTTTCAAAACCATACTCTTCTTGAACTATATTTCCGATAGAAATCAATTCTAGATACATTAATCCATTTCAAATACATATAAAAGTATAAATCACATGTAATCAAAATCAATAATTCATCTTAAATTCAAGAAGAGCATGTAATAAGCTATAGAAAGAAATATGTACTCACAGTGTAAGGGCTCCGAGTTGGACAGCCGTAATATGTACTTTTCTGAGCCAAATTTGATCAAATGGACCTTAAAAACGTGTTCGGAGGGTCCAAAGACTTGAAAAATGACATCGGGAGTTTAGCCACTATTCACCGCCGAAAAACACTATTCACTCGCCAGAAAATACTATTCACAGCCACTATTCATCGCCGGAAAAATACTATTCACCGTCACAAAATTTTTTACCGAATCAACAAAATGAATTCATATCCTAATGTTTATCTAGTTTATGAATCCATCTGCGGAGTCAGATTTCTAATTACAAGTCTCTAAGTAAGGTTTTTCAGAACTTACCTTTTACCGAGATTTTCTACTTCAGATCTACGGCGATTCAACAGTTGATTTGAAAAACTGATCGGTCAAAACTGAAGTACTCTTCGTCCTGAATCCAATAACACTTCCAGTTTTGAGATCGGAAGCCAATAAACACTCCAGATCGAAAGAGAAAGTTTGAAGTTACTATTCCGCACTATGCAAAATTCTCGATTTCTCTTTCTTGAACTTGACTCTCTGCCCCCGGGTTTTGTTTTATCAATTGCCTTCTCTTTTTTTTTAATATAATAATAATTATTAAATAATTAATAATAGGATTTTCCTTTATTAAAATTCATATAAATTCCATTTTTCATCATAAAATATCCCAAAAATTTCTAAAAATTTCCATTCTCTTAAATCTTTAATTAAACTCTTAAATCATGATTTTTCTTGATAAAAATCTAATAAAACAAATTTTAAAACAAATATATTTATTCATATTAAAAGAAAGAATATTTCTAAAAATACAATAAAAATTCATTAGAGGCCAGTATAATTATTTTAAGCAACACAATACTTCTTTTAATTAAAAGGCTACTTACTTTAGCAAAACATAATCATTTTTAAACAAATAATAATATATTTGCTTATAACAGAATACTCTTATTGAAAAATAAAAATTACGCGCCAAAACGTAAATTCTCATATTCCTTTTATAATTCTTTAATTCATGTAATAAATAAATTTATTTCCAACGGTTCTTATCTCCATTTTCAAAATTCTCTCTATTATTCAAAATATTCTTTACTTTAGACTTCATTAAATTTACGGCTATTACAATAAAAGTTGTAGATAAGTGTCTTAACTTTTTATAGCCTTTGGAATCACCTTAATTGGAGTTTGTATGTAGGAGAAATTGTTGAATAAGTGAGGAAAGGTCACATGAAACGCCCAGGCCATGTTGTAGGTTGCTTCAGCACAAGTAGGCTGTGTTCAGGGTTGTTTTTAAGTACGTTTGAAGTATTTTTCAAGCATGGCCGTGTCCTGGACCATGGACACACCATGTGGTAAAATTTATTTTCAACATTTTCTGCCCTAAATGAATCTCATTAACTATAGGGTAATAATAGAAACCAAAATGGAGAAGAATGCCCTATAACATTTGTGAAAACATGTGTTGAAAATGATATAAGTAGGAGAAAAGTAACTAGAGGCCAAGCATAAAGAAAATGAAAAAGATGAAAATAATATTTAAGAAAGAAAACAAATCTTATAAATGAAAATAATAAATGACTAGTGTATGCCCTAACCATTGCCATTGCATGAACACGTTACCATCTTAAGTGTGTAATGTTGACATGCAAATATTTTATAAAGTGATATTCGAAAATAGTTATGATCATGGCATGATTGCAATTTATCAATGATTTTTTGTAATGATTATGCTTTAATGATAAATTATGGCATGTGAGTATAATGAACATACTTATTATTGAAATCATATTTTTGGTTATTATTGTTAAAAGAAAAGAAAAGAAAAGAGATGAGCATGGTTACATGGCGGTCCATGTGGTGCACCAGTAGGGGACGCCTAGTGCATACTGTTGCAGGTACACCCAAATTGATACCTTACCTTTCAACTAATCTATATTAGTGGGAGTAAGGGTTGATCCCACAGAGACTGATATTACCTTATGTGATTGGAAAAAGGGGGGATTGATAATCGCAAATTTAGTAAAGTAAACAATAATGAAAATAATTAAGAGAGTAATTAATGAGAAAGGCCTTGGTTTTGGTTGATATCCACCGTTAAGGGATTATATTGATCATTGACAACATAATCAATCTCTAATTGAATATATATCATTAGGTTTCTAACCCTGTTCCCCCTTAAGTCTAGTAAATTAATGACAATCACACCAATTAAATCCTAATTAACAAGCAATCCTTTACCACATCGGTAAAGCATAGCTTATTAATCGCATGAAGAACTAGAGAAACTGACAAAGCTAAACAAATATAAACACATCGGCTATATCTAATTTAGTTAATTATTCATCATAGGTTCAATGATTTATAATCCAAAATCCTCAAACCTATTTGCCTTATGAATCGCAGAATTGAAGACTTTGTTCAAAACATAATTCAGCGGTAGATTAAGACAAACAATATACTAGTAGGCCTCTCTAGCAATCATATGAATAATCATTGGAAAAAAGAGCAAATGAATAATCAATACTCAATTAAGATTGAAATAATAAAATAAAATCCAAATCTCATAATGCATGAAGATCCCTCGAGATTTCAATCTACCTCTACCAACTAAAAGTAACTAGCCATGCAGAGCCAAAAGAAACTCTAAAGAAGAATTGAAGAATGTAATTAAGAACTTGGATAATTGATTGGATGAATTCTCTACTTGCTTTCCTCCTTTTTTATAGATTCACTCCTCCTAATTGAAGTAAGAGTGTTTTTAGGTCAAATCCCGGCCCATTGGGCTTCAATTAGAATCAAGAAGACCTAAAAATCGCAAATTTGGCAAACTGATACGGCGACGAGTGTCGTAGCGTGCTATACGGAATGCGATGCTACGAAAAGAGGCCATCGGGGCACCGCGATGCCCGTGCTAGCACCGTAGTGTTTTGTCTTGGTTGGGCTCGGGCACCGTGGCACGTTTGGGTAAGTGCTGTGGCATTCATGTCTGGCCATCTTGCATCGCAGCGTGCTGGGGAGCGTCGCGGTGCTCCGGATGCGTCCTCAACCGGCGCGGCAGAGCTCTCTTGTAAGTGCTGCAGTGCCCTAAATCTTCTGGATTTTTCCAAAGTGCCAAATTCAAAGGTTGTCATTGGAATCATTCAATTTGGAGTCCATATGAGGTAGATATGGTCCGATTGGTAAGCAAAGGTCAAAAAATGGTTCATCAGGGAAGAATATGTTAGGATAGCTTCTGTATTTTAATTTTTGGGAATTATCTATAGGGAATTAAAATACATGGTTCAAATAATAATTATAGATATATGTGTCACAGACTTTTAGCCACTGGAATCATTCAATTTGGAGTACATATGAGGTAGATATGTTCCAATTAGTAAGCAAAGGTCAGAAAATGGTTCATCAGGGAAGAATATGTTAGGATAGCTTCTGTATTTTAATTTCTGAGAATTATCTGTAGGGAATTAAAATAAATAATTAACATAAGAATTATAGCTATGTATGTCACAGATTTTTAACCACTGGAATCATTCAATTTGGAGTCCATACGAGGAAGATATAAGCCGATTAGTAGTCAAAGGTCAGAAAATGGTTCATCAAGGAAGAATATGTTAGGATAGCTTTGGTAGTTTAATTTCTGGGAATTATCTGTATGGAATTAAAATAAATGGTTAACATAAGAATTATATCTATATGTGTCACGGATGTTTAACCAGTGGAATCATTCAATTTGGAGTCTATATGAGGAAGATATGAGCCGATTAGTAGTCAAAGGTCAGAAAATGGTTCATCAGGGAAGAATATGTTAGGATAACTTCTATATTTTAATATCTGGGAATTATCTGTATGGAATTAAAATAAATGATTAACATAAGAATTATAGATATGTATGTCACAGATTTTGAGCCACTGGAATCACTTAAGTTGGACTCTATATGAGGTAGATATGGTATGATTAGTAGGTAGAGGTCAGAACCTATCTGAGAAGAAATAACCTGTACATTGAGGGAGTAATATCACCTTACTTTCTTAATATTTCGCTACAATGTTCAACATAATAGTTTTAGATAATTGTTTTATCTTGAAATTGACACCAAGATCACTTACATCAGAGTTCAATTGAGGGACTTATGCTCTTATTAGTAAGAGAAGGTTAGATATGATGAAAATCTGCATCAAGAAAATAAAGAAATAAAATTAATATTTAAAAGAGAAGACAAATCTTATAAATGACTAGTATATGCCATAGCCATTGCCATTGTATGAACTTCTTACCATCTTAAGTGTAAAATTCTGACATGAAAATATTTTATAAAGTGATAATTGAAATAGTTATGTTCATGGCATGATTACCAATCATTTATGGTAATAGTTATATTTTGATGAACATACTTGTTATTGAAAGCATATTTTTGGCAATCATTGTGAAAAGAAAAGAAATGAGCACGGTCACATGGCAATCTGTGTGGTGCACCAGTAGGGGACACTCTACCAACGGTTATGATCATGTTAATGTGAAAAGAAAGAGAAAGTGGACCATGTCGGACAGAGCAAGAAAAGCCCGTACCGGAGAGTAGAAAATACTCACCCTGACTGGGGTAGCTTGATATGAGAATAAATTGATAGTCATCATATGATATTCTGAAAATAGTTAACCCTGTTATACATGTTTTTATTGTACGATTCTCATGTGCATAGATATAGTGCATTCATGTGACCAAAGTTATTTTCTGTAGTTTATACAGCTGAACATGACGTGATGAGCTATATTGATGATGTTTTATTGTTGAACTTACTGGGATTTAATTCTCACTATATTTCCATATCATGTTCAGAAAATTAGTTATGTAGATTTTTCTATAGCTCTGACTTTTAGTGCACGTTGGATCAAGTACTTTATGTTGGGCAGATCCCAGAAGCAAATAAAATGTTTGTGGTCGAGTTGGCTTAGATCCCGGTGAAGGTGCAACCACCCACACTTGTATCTCCGGAATTGGTCAACCAGAATAAATAAGATGTAGATTTTTATGTGTTTGATATGTTGTACGTATGTTTTGATTAATGACATGTATGTAAACTCTGTATTGTATAAATTAAATAAATGTTATATTGAGTTAAGTTGTAACGAGGTAATAACTTCATGGTATTTAAAGAAAAATTGATACTTAAATGGAGTTGTTACATAATTGAAACTTACAATATTTATATGAGATTTTGATCTTAGAACTTTGATGGTTGGTCATGGATGTTGCTATATCATGTTACATATTGATCTTGCATGTGATGTATGTTTGAATACTTAGACTGGTATAGAAAGTTCTGTATAGGTATGGCTATGAGTGGCAAATTTTTTAGCTTCTGGAATCATTGAATTTGGAGTCCATATGAGGTAGATATGGTCCGATTGGTAAGCAAAGGTCAGAAAATGGTTCATCAGGGAAGAATATGTTAGGATAGCTTATGTATTTTAATTTCTGGGAATTATCTGTAGGGAATTAAAATACATGGTTAACATAAGGATTAAAGATATATGTGTCATGGATTTTTACCCACTGGAATCATTCAATTTGGAGTCCATATGAGGTAGATATGTTCCGATTAGTAAGCAAATGTCAGAAAATGGTTCATCAGGGAAGAATATGTTAGGATTGCTTCTGTATTTTAATTTTTGGAAATTATGTGTAGGGCATTAAAATAAATGGTTACCATAAGAATTATAGCTATGTGTGTCACGGAGTTTAATCCACTGGAATTATTCAATTTAGAGTCTCTATGAAGAAGATATGAGCCGATTAGTAGTCAAAGGACAGAAAATGGTTCATCAAGGAAGAATATGTTAGGATAGCTTCGGTATTTTCTTTCTGGGAATTATCTGTATGGAATTAAAATAAATGGTTAAAATAATAATTATATCTATGTGTGTCACGGATTTTTAGCCACTAGAATCATTCAATTTGGAGTCCATATGAGAAAGATATGAGCTGATTAGTAGTCAAAGATCAGAAAATGGTTCATCAGGGAAGAATATGTTAGGATAGCTTCTGTATTTTAATTTCTGGGAATTATATGTATGGAATTAAAATACATGGTTAACTTAAGAATTATAGATATGTGTGTCATGGATTTTTAACCACTGGAATCACTCAAGTTTGACACCATATGAGGTATATATGGTCCAATTAGTAGGTAGAGGTCAGAACCTATCCGAGAAGAAATAACATGTACATTGAGGGAGTAATATCACATTGATTTCTTAATATTTCGCTACAATGATCAACATAATAGTTTTAGATAATTGTTGTATCTTGAAATTGACACCAAGGTCACCTACATCGGAGTTCAATTGAGGGACCTATGCTCTGATTAGTAAGAGAAGGTTAGATATGATGAAAACCTGCATCAAGAAAATAAAGAAATAAAATTAATATTTAAAGAAGAAGACAAATCTTATAAATGACTAGTACATGCCATAGCCATTGCCATTGTATGAACTTCTTACCATCTTAAGTATAAAATTCTGACATGGAAATATTTTATAATGTGATATTTGAAATGGTTATTTTCATGGCATGATTACCAATGATTTATGGTAATAGTTATATTTTGATGAACATACTTGTTATTGAAAGCATATTTTTGGCTATCATTGTGAAAAGAAAAGAAATGAGCACGGTCACATGGCAATCCGTGTGGTGCACCAGTATTATATCTATGCACATAAGAATCATACAGTATAAACTACAAAAAATATCTTTGGTCACATGGAAATATAGTGAGAATTAAATCCCAGTAGGTTCAACAATAAATCATAATTTGCCATCAATATAGTTCATCATGTCATGTTCAACTGTAGAAACTACAAAAAATATCTTTGGTCACATGAATGCATTATATCTATGCACATAAAAGTCATACAATAATGATATGTATGATAGGATTAACTATTTTCAGAATATCATATGATGGCCATCAAATTAATCTCATTTCAAGTTACCCCAGTTAGGGTGAGTATCCTCTACTCTCTGGTATGGGCTTTTCTCGCTCCGTCCGACATGGCACACTTTCTTTTTCTTTTCTCATAATCATAATCATAACCGTTGGTAGAGCTTCCCCTACTTGTGCACCACACGGATTGCCATGTGACTGTGCTCATTTCTTTTCTTTTCACAACAACAACAACTAAGCCTTTTCCCACTAGGTGGGGTCGGCTACATGGATCAAACGGCGCCATAGTGGCCTATCATAGATGAGATCAATAGAGAAGTTATTAACTATTAAATCATTTTTAATAGTTTCACTTATTGTTTTCTTTGGCCTCCCTCTACCTCTAAATATTAGACTATTCGCCATCCGATCAACTCTTCTCACTAGGGCTTCTGCAGGTCTTCTCCACACATGGCCAAACCACCTTAAGCGAGATTCAACCATCTTCTCCACAATAGGTGCTATCCCAACTTTCTCTCTAATGCACTCATTTCTAATCATATCTCTTCTGGTGTGTCCACACATCCAATGCAACATTCTCATCTATGCAATGTTGAGTTTTTCTTCATGTTGTCTTTTAACCGCCCAACATTCCGTACCATACAATATAACAAGTCTTATAGCCGTACGGTAGAATTTTCCTTTAACTTTAAGCGACACTTTTTTATCACAAATGACACTCGAAGCTTTCCTCCATTTCATCCATCCAGCTTGAATGCTGTGGTTTACGTCCTCCTTTACTTCACCGTCATTTTGTATAATGGACCCAAGATATTTAAAACTTGTAACTTGTTTTAATATATAGTCTCCAAGTTTCACGTCTACATTCGTATTTGTTCGTCTCTTAATAAAAATACATTCCATATATTCTGTTTTATTTCTACTTATCCGAAGACCATGTGTTCCTAAAACTTGTCTCCATGACTCTAGCTTCATATTTATTTCCTCTTTCGATTCACCAACTAAGACTATATCATCTGCAAAAATATTCTTTCAATAACAAGTATGTTCATCAAAATATAACTATTACCATAAATCATTGGTAATCATGCCATGAACATAACCATTTCAAATATCACTTTATAAAATATTTCCATGTCAGAATTTCACACTTAAGATGGTAAGAAGTTCATACAATAGCAATGGCTATGGCATATACTAGTCATTTATTATTTTCATTTATAAGATTTGTTTTTTTTAAATATTAATTTCATCTCTTCATTTTCTTTATGCTTGGCCTTTAGTCAATTTCTTTTTATTTATATCATTTCTAACACATGTTCTTACAAATTTATAGAGCATTTTTCTCCAATTTGATTTCTACTATTACCCTATAGTTAAAGAGGTTCATCTAGGGTAGAAAAATGTTGAAAATAGGCTTCACCATCTTCCAACACGGTCTGGCCATGTTCCATGACACGAACATGCTTTAAAAATACTTCAAATGTACTAAAAAATAGCCCTGAACACGGCTAACCCGTGCTTAAAGCACCCAGAACATGGTTTAGCCGTGTTCTATGACCTTTGTTCACTAATTAGAGCATAACTCCCACATTTTAACTCTGATTGAGGTTATCTTGGTGTCTATGGAAAGATAGGAAAATTATCTAAAACTATTATGTTAATCATATTAGCAACATAGTAATAAATATTGGTGTTATTACTCCCTTAAATGCAATATTATTTCTTCTCGGGTAGGGTCTAACCTTTACTTACAAATCTGACTATATCTACCACATAAGAATTCTAAATTAAGTGATTCCAATGGTTAAACATCCGCGACACATAAATATATAATTCATATGTTAAACATTTATTTTAATTCCTTATAGAATTTTCCCAGAAATTAAAACACCGAAGCTATCCTAACATATTCTTCCCTGATCAACCATTTTCTGACCTTTATTTACTAATCGGAACATATCTACCTCATATGAAATTTAAATTGAATGCTTCTAGTGGCTAAAAATCTGTGACACATATATCTAAAATTCATATGTTAGCTATTTATTTTAATTCCTTATAGATTATTCCCAGAAATTAAAACACCGAAGCTATCCTAACATATTCTTCCTTAATTAACCATTTTCTGACCTTTGTTTACTAATCGAACCATATCTACCTCATATGGACTCCAAATTGAATGATTACAATGGAAAAAAACCCGTGACACATATATCTTTAATTCTTATGTTAACCATTTATTTTAATTCCCTATAGATAATTCCCAGAAATTAAAACACAGAAGCCAAAAAGTTTGCCACCCATAGCCATACATATGCAGAACTTTATATACCAGTCTAAGTATTCAAACATACGTCACATGCAAGATCAATATGTAACATGATATAGCAACATCATGACCAATCATCAAAGTTCTAAGATCAAAATCTCATATAATTATTATTAGTTTCAAAAGTTTTCTTCAAAAAGAAATATTGTTAAACTTATCTAAGAATCTCCCTAGCTTACTTAGTGAATTGGTTTTCTTGTTTCCTCTTAAAAGAAGTAGCAAGATTCCTCCCTTCCCTTAGCTTTTCTAGCAGCTTAAGTAAGAGAATGAGGGTGAATTTTTGAACCTCTAGGATGAAGAAGAAAAATAGACTCAAGTGGAGATTAAGGTAACTTACCTTGAGTACTTAGCCTTCTAAACTTCTCCTTCTTCTTCCTTCCTTTCTTCTCCTCTCTTTCTCTCCTTTCCTCACTCTACCTTGCTTCTATTTCTCTCTCTTCCTCACTTGGACGAAATTAAAATGTTGTAGGGGTGGGTTTTGCTTAAATATACCACCAAATAATACACCCTTCATGATCATGGGTCTATCTTATCACAATTAGGATACACTTTGTTGAGTTTTTGGAAAACAAACAACTTATGTTCTTGTCTTCCTCTTCCTTAGTCAAGATATGCATAGGAAAAGGAGATTTGTATTTTGAAAATTATGATGATATGTTCTTAAGATAAGGGACAAGGTCCCTTTGATTTAGGGATTCATTTCCTTTTTCTTTTGTCTTAAACAAGTATGATAGGTTTGCCTTTTTAGGTAGCAAATTTCTAGCCCTTAAATCTCCATTATTTGGTTTATATTATTTGTGTGGGATAGGAATCTTTTGTCCTAATGCCATGTATTATCATACCACTTGCTAAAATTATTAGTGTAGGATATAGATGTTTTTGTCCTAAAGCCTTGTATTATCATGCCACTTGCCAAAATTATGAATGTAGAATCACACCACTTGCTAAATTTTTGTCTTAAAGCCATGTAACCTAATCTTTATTATTATTTCATTATTATATCATCACCTATTTTATTTTATTTTATTTTTCCTCTTGGATTTGGGCTTATTCCTACCCATTTTATTTGCTTTGGAAAAAATTCTACCTTTCTTGGAGGGCTTGGTCACATTTTCATAATTTTTGGGCTATTGGTCCAATTACTATATCCTAGTCCATGTTTTATTTCTTGCTTAGGTTATCCAATGGGCTTGCTAGAAACTTATGTGAAGTGGAAAAACTCTATATGAAGTGTCCATAGGTAAAAGCCCAATGTATGGGTAAAGATTTTAAACTTAGTAACTCTAGTTCTTAAATTACGAAAAATTACCCTAATCTAATGTTCTTGAAATTTTAAGACCTTTACTTGTTTCTAAAAAATTATCTTCCTTATCCAAGAATTTTGCATCTCTTTAGTATGCTATTTCTAATTTCTTTACTATTAGGTTTTCCCTCTTTATTTGTTCTCTTAATGTTAGAAACATTTTCTATGCATATACATAAGGTGAAGAATATCTAAGGATTATATTTCCTTAGATATCTAAAATATTGTCTAATAAATTTTATTTCCTTAATTAAATATTTTTGTATTTTTATCGATAAAAGAAACGAAATTAGGGATGTTACATTTCTCTCCCCCTAAAAGAAATTTTGTCCTCAAAATTTCAGAAATTACCTAATAAGAACAATTGCGGATATTTCTTCCTCGTGACTTCTTCCAGCTCCCAAGTTGCTTCTTTCAGAGTTAAACCTTCCCAGAACACCTTAACAAGGGGAATGGTTTTATTTCTCAGTTGCTTCACGTCAGTGTCCAATATGGATGCAGGTACTAGTTGGTATGTCATGTTCTCCTTTATTTGGATTGGTTCATCCTGTATTACATGTGATGAATCTGGAAGATACTTCCGCAGCTGTGATATGTGGAAAACATTATACAGGTTGGACAAATTAGTTGGGAGAGCAACTTGATATGCTGATGTCCCTACTTTCTTCAGAATTTGGTAGGGTCCCAAAAATCGCGAACTTAGCTTTCTTGTTTTGAGAGACCTACCAACTCTAGTAGTCGGGGAAAGTTTCAAAAATACATGGTCTCCTTCCTCAAACTCTAGAGGTCTATGTCTCTTATCGTAGTAACTCTTTTGCTGACTCTGAGCTGTAAGTATTTTGTCTCGTATCATCCTGATTTGTTCAGTGGTTTGTTGAACTAGATCAGTACCCAACAAGTTCTTTTCTCCTACCTCAAACCAACATAGTGGAGAGCGACACTTTCTACCGTATATAGCTTCATAGAAAAAAAAAGGTTGTTACACATCACGTCATGTTCAGCTGTATAAACTACAGAAAATATCTTTGGTCACATGAATGCATTATATCTATGCACATAAGAATCATACAGTAATGATATGTATGACATGATTAACTATTTTCATAATATCATATGATGGCCATCAACTTATTCTCATTTCAAGATACCCCGGTCAGGCTGAGTATCCTCTACTCTCCGGTACGGGCTTTTCTCGCTCCGTTCGACATGGCACACTTTCTCTTTCTTTTCTCATAATCATTATCATAACCGTTGGTAGGGCGTCCCCTACTGGTGCACCACATGGATTGCCATGTGACCGTGCTCATTTCTTTTCTTTTCACAATGATAGCCAAAAATAAGCTTTCAATAACAAGTATGTTCATCAAAATATAACTATTACCATAAATAATTGGTAATCATGCCATGAACATAACCATTTCAAATATCACTTTATAAAATATTTCCATTTTAGAATTTCACACTTAAGATGGTAAGAAGTTTATACAATGGAAATGGCTGTGGCATACACTAGTCATTTATTATTTTCATTTATAAGATTCGTCTTTTTTTTTAAATATTAATTTCATCTCTTCATTTTCTTTATGCTTGGCCTTTAGTCAATTTCTTCTTATTTATATCATTTCTAACACATGTTATTACAAATTTATAGAGCATTTTCCTTCAATTTGATTTCTACTATTACCCTATAGTTAAAGAGGTTCATCTAGGGTAGAAAATTGTTGAAAATAGGCTTCACCAACTTCCATCACAGTCTGGCTGTAGCATCCCGTAATTTTTAGATATTTCCCTTAGAAATTCTTCACCTTACATATATGCATAGAAATGTTCTAATATTAATGGAATAGGTAAAGAAAGAAAACCTAAGAGGAAATATTAAGAATAAACATGCTAAAGAAAGGTGAAATTCTTAGGTAAAGAAAGATAAATTTTTGTGAAGTAAGTAAAGGTCTTAAAATGTCAAGAAGATCGGATTAGGGTAATTTTTCTCAATTTAAGAGCAAAAGTTACTAACTTTAGTATCTCCACCCGTAATTGGGCTTTAACCTATGGACACTTCATATAGAGTTTTTCTACTTCACATGAATTTTTAGCAAGCCAATAGGATAGCCCAAGGAAGAAATAAAACATAGACTTGGACTAGGATATAGAAATTGGACCGGTAGCCCAAAAATCATGAAAATGTGACCAAGCCCATTATGAAAGGTAGAATTTTAACCAAAGTAAAGAAAATGGGCAAGAATGAGCCCAAACCCAAGAGGAAAAATAAAAATAAAAATAAAATTAAAGTGATGAAATAATGGTGTAATCAAGATTAGGTGACATGGCATTAAGACAAAAATTTAGCAAGTGGTATGATTCTACATTCATCATTTTGGCAAGTGGCATAATAAAACAAGGCTTTAGGAAAAAAACATCTATATCCTACACTCATAATTTTAGCAAGTGGTATGATAAGACATAGCATTAGGACATAACATCTCTATCCCACATAAATAATTTCAATCAAATAATGGAGATTGAAGGGCTAGAAATTTGCCACTTAAAAAGGCAACCTATCATAATTGATTAAGACAAAAGAAAAAGTAAATGAATCCCTAAATCAAAGGGACCTTGTCCCATATCTTAAGAACATATTATCATAATTTTCAAAATACAAATCTCCATTTCCTATACATATGTTGACTAAGGAAGAGGAAGACAAGAACATAAGTTGTTTGTTTTCCAAAAATTCAACAAAGTGTATCCTAATTGTGATAAGGTAGACCCATGATCATTAAAGGTGAATTATTTGGTGGTCTATATAAGGAAACCCACCCTTACAACATTAGAATTTCGTCCAAGTGAGGGAGAGGAAAAAATAGAAGCAAGGTAGAGTGAGGAAAGGAGAGGAAGAAAGGAAGAAAGAGGAAGGAGAAGTCTAGGAGACTAAGTGCTCCAGGTAAGTTTAATAATATTTCTTTTTGAAGAAAACTTTTGAAACTTATAATATTTATATGAGATTTTGATCTTAGAACTTTTATCATTGATCATGATGTTGCTATATCATGTTACATATTGATCTTGCATGTGATGTATGTTTGAATACTTAGGTTGGTGTAGATAGTTCTGCATGGGTATGGCTATGGGTGGCAAAATTTTAAGCTTCGGTGTTTTAATTTCTGGGAACAATATATAAGGAATTAAAATAAATGGTTAACATAAGAATTAAAGATATATGTGTCACAGATTTTTATCCACTGGAATAATTCAATTTGGAGTCCATATGTGGTAGATATGGTCCGATTAGTAAGCAAAGGTCAGAAAATGGTTCATCAGGGAAGAATATGTTAGGACAGCTTCTGTATTTTAATTTCTGGGAATTATTTGTAGGGAATTAAAATAAATGGTTAATATAAGAATTATAGCTATGTGTGTCATGGATTTCTAACCACTGGAATCATTCAATTTGGAGTCCATATAAGAAAGATATGAGCTGATTAGTAGTCAAAGATCAGAAAATGGTTCATCAGGGAAGAATATGTTAGGACGGCTTCTGTATTTTAATTTCTGGGACTTATCTATATGGAATTAAAATAAATGGTTAACATAAGAATTATAGCTATGTGTGTCATGGATTTTAAGACATGGAATCATTCCATGTGGAGTCCATATGAGGAAGATATGAGCTTATTAGTAGTCTAAGGTCAGAAAATGGTTTATCAGGGAAGAATATGTTAGGACAGCTTCTGTATTTTAATTTCTGGGAATTATCTGTATGGAATTAAAATAAATGGTTAACATAAGAATTATATATATGTGTGTCACAGAATTTTAACCACTGGAATCACTCAAGTTGGAGTCTATATGAGGTAGATATGGTCTGCTTAGTAGGTAGAGGTCAGAACCTATCCGAGAAGAAATAACCTATACATTTAGGGAGTAATATCACCTTGAATTCTTAATATTTCGCTACAATATTCAACATAATAGTTTTAGATAATTGTTTTATCTTGAAATTGACACCAAGATCACCTACATCAGAGTTAAATTGAGGGAGTTATGCTCTGATTAGTAAGAGAAGGTTAGATAGGATGAAAACATGCATCAAGAAAATAAAGAAATAAAATTAGTATTTAAAAAAGAAGGTGAATCTTAATAAATGACTACTATAGCCATAGCCATTGCCATTGTATGAACTTCTTACCATCTTAAGTGTGAAATTTTGACATGGAAATATTTTATAAAGTGATATTTGAAATGGTTATGTTCATGGCATGATTACCAATGATTTTTGGTAATAATTATATTTTGATGAACATACTTGTTATTGAAAGCATATTTTTGGCTATCATTGTGAAAAGAAAAGAAATGAGCACGATCACATGGCAATCCGTGTGGTGCACCAGTAGGGGACGCCCTACCAATGGTTATGATCATGAAAATGAGAAAAGAAAGAGAAAGTGGGCCATGTCGGACCGAGCGAGAAAAGCCCGTACCGGAGAGTAGTGGATACTCACCCTGACTAGGGTAGCTTGAAATGAGAATAAGTTAATGGCCATCATATGATATCTTGAAAATAGTTAATCCTGTCATACATATCATTACAGTATGATTCTTATGTGCGTAGATATAATGCATTCATGTGACCAAAGATATTTTCTGTAGTTTATACAGCTGAACATGACGTGATGAGCTTTATTGATAATGATTTATTGTTGAACTTACTAGGATTTAATTCTCACTATATTTCCATATCATGTTCAGAAAATTAGTTATGCAGATTTTCTATAGCTCTGGCTTTTAGTGCATGTTGGATCGAGTTATTCTATGATGGACAGATCCTAAATAAAATTTTTGTGAGCGAATTTGCACAGATCCTGGTGAAGCTGCAACCACCAGCACCTGTATTTCCGGAATTGCTCAACCAAAATAAACAAGATGTAAATATCTATGTCTTTGATATGTTACATGTACGTTTTGATTAATGACGTGTATGCAAACTCAATATTGTATAATAATAAAAAAAAGGATGTTACACTGGCCATGCTCCAGGACACGGCCATGCTTTAAAAATAATTTAAATGTACTAAAAAATAACCCCGAACACGGCTAACTCGTGCTTGAAGCACCCAGAACACGGCCTGACCTTGTTCTGTGACCTTTGCTCACTAATCAGAGTATAACTCCCACATTTTAACTCTAATTGCGGTGATCTTGGTGTCTATGGAAATCTAAGACAATTATCTAAAACTATTATGTTAATCATATTAGCAAAATAGTAATAGATCTTGGTGTTATGACTCCCTTAAATTCAATATTATTTCTTCTCGGGTAGGTTCTAACCTTTACTCACTAATCTGACTATATCTCCCACATAAGAATTCCAAATTAAGTGATTCCAGTGGCTAAACATCCGTGACATAAATATATAATTCATATGTTAACCAGTTATTTTAATTCCATATAGAAGTTTCCCAGAAATTAAAACAACGAAGCTATCCTAACATATTCTTCCCTGATTAACCATTTTCTGACCTTTGTTTACTAATCGGAACATATTTACCTCATATGAACTCTAAATTGAATGATTCCAGTGGCTAAAAATCTGTGACACATATATATTTAATTCTTTTGTTAACTATTTATTTTAATTCCCTACAGATAATTCCCAGAAATTAAAACACAGAAGCTATCCTAACATATTCTTCCCTGATGAACCATTTTCTGACCTTTGATTACTAATCGGACCATATCTACCTCATATGGACTCCAAATTGAATGATTCCAGTGGTTAATAATCCTATCACATATATCTTTAATTCTTATGTTAACAATTTATTTTAGTTCCTTATATATTTTTCTCGAAAATTAAAACACCGAAGCTTAAAATTGTGTCACCCATAGCCATACCTATGCAGAACTATCTACACCAACCTAAGTATTCAAACATACATCACTTGCAAGATCAATATGTAACATGATATAGCAACATCCATGACCAATCATCAAAGTTCTAAGATCGAAATCTCATATAAATATTATAAGTTTCAAAAGTTTTCTTCAAAAAGAAATATTGTTAAACTTACTTGGAGCACTTAGTTCCCTAGACTTCTCCTTCCTCTTTCTTCCTTTCTTCCTCTCCTTTCCTCACTCTACCTTGTTTCTATTTTTCCTCTCCCTCACTTGGACAAAATTCTAATGTTGTAAGGGTGGGTTTTCTTATATAGACCACCAAATAATTCAACTTTCATGATCATGGGTCTACCTTATCACAATTAGGATACACTTTGTTGAATTTTTGGAAAACAAACAACTTATGTTCTTGTCTTCCTCTTCCTTAGTCAAGATATGCATAAGAAAAGGTGATTTGTATTTTGAAAATTATGATGATATGTTCTTAAGATAAGGGACAAGGTCCTTTTGATTTAGGGATTCATTTCCATTTTCTTTTGTCTTAAACAAGTATGATAGGTTTGCCTTTTTAGATGGCAAATTTCTAGCCCTTGAATCTCCATTATTTGGTTGATATTATTTGTGTGGGATAGGAATGTTTTGTCCTAATGCCATGTATTATCATACCACTTGCTAGAATTATGAATGTAGGATATATATGTTTTTGTCCTAAAGCCTTGTATTATCATGCCACTTGCCAAAATTATGAATGTAGAATCACATCCCTTGCTAAATTTTTGTCTTAATGCCATGTAACCTAATCGTTATTATTATTACATTATTATTTCATCACCTAATTTATTTTATTTTATTTTTCCTCTTGGATTTGGGCTTATTCCTACCCATTATGGGCTTATTCCTACCCATTTTCTTTGCTTTGGATAAAAGTCTACCTTTCTTGGAGGGCTTAGTCACATTTTCATAATTTTTGGGTTATTGGTCCAATTACTATATCCTAGTCGAAGTCTATGTTTTATTTTTTGCTTAAGTTATCCGATGGGCTTGCTAGAAACTTATGTGAAGTGGAAAAAATTCTATATAAAGTGTCCATAGGTAAAAGCCCAATTTATGGGTGGAGATACTAAACTTAGTAACTTTTACTCTTAAATTAGGAAAAATTACCCTAATCCAATCTTCTTGAAATTTTAAGACCTTTAATTCACAAAAATTTATCTTCCTTACCTAAGAATTTCAGCTTTCTTTATTATGTTTATTTCTAATATTTCCTCTTAAGTTTTCTTTCTTTACCTATTCCATTAATATTAGAACATTTCTATGCATATATGTAAGGTGAAGAATTTATAAGGAAAATATTTAAAAATTACGGGATATTACATTCTTCCCCCCTTAAGAAATTCAATCTCCGAATTTCAGTCCATCCTACCACATGTAGGTATTGAAATTAAGGCATTATTCAGAGTTACCAACTTTATTACCTAAATAATTAGGGATATCTTTTCTGTATAACATCTTTACTTTTTAATATGTCTATTCACTTGAGTGATTTTGCCATATAACTTAACCATAAGGATTTCTTTCACTCATAAGTTCTTCAATTTATATCCTCTAGCTCGCATGGATATATCTATGGGTCGATATTAGAAAACACACATATAAAGGAACATATTCATCTTCATATTGGGTAACTATCTTTTCTTATTCCAAACTTCTATCAAGTCATTTTTTTTGTTTTCATATATCAACATCATCCCTTGAATATCATCATCTTAATCTATCATCTATTTTTATCCTCAAATCCTTTAATCAATATGTTAAACATACGTAGCAATAAATCCTTCAAACCTTTAATAAGGTGTACCATTGACACATGTCTAATAATTCTAACTTAACTCATCACGGTAATTCTATACAAGCTTATTAACACCATTAGACTCATTGTCAAAAATTTCAATTATTTCTTCTATCATATCCAAAAGCACCTCATTCTAGCTTATGCCAATCCCATTTAATTCACCCAATCATTTCAAGAAGATTTTTCCTAACAATTACTCATACATGAATTCTCAATTCCAACATAATTCACATGCTAGATACTAGACTCAATTTAGCATGATATAATCCTTTAACACAAATATCTTGATCACTTACATTATTTTCGGACATGGTTCTTAGAATATTCTCTATATTTCCAAATTAAGAGTTCAAAGACTAACTTAAATCCTACTTCCTATATTTTATTCCTGAAGAACTTCAACACCACTAGTTCTCTTGATTACATTCATCAAAACACCATAAGACCATCATCTGTCCATTCTTTTCAAACTTTTCATTACTTTAACCTACTAACAACTTAGTCACCATAATAATTGAGTTTCAAAGAAAATAAATTAACTTTTCTTTTAATGTAGGAAAAGAATCTTGCATTTAATGCCAAATATTAATGTAGGACAATGCAGTAGAACAGACGAAAAGTATAATAAAAAACGGTGCTAAAGTAGAAAGTCAAAAGTTTGGACAAAACATTAGAGAGAGTTAAAATCGGTGGCCGTAATTCTTGAAAATTTGAAAAAAAAAATTTAGCTGTTATATCAACAAAATCGGTGGCCGCAAGGTTTGAATATATGTGCCAAAATCTACTTTAAATCTATTGGTATTCGGTGGAAAGATATCACATGGAAAAAGAAACATTTTTGAGCTTATAAAAGTCTGTGAAAATCAAAGAATACGTAGTTAACTGGTAGGATGTAGTTGATTGCTTCAAAATAGATGTAATCAATCAACTGTAAAATAACCAGTCCAAATTAAAATTTCTTAAAATAGCTAGTCGACTTAATAATACCGATAGTCGACTGGAAAAAACATTGAGAATACAAAATAAATCATTTGATTGTTCCTCTTCAACAATTAATTGGTTTGCATTTTCTCTTTTTTTTTACAATGACAGCTATCACCTACAACTTTTCTACAAGAATCAAGACATCAATGTTTCATCAAAGACAACAAGATAAAGACAGATTTCTGGTGATATCTTATCTTATGCTCTTTATGTACTTAATATGGGTCACAGTCATAACTACTGTACATATACATGCTTGCCGTCATTTTTAAAAAAAAAATTTACCTTTAATTTAGCTGATATCCACCAATCACTCACATAGTTGTTCTAATAATACCCGGCCTATTTACATAGCTATTATAAATATGCCCTTCTTTGAGTTCTATAAATACTTACATTAGTATCTTTGTCTATACTCAAAGTTAAGGTGATAGAAATTATGGAGGGAACCGTATTCCGTCAGTTTAGAAATATTTGTGTCTTTTATGGTTCCAGTCCTGGAAAAGATATGGTGCTAGCTAGGAGTATGTTAAAGCAGCACAAAATCTAGGTATGGTGCTAGCTAGGAGAAGAATTCATTTAGTGTATGGTGGAGGTAACCGTGGGTTAATGGGGTGTGTGGCTACAGTTGCACATGTAGGAGGATGCCAAGTTCTAGGTATTATTCCTACAGCTCTAGCTGCATCCAGCATCATAGGGAAAACAATTAGGGAAAACAATTAGGGAAGAATATAAAGTAGCTTCCATACATGAACGCATGGCTAGAATGATGAGCAATGCTGACGCCTTCATTGCCTTACCAGGTGGTTTTGGTACTTTAAAGGAGATTTTTCAAATAGTCTCTTAGGAACAACTGAATATGCATCACAAACCGATAGGTTTGTTAAATGTTAATCACTTCTTTGATGGTATGTTATCTTTTCTAGATCAAGCTGTGCAACAGAGGTTTATCCCACACTCAGCACGACGAATTCTCATCTCGGCTTCAAATGCTAAAGAGTTGATTGATGCTTTACAAGCCTATGTTCATGTACCTGATCCAACTATGACTCAAATAGAATGGATGGTAGATAACCGCAGGAAGCGTAAATTAGATTTGGATCTTTATCTTTAAATGTAGTAAAATGTAGCTATTATTGTACTACTTTTACTTTCTTAGAGTCTACTTGGATACCATATTTACCAACCATACTCCTTTAGAGTTGGTAAAACTATCTTTGAATGTTGCTTATGATCCTCTGAACTTTTGAAATATTCTAGTATATCATCAATATATATAATAAAAAATTGATCCAGGGATGACCTAATTACTATTTATTAAATCTATGAATGCAGCTAAAATATTTGTCAATTTAAATGCATCACCAAGAACTCATAATGCCCATAATAAGTCATATATCCTCTTCTCTTATCCTTAATTAATGTTACTCATATCCCAAATCTATTTGTGGAAAAATTGAACACCTTATAACTGGTCAAATAGGTAATCTATACGAGCTAATGGGTTTCTATTCTACATTGTCACCTTATTCAACTGTTTATAATCTATGCATAGTTATAGTGATCCATCTTTCTTTTTCACATATAGAACTGGAGTACTCCGAATAAAAGTACTGGGGTATTTAAATACCTTGTCTAACAAGTCTTGTAACTATTTTTTTTTTAAATTCGA
Organism: Gleditsia sinensis; assembly: GCA_037074535.1. Taxonomy (NCBI): domain Eukaryota; kingdom Viridiplantae; phylum Streptophyta; class Magnoliopsida; order Fabales; family Fabaceae; genus Gleditsia; species Gleditsia sinensis. The sequence goes on along the minus strand of CM073466.1, from coordinate 40,920,076 downwards.
TCGATATCATTCTATATAGTGATATAGATACTAGTTGGGTTTTAAGGAGTAAATCAATACCAATTCTCGAATTGCCGTGGCAAGGTTGTGCAAGATTACCTCCGCATTGTTTACCGGATCCCACCTTGGTGGTGCCATTACCTACTGTGGGAAAAAATAAATTTATGCTGCTATTGAGGTGATCAAGCCCAATAGTTAGTTTCAAAAAAATATATTTAACAGCAGTCATAACACCACCTCGGCATATAGATAAGAAACACTAGAAATGTCTTACCTATATGAATCACTGATCCCTTACACAGCACAACCACAACATACTCAAGACACTATAAGATCGATTTAGATAACCATCCACCCACTGGCCATCTAGGATCGATATGCTCTGATACCAATTATGTAACAACCTTTTTTTTTCTATTATTATACAATATTGAATTCACATACACGTCATTAATCAAAACGTACATGCAACATATCAAACACATAGATATTTACATCTTGTTTATTTTGGTTGACCAATTTCGGAGATACAGGTGTGGGTGGTTGCACCTTCACCGGGATCTGAGCCAACTCGACCACAAACATCTTATTTGATTCTGAGATCTACCCATCATAGAATAACTCGATCCAACGTGCACTAAAAGCCAGAGCCTTAGAAAAGAAACTGCATAACTAATTTTTTGAACATGATATGGAAATATAGTGAGAATTAAATCCCAGTAAGTTCAACAATAAATCATCATCAATATAGCTCATCACGTCATGTTCAGCTGTATAAACTACAGAAAATATCTTTGGTCACATGAATGCATTATATCTATGCACATAAGAATAATACAGTAATGATATGTATGACAGGATTAACTATTTTCAGAATATCATATGATGGCCATCAACTTATTCTCATTTCAAGTTACCCCAGTCAGGGAGAGTATCCTCTACTCTCCGGTACGGGCTTTTCTCGCTCCATCCGACATGGCCCACTTTCTCTTTCTTTTCTTATAATCATAATCATAACCGTTGGTAGGGCGTCCCCTACTGGTGCACCACACGGATTGCCATATGACCGTGCTCATTTATTTTCTTTTCACAATGATAGCCAAAAATATGCTTTCAATAACAAGTATGTTCATCAAAATATAACTATTACCATAAATCATTGGTAATCATGACATGAACATAACCATTTCAAATATCACTTTATAAAATATTTCCATGTCAGAATTTCACACTTAAGATGGTAAGAAGTTCATACAATGGCAATGGCTATGGCATATACTAGTCATTTATTATTTTCATTTATAAGATTTGTTTTTTTTAAATATTAATTTCATCTCTTCATTTTCTTTATGCTTGGCCTTTAGTCAATTTCTTCTTATTTATATCATTTCTAACACATGTTCTTACAAATTTATAAAGCATTTTTCTCCAATTTGATTTCTACTATTACCCTATAGTTAAAGAAGTTCATCTAGGGTAGAAAAATGTTGAAAATAGGCTTCACCAGCTTCCAACACGGTCTGGCCATGTTCCATGACATAGACATGCTTTAAAAATACTTCAAATGTACTCAAAAATAGCCCCGAACACAGCTAACCCGTGCTTGAAGCACCCAGAACACGGCCTGGCCGTGTTCTGTGATCTTTGCTCACTAATCAGAGCATAACTCTCTCATTTTAACTCCGATTGAGGTGATCTTGGTGTCTATGGAAACCTAAGACAATTATCTAAAATGATTATGTTAAACTTATCAGCAAAATAGTAATAAAACTTGGTGTTATTACTCCCTTAAATTCAATATTATTTCTTCTCGGGTAGGTTCTAACCTTTACTTACTAATCTAACTATATCTCCCACATAAGAATTCCCAACTAAGTGATTCCAGTGGCTAAACATCCGTGACACATAAATATATAATTCATATGTTAACCATTTATTTTAATTCCTTATATAATTTTCCCAGAAATTAAAACACCGAAGCTATCCTAACATATTCTTCCCTGATTAACCATTTTCTGACCTTTGTTTACTAATCGGCACATATCTACCTCATATGAACTTTAAATTGAATGATTCCAGTGGCTAAATATCCGTGACACATATATCTATAATTCATATGTTAACTATTTATTTTATTTCCTTATAGATGTTTCCCAGAAATTAAAACACCGAAGCTATCCTAACATATTCTTCCTTAATTAACCATTTTCTGACGTTTGTTAACTAATCGTACCATATCTACCTCATATGGACTCCAAATTGAATGATTACAGTGGCTTTAAATCCGTGACACATATATCTTTAATTCTTATGTTAACCATTTATTTTAATTCCCTATAGATAATTCCAAGAAATTAAAACACAGAAGTGAAAAATTTTGCCACCCATAGCCATACCTATGCAGAATTTTCTATACCAGTCTAAGTATTCAAACATACATCACATGCAAGATCAATATGTAACATGATATAGCAACATCATGGCCAATCATCAAAGTTCTAAGATCAAAGAGGTGTAGCAACATCATACCAGTCTAAGTATTCAAACATACATCACTGAAGTCTTAGGTAATCCCACAACAAAGTCTATTGAGATACTGTCCCATTTCCATTTAGGGATCTGAAGAGGTTGTAGAAATCCTGCTGGCTTTTGATGATCCACCTTCACCTTTTGACAAATGAGACATTTTGCCACAAACTCAGCAATGTCCTTTTTCATCCTTGGCCACCAATACATCCTTTTTAAATCCTGGTACATTTTAGTGCATCCAGGATGGACTGTGTCTTTACTCTGATGCGCTTCCTGCAGGATCTTAGTCCTCAACTCTCGTTCTTGAGGGACACAAATCCTTCCCTGATACATGATTGCTCCATCTTCCATGACAGAAAAATTACCTTGGTCTTTATGATCCTGTAAGTATTGGTCGTGAGCTTGAGTCTCTTTGATCTGGGCTCTAAGGTCACACCCTATACTTAAACCATTAATTACTAGATTTTTTAGAGTAAGAGTAGTGGCTAGCTTCAAATTTTAAAACTCTTCTAGCATCTGCATCTCATACACCATCATCTGACCCATGTACAGAGATTTTCGACTCAAGGCATCTGCTACAACATTCGCCTTTCCAGGATGATACTTTATCTCAAACTTGTAGTCATTGAGAAATTCTACCCATCTTCATTGCCTCATATTTAACTCCTTCTGATCAAAGAGGTATTTAAGACTCTTATGATCACAATATACTTCAAAGGTTGCCCCGTACAAATAGTGTCGTCAAATCTTTAAGACAAACACGACTGCCGCTAATTCAAGATCATGGGTTGGATAGTTTCCTTCGTGGGGTCTCAGTTGCCTAGAGGCGTAAGCAACTACTCTCTTATCTTGCATCAGCACACATCCTAGCCTTTTCTTTGAAGCGTCACTATGCACTTCAAAATATCCTATGGGGTCTGGAATAATTAAAACAGGAGGAGTGGTCAGTCTTGTCTTCAGTTTCTGAAAACTAGCTTTACATTGATCAGTCCATTTGAAAGGACTTCCCTTCCTGGTCAATTTAGTCAATGGCAAGGCTATACGAGAGAAGTTTTGTATAAACCTCCTGTAGTATCCTACCAAACCCAGGAAACTTCTGATTTCCATAACCGTCTTTGGTCTCTCCCACTTAATCACTGCTTCCGTCTTGCTAGGATCTACGGCTACCCCTCTATTAGAGATGACATGTTTGAGAATCTAGTCATTAATGGTTTAAGTATAGGGTGTGAACTTAGAGCCCAGATCAAAGAGGCTCAAGCTCACGACCAATACTTAAAGGATCATAAAGACCAAGATAATTTTTTTGTCAGGGAAGATGGAGCAATCATGTATCAAGGAAGGATTTGTGTCCTTCAAGATCAAGAGTTGAGGACTAAGATCCTGCAGGAAGCGTATCAGAGTAAATACACAGTCCATCTTGGATGCACTAAAATGTACCAAGATTTAAAAAGGATGTATTGGTGGCTAGGGATGAAAAAGGATATTGCCGAGTTTGTGGCAAAAGGTGAAGGTGGAGCATCAAAAGCCAGCAGGATTTCTACAACCTCTTGAGATCCCTAAATGGAAATGGGATAGTATCTCAATGGACTTTGTTGTGGGATTACCTAAGACTTCAGTGGGAATTACTCTATCTGGGTATTAATTGATAGATTAACCAAATCTGCTCACTTTTTGCCCATAAAAATTAACTATTCACTGGATAAATTAGCCCAATTGTACGTCTAGGAAATAGTTAGACTACATGTAATTCCCTTAAACATCGTTTCTGATAGAGATCCAAGGTTTACGTCGACGTTTTAGAAGGAATTGCAGGAAGATTTTGGTACTCAGTTGCGGTTCAGTACTGCCTACCATCCTTAGATTGACGGGTAGACAGAACGGACAATTCAAACCCTAGAAGATATATTGAGGGCCTGTGTGATAGAGCAAAGTAAAAGATGGGATAAGTACCTACCTTTAGTAGAGTTTGCTTATAATAATAATTATCACTCTAGTATTAAGATGGCCCCCTATGAAGCTTTATACAGATTTCTAGCCACTGGAATCATTCAATTTGGAGTCCATATGAGGAAGATATGAGCTTATTAGTAGTCAAAGGTCAGAAAATGGTTCATCTGGGAAGAATATGTTAGGATAGCTTCTGTATTTTAATTTCTGGGAATTATTTGTATGGAATTAAAATAAATGGTTAACAAAAGCATTATAGATATATGTGTCACGGATTTTTAGCCACTGGAATCACTCAAGTTGGAGTCCATATGAGGTAGATATGGTCCGATTAGTAGGTAGAGGTCAGAACCTATCCGAGAAGAAATAACCTGTACAGTGAGGGAGTAATATCACCATGATTTCTTAATATTTCGCTACAATGTTCAACATAATAGTTTTAGATAATTGTCTACCTTGAAATTGACACCAAGATCACCTACATTGGAGTTCAATTGAGGGTCTTATGCTCTGATTAGTAAGAGAAGGTTATATATGATAAAAACCTGCATGAAGAAAATAAAGAAATAAAATTAATATTTAAAAAAGAAGACAAATCTTATAAATGATTAGTATATGCCATAGCCATTGCCATTGTATGAACTTCTTTCCATCTTAAGTGTAAAATTCTAACATGGAAATATTTTATAAATTGATATTTGAAATGGTTATGTTCACGGCATTATTACTAATGATTTATGGTAATAGGTATATTTTGATGAACATACTTGTTATTGAAAGCATATTTTTGGCTATCATTGTGAAAAGAAAAGAAATGAGCACAGTCATATGGCAATCTGTGCGGTGCACCAGTAGGGGATGCCCTACCAACGGTTATGATCATGTTAATGAGAAAAGAAAGAGAAAGTGGGCCATGTCGGACGGAGCGAGAAAAGCCCGTACCGGAGAGTAGAAAATACTCACCCTTACCGGGGTAGCTTGATATGAGAATAAATTGATAGTCATCATATGATATTCTGAAACTAGTTAACCCTGTCATACATGTTTTTATTGTACGATTCTCATATGCATAGATATAGTGCATTCATGTAACCAAAGTTGTTTTCTGTAGTTTATACAGCTGAACATGACGTGATGAGCTATATTGATGATGTTTTATTGTTGAACTTACTGGGATTTAATTCTCACTATATTTCTATATTATGTTTAGAAAATTAGTTATGCAGATTTTTCTATAGGTCTGACTTTTAGTGCACGTTGGATAGAGTACTTTATGTTGGGCAGATCCCAGAAGCAAAGAAAATGTTTGTGGTCGAGTTGGCTTAGATCCCGGTGAAGGTGCAACCACCCGCACCTGTATCTCTGGAATTGGTCAACCAGAATAAATAAGATGTAGATTTTTATGTGTTTGATATGTTGTACATATGTTTTGATTAATGACATGTATGTAAACTCTATAATGTATAAATTAAATAAATGTTATATTGAGTTAAGTTGTAACGAGGTAATAACTTCATGGTATTTAAAAAAAATTGATACTTAAATGGAGTTGTTACATAATTGGTATCAGAGCAGGTTGATCCTAAATGGCTAGTGGGTGGATGGTTATCTGAATCGATCTTATAGTGTCTTAAGTATGTTGTGGTTGTGCTGTGTAGGGGATCAGTGATTCATATAAGTAAGAAATTACTAGTGTTTCCTATCTATATGCCGAGGTGGTGTTATGACTGCTATTAAATATTTTTGAACTAACTATTGGGCATGATCACCTCAATAGCAGCATAACTTTTCTTTTGCCATAGTAGGAAATGGCACTACCAAGGAGGAATCCAGCAACCAATGCAGAGGAAACCCTGCACAACCTGGCCACGGCAATTCGAGACCAAGTCATGACCACCAACCAAATTTTACAATATCTCCGGAATGCTAATAACCCAAATGGTGAGAATGGTGCTAACAACCGGATGGCTGGAAAAGATAATGGCATATCCGAGTTCTTGAGGACTAGACCACCTTGTTTCTAAGGTGACTATGACCCAACGGTAGCCAAAAGGTGGATAAGGGAATGAGAGAAAATCTTTGAAGTGATGGGCTGTACTGAAGAGCAGCAAGTTATTTTTGCTACATATATGTTAAAGGATGAAGTAGAATACTAGTGGCGTGGAGTTAGAGAACTTTTAGCTCATCAGGGAAGATAGATCACCTGGCAAGTGTTCAAGGACATTTTTTTTGAAAAGTACTTTCCAAGTACTGTACGGGCAGAGAAAGAGATTGAATTTCTCCAACTTAGGCAAGGCAGCATGACCGTGGACCAGTATATCGCAAAGTTCGAGGAGCTGTCTAAGTTCTCCTCTTATCTGCGATATAACCCAGATGAAGCATGGAAAGCTGTTAAGTTTGAAGCGGGACTAAACTCGGAGATAAAGAATGCTGCTATATCTATGGAGATCAGGGAGTTTGTACCTCTGATAAATAAATGCAGACTCCTGGAAAAGAGTTTAAGGGCAGTGGAGGACGAGAAGCAAAGGCAAACCTATGTATGTTTGCAATTTTTGACATAAGCTAGAATGATGTGCTTTTGGATATGATAGAGGAAATACTTGCAATTTTTGACAACGAGTTTAATGATGTTATTAATGTATAGAATTACTGTGATGAGGTAAGTTGGAATTATTAGACATGTGTCAATGGTACATAAACGTTACTAAAGGTTTGAAGGATTTATTGCTATGTATGTTTAACATATTGATTAAAGGATTTGAGGATAAAAAAAATAGATGATAGATTAAGATGATGATATTTAGGGGATGATGTTGATATATGAAAACAAAAAAAATGACTTGATAGAAGTTTGGAATAAGAAAAGATAGTTACCCAATATGAAGATGAATATATTCCTTTATATGTGTGTTTTCTAATATCGACCCATAGATATATCCATGCGAGCTAGAGGATATAAATTGAAGAACTTATGAGTGAAAGAAATCCTTATGGTTAAGTTATATGGCAAAATCACTCAAGTGAATAGACATATTAAAAAGTAAAGATGTTATACAGAAAAGATATCCCTAATTATTTAGGTAATAAAGTTGGTAACTCTGAATAATGCCTTAATTTCAATACCTACATGTGGTAGGATGGACTGAAATTCGGAGATTGAATTTCTTAAGGGGGGAAGAATGTAACATCCCGTAATTTTTAAATATTTTCCTTATAAATTCTTCACCTTAGAGTAATGTTTTCTGAATTAAAGGTCTTACAATTTCAAGAAGATTGGATTAGGGTAATGTTTCCTAATTTAAGAGTAAAAGTTACTAAGTTTAGTATCTCCACCCATAAATTGGGCTTTTACCTATGGACACTTCATATAGAGTTTTTCCACTTCAAATAAGTTTCTAGCAAGCCCATTGGATAACCTAAGCAAGAAGTAAAACATAGACTTGGACTAGGATATAGTAATTGGACCAATAGTCCAAAAATTATGAAAATGTGACTAAGCCCTCCAAGAAAGGTAGAATTTTATCCAAAGCAAAGAAAATGGGTAGGAATAATCCCATAATGGGTAGGAATAAGCCCAAATCCAAGAGTAAAAATAAAATAAAATAAATTAGGTGATGATGATTTATTGTTGAACTTACTGGGATTTAATTCTAACTATATTTCCATATCATGTTCAAAAAATTAGTTATGCAGCTTTTTCTATGGCTCTGGCTTTTAGTGCACATTGGATCGAGTTACTTTATGTTGGGCAGATCTCAGAATCAAATAAGATGTTTGTGGTCGAGTTGACTCAGATCCCGGTGAAGGTGCAACCACCTGCACCTGTATCTCCGGAATTGGTCAACCAAAATAAACAAGATGTAAATATCTATGTGTTGGATATGTTGCATGTACGTTTTGATTAATGACGTGTATGTGAACTCAATATTGTATAATAATAAAGAGAAAAAAAAGGTTGTTACATAATTACCAATTATGTAACAACTCCATTTATGTAAATGTAACAAATTTATTTATTTATTTATTATTATACAATATAAAGTTCACATACACATCATTATTTTACAAACTACACACCATTATTTTACAAACATTTGTACAAAGATACATATTAGCTCTAATCATCTATGTCGACTACTTCCGGGGACACTGGTGCGGGTGGAACCTCTACCAGAATCTCAGTTACATCTACGATAGATACATCTGAAATAACTGGTAGTAGTCCAAGGTAGAGCACCTCGATCCAACGTACAGAAATAATAAGTGTCATAGAGAAAATCTGCATATTTATTCTTCTGAACATGATATGAAAATAAAGTGAGAATTAAATCTTAGTAAGTTCAACAATAAATAATAATTTACCATCAATATAGTTCATCATGTCATGTTCAGCTGTATAAATTACAGAAAATATCTTTGGTCACATGAATGCATTATATCTATGAACATAAGAATCATACAATAATGATATGTATGACATGATTAACTATTTTCAGAATATCATATGATGTCTATCAATTTATTCTCATATCAAGCTACCCCGGTCAGGGTGAGTATTTTCTACTCTCCGGTACGGCTTTTCTCACTCCGTCCGACATGGCCCACTTTCTCTTTCTTTTCTCATTAACATGATCATAACCGTTGGTAGGGCGTCCCCTACTGGTGCACCACACGGATTGCCATGTGACCATGCTCATTTCTTTTCTTTTCACAATGATAGCCAAAATTATGCTTTAAATAATAAGTATGTTCATCAAAATATAACTATTACCATAAATGATTGGTAATCATGCCATGAACATAACCATTTCAAATATCACTTTATAAAACATTTCCATGTCAGAATTTTACACTCAAGATGGTAAGAAGTTCATACAATGGCAATGGCTATGGCTTATACTATTCATTTATAAGATTCGTCTTCTTTTTTAAATATTAATTTTATTTCTTTAATTTCTTGATGCAGGTTTTCATCATATCTAACCTTCTCTTTATGCTTGGCCTTAGTCATTTTCTTCTTATTTATATAATTTCTAACACATGTTCTTACAAATTTATAGAGCATTGTTCCGCAATTTGATTTCTACTATTACCCTATAGTTAAAGAGGTTCATCTAGGGTAGAAAAATGTTGAAAATAGGCTTCACCAGCTTCCAACACGGTCTGGCCATGTTCTAGGACAAAAATTTAGCAAGTGGTGTGATTCTACATTCATAATTTTGGCAAGTGGCATGATAATACAAGGCTTTAGGACAAAAACATCTATATCCTACACTCATAATTTTAGCAAGTGGTATGATAATACATGGCATTAGGACAAAACATTCATATTCCACACAAATAATATCAACAAAATAATGGAGATTCAAGGGCTAGAAATTTGCCACCTAAAAAGGCAAAATTATCGTACTTGTTTAAGAGAAAAGAAAATGGAAATGAATCCCTAAATCAAAGGGACCTTGTCCCTTATCTTAAGAACATATCATCATAATTTTCAAAATACAAATCTCCTTTTCCTATGCATATCTTGACTAAGGAAGAGGAAGACAAGAACACAAGTTGTTTGTTTTCCAAAAATTCAACCAAGTGTAATCTAATTGTGACAAGGTAGACTCATGATCAAGAAAGGTGAATTATTTGGTGATATATATAAGAAAACCCACCCTTACAACATTAGAATTTCGTCCAAGTGAGGGAGAGGAAAAATAGAAGCAAGGTAGAGTGAGGAAAGGAGAGGAAGACATGGAGAAAGAGGAAGGAGAAGTCTAGGGGACTAAATGCTCCATGTAAGTTTAACAATATTTCTTTTTGAAGAAAACTTTTGAAACTTATAATATTTATATGAGATTTTGATCTTAGAACTTTTATGATTGGTCATGGATATTGCTATATCATGTTACATATTGATCTTGCATGTGATGTATGTTTGAATACTTAGATTAGTATAGAAAGTTCTGCATAGGTATGGCTATGGGTGGCAAAATTTTTAGCTTCTGTGTTTTCATTTCTGGGAATTATCTATAGGGAATTAAAATACATGGTTAACATAAGAATTAAAGATATATGTGTCACGGAGTTTTAACCACTGCAATCATTCAATTTGGAGTCCATATGAGGTAGATATGTTCCGATTGGTAAGCAAAGGTCAGAAAATGGTTCATCAGGGAAGAATATGTTAGGATAGCTTCTGTATTTTAATAACCAGGAATTATCTGTACGGAATTAAAATACATGGTTAACATAAGTATTAAAGATATATGTGTCATGGATTTTTAGCCACTGGAATCATTCAATTTGGAGTCCATATGAGGTAGATATGATCCGATTAGTAAGCAAAGGTCAGAAAATGGTTCATCAGGGAAGAATATATTAGGATAGCTTCTGTATTTTAATTTCTGAGAATTATCTGTAGGGAATTAAAATAATTGGTTAACATAAGAATTATGTCTACGTGTGTCATGGATTTTTAGCCACTGGAATCATTAAATTTGGAGTCCATATGAGGAATATATGAGCTTATTAGTAGTCAAAGGTCAGAAAATGGTTAATCAAGGAAGAATATGTTAGGATAGCTTCGATAGTTTAATTTCTGGGAATTATCTGTATGGAAATAAAATATATGGTCAACATAAGAATTATAGATATGTGTGTAACGGATATTTATCCACTGGAAGCACTCAAGGTGGAGTCCATATGAGGTAGATATGATCTGATTAGTAGGTAAAGATCAGAACCTATCTGAGAAGAAATAACCTGTACATTGAGGGAGTAAGATCACCATGATTTCGTAATATTTCGCAACAATGTTCAACATAATAGTTTCAGATAATTGTTTTATCTTGCAATTGACACCAAGATCACCTACATCGGAGTTCAATGGAGGGACTTATGCTCTGATTAGTAAGAGAAGGTTAGAAATGATGTAAATCTGCATCAAGAAAATAAAGAAATAAAATTAATATTTAAAAAAGAAGACAAATCTTATAAATGACTAGTATATGCCATAGCCATTGCCATTGTATGAACTTCTTACCATCTTAAGTGTAAAATTCTAACAAGGAAATATTTTATAAATTGATATTTGAAATGGTTATGTTCATGGCATGATTACCAATGATTTATGGTAATAGTTATATTTTGATGAACATACTTGTTATTGAAAGCATATTTTTTGCTATCATTGTGAAAAGAAAAGAAATGAGCACAGTCACATGGCAATCCGTGTGGTGCACCAGTAGAGGACGCCCTACCAACGGTTATGATCATGTTAATGAGAAAAGAAAGAGAAAGTGGGCCATGTCGGACGGAGCGAGAAAAGCCCGTACCGGAGAGTAGAAAATACTCACCTGGCCGGGGTAGCTTGATATGAGAATAAATTGATAGTCATCATATGATATTCTGAAAATAGTTAACCCTGTCATACATGTTTTTATTGTACGATTCCTATGTGCATAAATATAATGCATTCATGTGACCAAAGTTATTTTCTATAATTTATACAACTGAAGATGGCGTGATGAGTTATATTGATGATGTTTTGTTGTTGAACTTACTGGGATTTAATTCTCACTATATTTCCATATCATGTTCAAAAAATTAGTTATGCAGATTTTTCTATAGCTCTGACTTTTAGTGCATGTTGGATCGAGTACTTTATGTTGGGCAGATCCCAGAAGCAAATAAAATGTTTGTGGTCGAGTTGGCTTAGATCCCGATGAAGGTGCAACCACCCGCATCTGTATCTCCGGAATTGGTCAACCAGAATAAATAAGATGTAGATTTTTATGTGTTTGATATGTTGTACGTATGTTTTGATTAATGACATGTATGTAAACTCTGTATTGTATAAATTAAATAAATGTTATATTGAGTTAAGTTGTAACGAGGTAATAACTTCATGGTATTTAAAAAAAATTGATACTTAAATGGAGTTGTTACATAATTGGTATCAGAGCAGGTCGATCCTAGATGGCTAGTGGGTGAATGGTTATTTGAATCGATCTTATAGTGTCTTGATTATGTTGTGGTTGGGCTGTGTAAGGGATCAGTGATTCATATTGGTAAGAAATTACTAGTGTTTCCTATCTATATGCTGAGGTGGTGTTATGACTGCTATTAAATATTTTTGAACTAACTATTAGGCTTGATCACCTCAGTAGCAGCATAACTTTATTTTTGCCATAGTAGAAAATGGCACCACCAAGGAGGAATCCAGCAACCAATGCAGAGGAAACCCTGCACAACCTGGCCACGGCAATTCGAGACCAAGTCATGACCACCAACCAAATTTTACAATATCTCCAGAATGCTAATAACCCAAATGGTGAGAATTGTGCTAACAACCGGATGGCTGGAAAAGATAATGGCATATCCGAGTTTTTGAGGACTGGACCACCTTGTTTCTAAGATAACTATGACCCAACGGTAGCCGAATGGTGGATAAGGGAATTAGAGAAAATCTTTGAAGTGATGGGTTGTACTGAAGAGCAGCAAGTTATTTTTGTTGCATATATGTTAAAGGATGAAGCAGAATACTAGTGGCGTGGTGTTAGAGAACTTTTAGCTCATCAGGGAAGATAGATCACCTGGAAAGTGTTCAAGGGCATTTTTTTTGAAAAGTACTTTCCAAGTACTGTACGGGCAGAGAAAGAGATCGAATTTCTCCAACTCAGGCAAGGCAGCATGACCGTGGACCAGTATATCGCAAAGTTCGAGGAGCTGTCTAAGTTCTCCTCTTATCTGCGATATAACCCAGATGAAGCATGGAAAGCGGTTAAGTTTGAAGCGGGACTAAACTCGGATATAAAGAATGCTGCTATATCTATGGAGATCAGGGAGTTTGTACCTCTGATAAATAAATGCAGACTCCTGGAAAAGAGTTTAAGGGCAGTAGAGGACGAGAAGCAAAGGCAAAACCTATGGAAGAGGAAGAAAAGTTTTCCCAACCTTGGAAAGAACTTGAGAAGAAGTGGATATAGAGCTGGTAAGAGGCCATTGACTGTGGGTCCTAGACCTTTTCAACAAGACCTCGCCCCAGTCAAATACGCTAAGTGCGGACGCATGCATGGTAACTGGCCATGCTACATGGGATAAGATGTCTGCTTCAATTGCGGACAGAAGGGACATTTTGCGAGAAACTACCCATAGAATGTGGGGAAGCAGCCAGAATAGAGGCCTCAGGTGAAAGGAAGGGTTTTCACCCTGAGCAGCCAAGAGGCAGCTCAATCTTCTGAAATGATTCAAGGTACATGCTATATATATGGATTTGTCCTTTTGGTGTTATTTGACTCTGGTGCTAGTTATTCATTTATATCGGAAGAATGTATTAGTAAGTTTCAGTTTCCTATTTCTAAAACTCCCTATGAGCTATCCGTAGTAACCCCTACAGGGGAACGGGTATTAACTTCCTCTGTATGTAAAGACTGTCAAGTCACCATCCAGGAGAAAATTTTTCTGTGGACCTCGTCTGTTTACTTTTAAGAGGTATTGAGGTCATTCTAGGGTTAGACTAGATGTCTAGAAATCGAGTCTTGCTGAATTGTTGTAACAAGACCGTTGAATTTCTACCTCCTACTCCGAAAGAGGAGGTCCAGTTATTGATGCTAAATGCCAATCAAGTTAATAGGGAGTTGAAGAATGGGGTACTTGGATACATTCTCTTGTATTTATCAAACCTAGAAGTCGAATCGAAGTTTTATGAAATCCCAATAGCCAACGAGTTTCCTGAAGTATTTCCATCAGATATTCCAGGCTTACCTCCCAAGAGGGAACTAGAGTTCTCTATTGATCTCCTACTTGGGACAAGGCCTATCTCTATTGCACCATATCGAATGGCCTCGAAGGAACTACAGGAACTCAAGAAGCAGTTGGCGGAACTATTAGACAAGCAATTCATTAGACCGAGTGTATCACCTTGGGGAGCTCCTGTATTGTTTGTTAAGAAGAAAGACAGGAGTTTGAGACTATGCATAGATTACAGACAGCTGAATAAGGTGACTATCAAAAACAAGTACCCTCTCCTTAGGATAGATGACTTATTGGATCAATTGAAAGGAGCCTCCATCTTTTCTAAAATTGACTTGAGGTCAGGATATCATCAGATTAGGATCAAGGAGGAGGACGTACCAAAAACTGCCTTCAGGACTAGGTATGGGCACTATGAGTTTCTCGTAATGCCCTTTGGGTTGACGAATGCACCTGCAATTTTCATGGATTACATGAATCGCATTTTTTGACCCTACTTAGATCAATTTGTTGTAGTGTTCATTGATGACATCTTGATATATTCTAAGAGTGAGAAAGAACATGAACAACATCACCGAATCGTGCTGCAAGTGCTGAAAGAGAAAAAGTTATATGCTAAATTGGAAAAGTGTGAATTTTAGCTGTCATAGGTGAAGTTTCTCGGACATGTCATCTCTAATAGAGGGGTAGTCGTAGATCCTAGCAAGACAGAATCAGTGATTTAGTGGGAGAGACCAAAGACGGTTACGGAAGTCAAAAGTTTCCTGGGTTTGGCAGGATACTACAGGAGGTTTATACAAAACTTCTCTCGTATAGCCTTGCCATTGACTAAATTGACCAAGAAGGGAAGTCCTTTCAAATAGACTGATCAATGTGAAGTTAGTTTTCAGGAGCTGAAGACAAGACTGACCACTCTTACTATTTTAATTATTCCAAACCCCACAGGACATTTTGAACTGTATAGTGATGCTTCAAAGAAAGGGCTAGGATGTGTGCTGATCCAAGATAAGAGAGTATTTGCTTACGGCTCTAGGCAACTGAGACCCCACAAAGGAAACTATCCAACCCATGATCTTGAATTAGCGGCAGTGGTGTTTGCCTTAAAGATTTGACAACACTATTTGTACAGGGCAACCTTTGAAGTATATTGTGATCATAAGAGTCTCAAATACCTCCTTGATCAGAAGATGTTAAATATGAGGCAACGAAGATGGGTAGAATGCCTCAATGACTACAAGTTTGAGATAAAGTATCATCCCAGAAAGGCGAATGTTGTAGCAGATGCCTTGAGTCAAAAATCTCTGCACATGGGTCAGATGATGGTGTATGAGATGCAGATGCTAGAGGAGTTTCGAAATTTGAAGCTAGCCACTACTCTTACTCCAAAGAATCTAGTCATTACTGATTTAAGTATAGGGAGTGACCTTAGGGCCTAGATCGAAGAGGCTCAAGCTCACGACCAATACTTATAGGATAATAAAGACCAAGATAATTTTTTTGTCATGGAAGATGGAGCAATCATGTATCTGGGAAGGATTTGTGTCCCTCAAGATCGAGAGTTGAGGACTAAGATCCTGCAGGAAGCGCATCAGAGTAAATACACAGTCCATCCTGGATGCACTAAAATGTACCAGGATTTAAAAAGAATGTATTAGTGGCCAGGAATGAAAAAGGATATTGCCGAGTTTGTGGCGAAATGTCTCATTTGTCAAAAGGTAAAGGTGGAGCATCAAAAGCCAGCGGGATTTCTACATCCTCTTGAGATCCCTAAATGGAAATGGGATACTATCTCAATGGAATTTGTTGTCGGATTACCAAAGACTTCAGTGGGACATGACTCTATCTGGGTAATAATTGATTGATTAACCAAATCTGCTCACTTTTTGCCCATAAAAATTAACTGTTCTTTGGATAAATTAGCCCAATTGTACGTCCAGGAAATAGTTAGACTGCATGGAATTCCCTTAAACATCGTTTCTGATAGAGATCCAAGGTTTACGTCGAGGTTTTGGAAGGCATTGCAGGAAGCTTTTGGTACTCAGTTATGGTTCAGTACTGTCTACCATCCTTAGACTGACGGGCAGATAGAACGAACCATTCAAACCCTAGAAGATATGTTGAGGGCCTGTGTGATAGAGCAAAGTAAAGGATGGGATAAGTACCTACCTTTAGTAGAGTTTGCTTATAATAATATTTATCACTCCAGTATTAAGATGGCCCTCTATGATGCTTTATATGGTAGAAAGTGCCGATCTCCATTATGTTGGTTTGAGGTAGGAGAAAAGAACTTGTTGGGTCCTGATCTAGTTCAACAAACCACTGAACAAATCAGGATGATACGAGACAAAATACTTACAGCTCAGAGTGGGCAAAAGAGTTACTACGATAAGATACATAGACCTCTAGAGTTTGAGGAAGGAGACCATGTATTTCTGAAACTTTTCCCAACTACCGGAGTTGGTAGGTCTCTCAAAACAAGAAAGCTAAGTCTGCGATTTTTGGGATCCTAGCAAATTTTGAAGAAAGTAGGGACATCTGCATATCAAGTTGCTCTCCCACCTAATTTGTCCAACCTGCATAATGTTTTCCACGTATCACAGCTGTGGAAGTATTTTCCAGATACATCACATGTAATACAAGATGAACTAATCCAAATAAAAGAGAACATGACATACCAGCTAGTACTTACATCCACATTGGACACTGACGTGAAGCAACTGAGAAATAAAACCGTTCCCCTTGTTAAGGTATTATGGGAAGGTTTGACTCCGGAAGAAGCAACTTGGGAGCTGGAAGAAGTCATGAGGAAGAAATATCCGCAATTGTTCTTATTAGGTAATGAGACACCTCAAACTCTAGATCGTAAAATGTTCCTTATTATCTATAAATTCTTGAATATAACCACCTAGCTCATACCTTAACCTATTCACTCACATTGTTTGTTATCATTCTTGGGAAAACGTAAAAGTGCTTCATACTATCCCAAGCATTTTCAAATTTCATTTCCTGATAGGTAACTAGCTAGGTATGATATGCATTACGTACATCATAAAAGATCTCATGCCATAATGGAAAGGGGTACAGTCCATAACTTATATTACATCATATTATAAGTTGTCTAACAGGGACTTAGCACTTAACTAAGCCATTCCACACAAATATTGCACAACCAAGGAAAATACATTCATGATCATATGAGTCAACCTCGAAACCCTTGTTGCTCACCTCTTGCTGGAGTACCTGGACTGTGATTATGTGGACATAAAAAGTGATATGAAAATCTCAATAGCTATCAAAGTTTTCAGAAAAATAGTGCACATTCCATTCCTTAAAACATCTCAAATCATTTCACTGAAACATAAGCACTGACCATACATTCATCATACGGCATCTTGGTCACACTAGGGACCCATAACATCATGGTCTACTTACCCAATGCAGTCAATACGGCCATACCTGCAAAAGGGCTATGCATCTCTTATTATTGGCCAATCGTGAGGGAAATGGGGCTTACTTGGCACCCTTTTGTGCACCCCCTTAATTCCCGAGAATGCATACATAACATATCTTTAGACCATCATTCATCATAGCATAAAAGTCAGGCAATCAGTGAAATTCATAAATTCAAGTTCATAAGCATAAAGAGTGTTTTAAGGAAAAGCTAGCTACCTCATTTTTCAGAAAAATAATAAACATTCCTTAAAACATCTCAAATTATTTCACTGAAACATAAGCACTGACCATAAATTCATCATACGGCATCTGGGTGACACTAGGGACCCATAACATCATGCATGGTCTACTTACCCAATGCAGTCAATACGGTAATACCTGCAAAGGGCTATGCATCTCCTATTATTGGCCAATCGTGAGGGAAATGGAGCTTACTTGGCACCCTTTTGTGCACCCCCTTAATTTCCGAGAATGCATATATAACATATCTTTAGACCATCATTCATCATAGTGTAAAAGTCAGGCAACCAGTGAAATTTGATAAATTTAAGTTCATAAACATAAAGAGTGTTTTAAGGAAGAGCTAGCTACCTCAATTCCAGCACAATCACTTCCTTTCCAAGGCTGCCAAGGTTACTACCAGCAACTCAAACTAAAACATATAAAATTTCTTAGTTAATGCATGCATATTAATACCTAAAGTCATAAATCTCTAGTTTAAAAGCTTCTGCTCCTCAAAACAAGACTATGATTTTGCTGAGATTTTGGGTTGCTATTAAATATGACAAAATTCCTCTAAAAATTCTAAAATTTTGTATGGAGGAACCTTTACATGTTTATTTTATTTCTTAATTCTCTCAGCCCATAAATCTTCCATTCAACCCCAAAAACTACCTCCATACCCAGGACAGTACAATTTAGTTTCAGTTTCATTTCTATTCTGTTTTACATCCATTTGGATTAGTAAAACTACTTTAAAATTCATGATATTTTATTTTAATCATTATAGAAATGTTATATAATCACCATAAAAATTTCAAATAAAAATGAATTTTTTTTATCCCTCAAATAACCCGAGTTTTAAAGCTGTCCCCGGTTATGTCCTGTTCTACCTCATTTTCAGACTACCGAATTTCTACATTTTATTATGTGTCTTAAACTGTCCAGAAGTTTCTAAAATTTTGTAGATTCATTAATTGGGATTCCTTTAACATGTCATAAAATTTTTATACAAAATTTCAACATCTAACCCCTTCAAAATATTTTCTTTCCATCAACAGTCTAAGCTGTCCATCAAATTGTCCTCAACACTAGTTTAATTGTAAAAGACCTAGTTGTAGGTTCTCAAAAATCATGAAACTTTCCAGAATTGATTAAGAATATTTTAAGACTATTATCACCAAAAATTAGAAAATTTAAAGGTCATTTGCTAAATTTACTAAGCCAATATTTTCTGGTGTAAAAATGTTTCTATTTTCTCAACCTAACTCTTCTATGCTCTATGACCTTTACTCACTAATCAGACCCTAACGTACTCATACAGACTCAAAATTTTGTGATTCCAGTGGTTATGTGACCGTAAGAAATATATCTACAACTTTTATTTTAACCACGACTTCATATTCCTTATTTATTAGTCCCAGAAATTCGAAAACCGAAGCTATTCTTCACCAGCTTGGATTCCAGACCCGATTCTGACCTATCTTTACTCCATGGACTATAACTCTCTCATTTTACGTCTGATTGATGTGATTCAAAATGATATGGAAATCTAAGACATAGGGCTACAACTTCTTTGTTGAACACATTTTCATATTCTCGATAGAGTCCTACATGCAGGCCCGAAAATTGACCTAATAAACTCAAAACCGGATTTTTGTAAGAAGCTAGACTTACCTTATGTAGACCTACTCCTATGGCTCTCAATTTGTAGCTTCCTTCTCCTCTTGGTTTCCTTTGCAACTTAGCCACATTTCTTGCACCAAATATAGGTTGATGAAGGCTTCAAACCTCAGCAATCACTCTCACTCTCACTGCCTTATGGTGAGGGAAGAAAACTCCATTTTTTTTCCTGATTTTCTTCACTCTCTTCCTCCTCTCTCAATCTTCTTCTTCCTGCTGGCTACTCTCTCCCCCTTCCTTCCTCTTCCTATTCAGTTTTTGGAACTCTTCTCTCCCTCCTTTCCCTTGCTAACGTGAGGCAAGACCAAGCATTTCTGCTGCTACCAAAGATGTATTTCTGGGCACTAAAGGTTGCTGGAGTTCCTGAACTTTGCAGGGCAGGGGAGCCAGTTTTTTTTTCTGCTGCCTCCACATGGGTTTGCATGCATTCAAATGTGCTCAAAGGGTGGCCATTGTTTGCCACGTTAGAGGGACCAAGGCTGCCAAGAACAAACTGCTGCAAGGTGCTCTGTTTTCTTGGCGTGAAGCTGCTGCAAGTGTGTGAATTTCTGCTACAAGTGGGGCAAGTTTTTCTGCTGGGTTTTGGTGCATATGTGGCTTGCATTCTGCTGGGCAAGATGGCTTGTTTTCCTGCTGCCATGTGGGTGTGTTGCTGCTTGGTTTATGGAACAAGGAGTGACGTGTTTTCCTGCTGGACATTTTTCTGCTTGGTTTAGGAGCAAGGAGTGACGTGTTTTCCTGCTGCCATGTGGGTTGTTTTTCTGCTTGATGTGCCATTGATTTCTGCTGTCTAATGGAGCATGGTCTTGCTGGATTTTTGGGGCAAGGTTGGGCATGTTTTCTGCTGCATGTTGGGAGCAAGGGATAGGTGAAATTTTAGCTTGCATTTCCTACGTGCATGGTGTCTTTAACCCACCAAGGCTGCTGGTTGTTTTTTTTTTTACTTTGGGTTTTACGTGCCTGCATGGGTGTGTGTTATGATATGCATGGTTCAAATGAGGCAAGGGTATACATATACGTAAATCTATTGTTCTTGCATGTGTGAATATATATATAATAATATGTATGGTGGAGATGAGAGGAAATATGCATATATATTTATATTGCATCACCTAATTTTTTTTTCTTCCTTATTATGTTGCTAATCTTAAATTAGTAGCATCCTAAGGAATATATTTGTATCATGTTCCTCTAATTTATGCTCCAAAAATATTTTATTTATGTTATTTCTAACTATGAAATGGTACCCCATTTTTATAAAGGTTTTTATTGCCCTCAACTACCCATTTTAAATTCTTGTCCATATATGTCTTAATTTATGACTAACCCTAGACTAGTAATGTCAAAAAAATGTATTTGTGTTCTCTCTCCATCCATTATAATCCTAAGAATTTTATTTATGTGATTCAACATTAACTATGTTACCTATTTTATGCTTGCCTTATAGTCATATAACTAAGCATCTTAATCACTTATCATATGTATTTTCTATTCATCCTTAAATTTATCTAACTTATTAAAAGCTTAGGATGTTACAGGTAATTTCTGAAATTTTGAGGACAAAATTTCTTTTAGGGGGAGAGAAATGTAATATCCCTAATTTCGTTTCTTTTATTGACAAAAAGTACATAAATATTTAATTAAGGAAATAAAATTTATTAGACAATATTTTAAATATCTAAGGAAATATAATCCTTAGAAATTCTTCACTGTATGTATATACATAGAAAATCTTTGTAACATTAACATAACAAATAAAGAGGGAAAACCTAATAGGAAAAACAATTAGAAATAACATACTAAAGAGATGCAAAATTCTTAGATAAGGAAGATAAATTTTTAGAAACAAGTCAAGGTCTTAAAATTTCAAGAATATTGGATTAGGGTAATTTTTCCTAATTCAAGAACTAGAGTTACTAAGTTAAAAATCTTTACCCATACATTGGACTTTTACCTATGGACACTTCATATAGAGTTTTTCCACTTCACATAAGTTTCTAGCAAGCCCATTGGATAACCTAAGTAAGAAATAAAACATAGACTTGGACTAAGATATAGTAATTGGACCAATAGCCCAAAAATTATGAGAATGTGACCAAGCCCTCCAAAAATGGTAGAATTTTATCCAAAGCAAAGAAAATGGGTAGGAATAAGCCCATAATGGGTAGGAATAACCCCAAATCTAAGAGGAAAAATAAAATAATATAAAATAGGTGATGATATAATAATGTAATAATAATAAAGATTAGGTTACATGGCATTAAGACAAAAATTTAGCAAGTGGTGTGATTCTACATTCATAATTTTGGCAAGTGGCATGATAATACAAGGCTTTAGGACAAAAACATCTATATACTACACTCATAATTTTAGCAAATGGTATGATAATACATGGTATTAGGACAAAACATTCCTATTCCACACAAATAATATCAACCAAATAATGGATATTCAAGGGCTAGAAATTTGCCACCTAAAAAGGCAAAACTATCATACTTGTTTAAGACAAAAGAAAATGGAAATGAATCCCTAAATCAAAGGGATCTTGTCTCTTTTCTTAAGAACATATTATCATAATTTTCAAAATACAAATCTCCTTTTCCTATGCATATCTTGACTAAGGAAGAGGAAGACAAGAACACAAGTTGTTTGTTTTTCAAAAATTCAACCAAGTGTAATCTAATTGTGACAAGGTAGACCCATGATTATGAAAGGTGAATTATTTGGTGGTCTATATAAGAAAACCCACCCTTACAACATTAGAATTTCGTCCAAGCGAGGGAGAGGAAAAATAGAAGCAAGGTAGAGTGAGGAAAGGAGAGGAAGAAAGGAAGAAAGAGGAAGGAGAAGTCTAGGGGACTAAGTGCTCCAAGTAAGTTTAACAATATTTCTTTTTGAAGAAAACTTTTGAAACTTATAATATTTATATGAGATTTTGATCTTAGAACTTTGATGATTGGTCATGGATGTTGCTATATCATGTTACATATTGATCTTGCATGTGATGTATGTTTGAATACTTAGACTGGTATAGAAAGTTCTGCATAGGTATGGCTATGGGTGGCAAAATTTTTAGCTTCTGTGTTTTAATTTATGGAAATTATATGTAGGGAACTAAAATACATGGTTAACATAAGAATTAAGGATATATGTGTCACGGATCTTTAGCCACTGGAATCATTCAATTTGGAGTCCATATGAGGTAGATATGGTCTGATTGGTAAGCAAAGGTCAGAAAATGGTTCATCAGGGAAGAATATGTTAGGATAACTTATGTATTTTAACTTTTGGGAATTGTCTGTAGGGAATTAAAATACATAGTTAACATAATAATTATATATATATATGTGTCACGGATTTTTAGCCATTGGAATCATTCAATTTGGAGTCCATATGAGGTAGATATGTTCCTCGTAGTAAGCAAAGGTCAGAAAATGGTTCATCAGGGAAGAATTTGTTTGGATAGCTTCTGTATTTTAATTTCTAGGAATTATCTACAAGGAATTAAAATAAATGGTTAACATACGCATTATATCGATGTGTGTCATGGATTTTTAGCCAATGGAATCATTCAATTTGGAGTCCATATGAGGAAGATATGAGCTGATTAGTAGTCAAAGGTCAGAAAATGGTTCATCGTGGAAGAATATGTTAGGATAGCATCGGTATTATAGTTTCTGGGATTTATCTGTATGGAATTAAAATAAATGGTTAACATAAGAATTATAGCTATGTGTCTCGTGGATTTTTAGCCACTAGAATCATTCAATTTAGAGTCCATTTGAGGAAGATATGAGCTGATTAGTACTCAAATGTCAGAAAATGGTTCATCAGGGAAGAATATGTGAGGATAGCTTCTGTATTTTAATTTTTGGGAATTATCTTTATGGAATTAAAATAAATGGTTAACATAATAATTATATATATGTGTGTCACGGATTTTTAGCCACTGGAATCACTCAATTTGGAGTTCATATGAGGTAGATATGGTCTGATTAGTAGGTAGAGGTCAGAACCTATCCAAGAAGAAAAAACCTGTACATTGAGGGAGTAATATCACCTTGCTTTTTTAATATTTCGCTACAATGTTCAACATAATAGTTTTAGATAATTAATTTATCTTGAAATTGACACTAAGATCACCTACATCGGAGTTCAATTGAGGGACTTATCCTTTGATTAGTAAGAGAAGGTTAGATATGATGAAAACCTGCATCAAGAAAATAAAGAAATAAAATTAATATTTTAAAAAGAAGACAAATCTTATAAATGACTAGTATATGCCATAGTCATTGCCTTTGTATGAGCTTCTTACCATCTTAAGTGTAAAATTCTGACATGGAAATATTTTATAAAGTGATATTTGAAATGGTTATGTTCATGGCATGATTACCAATGATTGATGGTAATAGTTATATTTTGATGAACATACTTGTTATTGAAAGCATATTTTTGGCTATCATTGTGAAAAGAAAAGAAATGAGCACGGTCACATGGCAATCCATGTGGTGCACCAGTAGGGAACGCCCTACCAACGGTTATGATCATGTTAATGGGAAAAGAAAGAGAAAGTGGGCCATGTCAGACGGAGCGAGAAAAGGCCGTACTGGAGAGTTGAAAATACTCACCTTGACCGGGACAACTTGATATGAGAATAAATTGATAGTCATTATATGATATTCTGAAAATAGTTAACCCTGTCATACATGTTTTTATTGTACGATTCTCATGTGCATAGATTTAGTGCATTCATGTGACCAAAGTTATTTTTTGTAGTTTATACAGCTAAACATGACGTGATGAGCTATATTGATGATGTTTTATTGTTGAACTTACTGGGATTTAATTCTCACTATATTTCCATATCATGTTCAAAAAATTAGTTATGCAGATTTTTCTATAGCTTTGACTTTTAGTGCACATTGGATCGAGTACTTTATGTTGGGCAGATCCCAGAAGCAAATAAAATGTTTGTGGTCGAGTTGGCTTAGATCCCGGTGAAGGTGCAACCACCCGCACCTGTATCTCTGGAATTGGTCAACTAGAATAAATAAGTTGTAAATTTTTATGTGTTTGATATGTTGTACGTATGTTTTGATTAATGACATGTATGTAAACTCTGTATTGTATAAATTAAATAAATGTTATATTGAGTTAAGTTGTAATGAGGTAATAACTTCATGGTATTTGAAAAAAAATTGATACTTAAATGGAGTTGTTACATAATAAATGTAACATCCCTAATTTCGTTTCTTTTATTGATAAAAGTACATAAATATTTAATTAAGGAAATAAAATTTATTAGAAAATATTTTAGATATCTAAGGAAGTATAATCCTTAGAAATTCTTCACTTTATGTATATACATAGAAAATGTTTCTAACATTAAGAGAACAAATAAAGAGGGAAAACCTAATAGGAAAAACAATTAGAAATAACATACTAAAGAGATGCAAAATTCTTGGATAAGGAAGATAAATTTTTAGAAAAAAGTAAAGGTCTTAAAATTTCAAGAACATTGGATTAGGGTAATTTTTCCTAATTCAAGAACTAGAGTTACTAAGTTTAAAATTTTTACCCATACATTGGGCTTTTACCTTTGGACACGTCATATAGAGTTTTTCCACTTCACATAAGTTTTTAGCAAGCCAATTGGATAACCTAAGCAAATTATGTAACAACTTTTTTTATTATTTATTTATTATTATACAATATAAATTTCACATACACATTATTAATCAAAACGTACGTACAACATTTTAAACACATAAATATCTACATCTTATTGATTCTAGTTGACCAATTCTGGAGATTCGGGTGCGAGTAGTTGCACCTTCACTGGGATCTGTGCCAACTCGCCCACAAACATTTTATTTAGGATCCGCCCATCATAGAATAACTCGATCCAACGTGCACTAAAAGCCAGAGCTATAGAAAATCTACATAACTAATTTTCTGAATATGATATGGAAATATCGTGAGAATTAAATCCCAGTAAGTTCAACAATAAATCATCATCAATATAGCTCATCACGTCATGTTTAACTGTATAAACTATAGAAAATATCTTTGGTCACATGAATGCATTATATCCATGTGACCGTGCTCGTTTCTTTTCTTTTCACACTGATAGCCAAAAGTATGTTTTCAATAACAAGTATGTTCATCAAAATATAACTATTACCATAAATCATTGGTAATCATGCCATGAACATAAACCATTTTAAATATCAATTTATAAAATATTTCCATGTCAGAATTTCACACTTAAGATGGTAAGAAGTTCATACAATGGCAATGGCAATGGCATATACTAGTCATTTATTATTTTCATTTATAAGATTCGTCTTCTTTTTTAAATATTAATTTCATCTCTTCATTTTCTTTATGCTTGGCCTTTAGTCAATTTTTTCTTATTTATATCATTTCTAACACATGTTCTTACAAATTTATAGAGCATTTTCCTCCAATTTGATTTCTACTATTACCCTATAGTTAAAGAGGTTCATCTAGGGTAGAAAAATGTTGAAAATAGGCTTCACCAGCTTCCAACACGGTCTGGCCATGTTCCAGGACACGGCCATGCTTTAAAAATACTTCAAATGTACTCAAAAACAGCCCCGAACACGGCTAACCCATGTTTGAAGCAACCAGAACATGGCCTGACCGTGTTCTGTGACCTTTGCTAACTAATCAGAGCATAACTCCCTCATTTTAACTCCGATTAAGTTGATCTTGGTGTCTTTGGAACGCTAAGACAATTATCGAAAACTATTCTGTTAAGCATATCAGCAAAATAGAAACACCTCTTGGTGTTATTACACCCTTAAATTCAATTTTCTTTCTTCTCGGGTAGGTTCTAACCTTTACTTACTAATCTGACTATATCTCCCACATAAGAAGTCCAAATTAAGTGATTTCAGTGGCTAAACTTCCGTAGAAAATAAATATATAATTTATATGTTAACTATTTATTTTAGTTCCTTATATAATTTTCCCATAAATTAAAACACCGAAGCTATCCTAACATATTCTTCCCTGATTAACCATTTTCTGACATTTGTTTACTAATCGGAACATATTTACCTCATATTAACTCTAAATTGAATGATTCCAGTGGCTAAAAATCCATGACACATATATCTATAATTATTATGTTAACCATTTATTTTAATTCCTTACAAATAATTTTTGAAAATTAAAACACAGAGGCTATCCTAACATATTCTTCCCTGATGAACCATTTTCTGACCTTTGATTACTAATCAAACCATATCTACCTCATAAGGACTCCAAATTGAATGATTCCAGTGGCTAAAAATCCGTGACACATATATCTATAATTCTTATTTTAACCATTTATTTTAATTCCCTACAAATAATTCCTAAAAATTAAAACACAGAGGCTATCCTAACATATTCTTCCCTGATGAACCATTTTCTGACCTTTGATTACTAATCGGATCATATCTACCTCATATTGACTCCAAATTGAATGATTATAGTGGCTAAAAATCCGTGACACATATATCTTTAATTCTTATGTCTCCCATAGCCATACCCATGGAGAACTATCTACACCAACCAATGTATTCAAACATACATCACATGCAAGATCAATATGTAACATGATATAGCAACATCCATGACCAATCATCAAAGTTCTAAGATGAAAATCTCATATAAATATTATAAGTTTCAAAATTTTTCTTCAAAAATAAATTTTGTTAAACTTACCTAAAGCTTACTTAGTGAATTGGTTTTCTTGTTTCCTCTTGAAAGAAGTAGCAAGATTCCTCCCTTCCCTTAGCTTTTCTAGCAGTTTAGGTAAGAGAAGGAGGGTGAATTTTTAAACCTCAAGGATGAAGAAGAAAAATGGACTCAAGTGGAGATTAAGGTAACTTACCTTGAGTACTTAGCCTTCTAAACTTCTCATTCTTCTTCCTTCCTTTCTTCTCCTCTCTTTCTCTCCTTTCCTCACTCTACCTTGCTTCTATTTCTTTCTCTTCCTCACTTGGATGAAATTAAAATGTTGTAGGGGTGGGTTTTGCTTAAATAGACCACCAAATAATACACCTTTCATGATCATGGGTCTACCTTATCACAATTAGGATACACTTTGTTGAATTTTTGGAAAACAAACAACTTATGTTCTTGTCTTCCTCTTCCTTAGTCAAGATATGCATAGGAAAAGGAGATTTGTATTTTGAAAATTATGATGATATGTTCTTAAGATAAGAGACAAGGTCCCTTTGATTTAGGGACTCATTTCCTTTTTCTTTTGTCTTAAACAAGTATGATAGCTTTGCCTTTTTAGGTGGCAAATTTCTAGCCCTTGAATCTCTATTATTTGGTTGATATTATTTGTGTGGGATATGAATGTTTTGTCTTAATTCCATGTATTATCATACCACTTGCTAAAATTATGAGTGTAGGATATAGATGTTTTTGTCCTAAAGCCTTGTATTATCATGCCACTTGCCAAAATGATGAATGTAGAATCACACCACTTGCTAAATTTTTGTCTTAATGCCAAGTAACCTAATCTTTATTATTATTACATTATTATATCATCACCTAATTTATTTTATTTTATTTTTCCTCTTGGATTTGGGCTTATTCCTACCCATTTTCTTTACTTTGGATAAAATTCTACTTTTCTTGGAGGGCTTGGTCACATTATCCTAATTTTTGGGCTATTGGTCCAATTACTATATCCTAGTCCAAGTCTATGTTTTATTTCTTATTTAGGTTATCCAATGGGCTTGCTAGAAACTTATGTGAAGTGAAAAAACTCTATATGAAGTGTCCATAGGTAAAAGCCCAATGTATGGGTAAAGATTTTAAACTTAGTAACTCTAGTTCTTGAATTAGGAAAAATTACCCTAATCCAATGTTCTTGAAATTTTAAGACCTTTACTTGTTTCTAAAAATTTATCTTCCTAATCCAAGAATTTTGCATCTCTTTAGTATGTTATTTCTAATTTCTTTCCTATTAGGTTTTCCCTCTTTATTTGTTCTCTTAATGTTAGAAACATTTTCTATGCATATACATATGGTGAAGAATATCTAAGGATTATATTTCCTTAGATATCTAAAATATTGTCTAATAAATTTTATTTCCATAATTAAATATTTTTGTACTTTTATCAATAAAAGAAACAAAATTAGGGATTTTACATTTCTCTCCCCCCAAAAGAAATTTTGTTCTCAAAATTTCAGAAATTACCTAATAAGAACAATTGCGTATATTTCTTCCTCATGACTTCTTCCAGCTCCCAAGTTGCTTCTTATAGAGTCAAACCTTCCCAGAACACCTTAACAAGGGGAATGGTTTTATTTCTCAGTTGCTTCACATCAGTGTCCAATATGGATGCAGGTACTAGCTGGTATGTCATGTTCTCCTTTATTTGGATTGGTTCATCTTATATTACATGTGATGAATCTGGAAGATACTTTCGCAGTTGAGATACGTGGAAAACATTATGCAGGTTGGACAAATTAGGTGGGAGAGCAACTTGATATGCTGATGTCCCTACTTTCTTCAGAATTTGGTATGGTCCCAAAAATCGCAGACTTAGCTTTCTTGTTTTGAGAGATCTACCAACTCCAGTAGTCGGGGAAAGTTTCAAAAATACATGGTCTCCTTCCTCAAACTCTAGAGGTCTATGTCTCTTATCGTAGTAACTCTTTTGTACTGTGTAGGGGATCAGTGATTCATATAGGTAAGAAATTACTAGTGTTTCCTATCTATATGCTGAGGTGGTGTTATGACTGCTATTAAATATTTTTGAACTAACTATTGGGCTTGATCACCTCAATAGCAGCATAACTTTGTTTTTACCATAGTAAGAAATGGCACCACCAAGAAGGAATCCAGCAACCAATGCAGAGGAAACCCTGCACAACCTGGCCACGGCAATTCGAGACCAAGTCATGACCACCAACCAAATTTTATAATATCTCGAGAATGCTAATAACCCAAATGGTGAGAATGGGGCTAACAACCGGATGGCTGGAAAAGATAATGGCATATCTGAGTTCCTGAGGACTAGACCACCTTGTTTCCAAGGTGGCTATGACCTAACGGTAGCCGAAAGGTGGATAAGGGAATAATAGAAAATCTTTGAAGTGATGGGCTATACTGAAGAGCAGCAAGTTAGTTTTGCTGCATATATGTTAAAGGATGAAGTAGAATACTGGTGGCGTGGAGTTAGAGAACTATTAGCTCATTAGGGAAGACAGATCACCTGGCAAGTGTTCAAGGATATTTTTTTTGAAAAGTACTTTCCAAGTACTGTACGGGCAGAGAAAGAGATCAAATTTCTCCAACTCAGGCAAGGCAGCATGACCGAGGACCAGTATATTGCAAGGTTCGAGGAGCTGTCTAAGTTATTCTTTTATCTGCGATATAACCCAGATGAAGCATGGAAGGTAGTTAAGTT
This sequence comes from Gleditsia sinensis, assembly GCA_037074535.1. Classification (NCBI taxonomy): domain Eukaryota; kingdom Viridiplantae; phylum Streptophyta; class Magnoliopsida; order Fabales; family Fabaceae; genus Gleditsia; species Gleditsia sinensis. The sequence goes on along the minus strand of CM073466.1, from coordinate 40,890,056 downwards.
CGAAGCAGGACTAAACCCAGAGATAAAGAATGTTGTTATAGCTATGGAGATCAGGGAGTTTGTACCTCTGATAAATAAATGCTGACTCCTACAAAAGAGTTTAAGGGCAGTGGAGGACGAGAAGCAAAGGCAAAATCTATGGAAGAGGAAGAAAATTTTTTCCAACCCTGGAAAGAACGTGAGAAGAAGTGGATATGGAGTTGGTAAGAGGCCATTGACTACGGGTCCTAGACCTTTTCAACAAGACCTCGCCCCAGTCAAGTGCGCTAAGTGCGGATGCATGCATGGTAGCCGTCCATGCTACATGGGATAAGATGTCTGCTTCAATTGCGGACAAAAGGGACATTTTGCGAGAAACTGCCCACAGAATGTGAGGAAGCAGCCAGAACAGAGGCCTTAGGTGAAAGGAAGGGTTTTCACCCTGAGCGGCCAAGAGGGAGTTCAATCTTTTGAAATGATTCAAGGTACATGCTATATCTATGGATTTGCTCTTATTGTGTTATTTGACTCTGGTGCTAGTCATTCATTTATATCAGAAGAATGTATTAGGAAGTTTCAGTTTCCTATTTCTGAAATTCATCTTTTTGGCAAGTGGCATGATAATACAAGTCTTTAGGACAAAAACATCTATATCCTACACTCATAATTTTAGCAAGTGGTATGATAATACATGGCATTAGGACAAAACATTCCTATCCCACACAAATAATATCAACCAAATAATAGAGATTCAAGAGCTAGAAATTTTCCACCTAAAAAGGAAAACCTATCATACTTGTTTAAGACAAAAGAAAAAGGAAATGAATCCCTAAATCAAAGGGACCTTGTCCCTTATCTTAAGAACATATCATCATAATTTTCAAAATACAAATCTCCTTTTCCTATGCATATCTTGACTAAGGAAGAGGAAGACAAGAACATAAGTTGTTTGTTTTCCAAAAATTCAACAAAGTGTATCCTAATTGTGATAAGGTAGACCCATGATCATGAAAGGTGTATTATTTGGTGGTCTATTTAAGCAAAACCCACCCCTACAACATTTTAATTTCGTCCAAGTGAGGAAGAGAGAGAAATAGAAGCAAGGCAGAGTGAGGAAAGGAGAGAAAGAGAGGAGAAGAAAGGAAGGAAGAAGAAGGAGAAGTTTATAAGGCTAAGTACTCAAGGTAAGTTACGTTAATCTCCACTTGAATCTATTTTTTTTCTTCATCCTTGATGTTCAAAAATTCACCCTCCTTATCTTACCTAAGCTGCTAGAGAAGCTAAGGGAAGGGAGGAATCTTGCTACTACTTTCAAGAGGAAACAAGAAAACCAATTCACTAAGTAAGCTAGGGAGATTCTTAGGTAAGTTTAACAATATTTCTTTTTGAAGAAAACTTTTGAAACTTATAATATTTATATGAGATTTTGATCTTAGAACTTTGATGATTGGTCATGATGTTGCTATATCATGTTACATATTGATCTTGCATGTGATGTATGTTTGAATACTTAGACTGGTATAGAAAGTTCTGCATAGGTATGGCTATGGGTGGCAAAAGTTTTAGCTTCTGTGTTTTAATTTCTGGGAATTATCTATAGGAAATTAAAATAAATGGTTAACATAAGAATTAAAGATATATGTGTTATGGATTTTTAGCCACTATAATCATTCAATTTGGAGTCCATATGAGGTAAATATGGTCCGATTAGTATACAAATGTCAGAAAATGGTTAATTAGGGAAGAATATGTTAGGATAGCTTCGGTGTTTTAATTTGTGTTAATAATCTATAAGGAATTAAAATAATTGGTTAACTTATGAATTATAGATATATGTGTCACGGATTTTTAGCCACTGGAATCATTCCATTTAAAGTTCATATGAGGTAGATATGTTCCGAGTAGTAAACAAATGTCAGAAAATGGTTAATCAGGGAAGAATATGTTAGGATAGCTTCGGTGTTTTTATTTCTGGGAAAATTATATAAGGAATTAAAATAAATATCTAACATATGAATTATATATTTATGTGTCACGGATGTTTAGCCACTGGAATCACTTAATTTGGAATTCGTATGTGGGAGATATAGTCAGATTAGTAAGTAAAGGTTAGAACCTACCTGAGAAGAAATAATATTGAAATTAAGCGAGTAATAACACCAAGATTTATTATTATTTTATTGCTATGATTAACATAATAGTTTTATATAATTGTCTTAGCTTTCCACAGACATCAAGATCGCCTCAATCGGAGTTAAAATGACGGAGTTATACTCTGATTAGTGAGCAAAGGTCACAGAACACGGCCAGACCGTGTTCTGGGTGTTTTAGGCACGAGTTAGCCGTGTTCAGGGCTGTTTTTGAGTACTTTTGAAGTATTTTTAAAGCTTGGCCTTAGTCATTTTCTTTTTATTTATATCATTTCCAACACATGTTCTTACAAATTTATAGAGCATTGTTCCCTAATTTGATTTCTACTATTACCCTATAGTTAAATAGGTTCATCTAGGGTAGAAAAATATTGAAAATAGGCTTCACCAGCTTCCAACATGGTCTGGCCATGTTCTAGGACACAGCCATCCTTTAAAAATACTTTAAATGTACTCAAAAACAACCCCGAACACGGCTAACCCGTGCTTGAAGCACCCAGAACACGGCTTGACCGTGTTCTGTGACCTTTGCTCACTAATCAAAGTATAACTCCCTCATTTTAAATCAGATTGAGGTGATCTTGGTGTCTATGGAAAGTTAAGACAATTATCTAAAACTATTATGTTAATAATATCAGTAAAATAGTAATAAATAATGGTTTTATTACTCCCTTAAATATAATATTATTTCTTCTCGGGTAGGTTCTAACCTTTCCTTACTAATCTGACTATATCTCCCACATATTAATTCCAAATTAAGTGATTCTGGTGGCTAAACATACGTGGCACATAAATATATAATTCACATGTTAACCATTTGTTTTACTTCCTTATAGAATTTTCCCAGAAATTAAAACACCAAAGCTATCCTAACATATTCTTCCCTGATTAACCATTTTCTGACCTTTGTTTACTAATAGGAACATACATATCTCATATGAACTCTAAATTGAATGATTCCAGTGGCTAAAAATCCATGACACACATAGATATAACTCTTATGTTAACCATTTATTTTAATTCCATACAGATAATTCTCATAAATTAAAATAGAAAATCTATCCTAACATATTCTTCCCTGATGAATCATTTTCTGACATTTGCTTACTAATCGGACCATATCTACCTCATATGGACTCCAAAGTGAATGATTCTATTGGCTAAAAGTCCGTGACACATACATCCTTAATTCTTATGTTAACCATTTATTTTGATTCCCTATAGATAATTCACAGAAATTAAAACACAGAAGCTAAAAATTTGCCACCCATAGCCATACCTATGCAGAACTTTCTATACCAGTATAAGTATTCAAACATACATCACATGCAAGATCAATATGTAACATGATATAGCAACATCCATGACCAATCATCAAAGTTCTAAGATCAAAATCTCATATAAATATTATAAGTTTCAAAAGGTTTCTTCAAAAAGGAATATTGTTAAACTTACCTAAGAATCTCCTTAGCTTACTTGGTGAATTGGTTTTCTTGTTTCCTCTTGAAAGAAGTAGCAAGATTCCTCCATTCCCTTAACTTTTCTAGCAGCTTAGGTAAGAGAAGGTAAGAGCCAGAGTTTTTTTATATATATATGTGTTCAGTTTTATCTTGGTTTATGCAAGTGAATTTCCTTAATCTTACTAAGCCATAAGAATAAAATACTACATATTTATATAATCACTCCACAAGAGATTACAACAGTATTAGAGTTATACAAGAGTAACACACTAGGAATTATTCTTCCAAAAATATACACTGGTTATATTACATAATGTACATCCTACTGACTAGGCCCTGGCCTAGCACCACACCCCTAGGGTGCATGGGGTGATAGAGGGGGTGGTGCCGATGCCGGGATCTCTACTACATTCATTATTATTACATCTTGTAAGACGGTGAAATGGCCCAGGAGGGCACGTCCACTACCTATACCTTTAACATCAGTGTAGGCATCTCAGTTGCTATTATCTGAACACATCACCAAAATTAATGAGAATAAAATCTCAATAGGTCTAACATTAACAATTTATAATAAAAGTAAAACAAGTGACGTGTTCAGCTGTATAGGCTACAGAAAACATTATTTAAAGCTATAATCAATGTATATAATATAAAATGATTGAAATGCATACACCATACATACACCAATAATTTCTTGGTTGTTAATAGGTCAATATCACTTGGTTGGAGTGGCCATAACCCATGGCTCACTCAAGGGTAATAGGGCGTCTCCTATCCGGTACCGTCTCACAGCCATTACGACCTCTCAGGTCACCTTACCACCACAAGGTACCGTATGTCACCGGGTCACCTTGCCACCATAAGGATCATCCCAATATTTCATTTTAAGATATCTCAGGTCACCTTACCACCACAAGGTACCGCATGTCGCTGGGTCACCTTGCCACCATAAGGATCATCCCAATATTTCATTTTAAGATATAGGTGTATCACTCACACATCACACCATCACATATGCCACTTATGTTTTTAAGCATTCACTTCATATGCATCACATACACCTTTGAGATCATGCATCACATGATTATACAATTTTCCCATATATCATACATGCCTTTCACTAGGTTATGCACTCTCATATTTTCTTTAATGCAACATATATACAACACACACACATGCCTCAGTTGCATATACCTCATCCATTTACAATGCAAGTATTTCACACATGCACACACTTCTCATTCATATGCATCTCATCAATTCATCTTGTATACATCTCACACACGTCTTATCTATATGAATATCATCAATGCATCATACATCCATCTCACATACATCTCATCTATATGATTCTCATCAATGCATCATGCATCCATCTCACATACATCTTATCTATATGAATATGTGATTTAATTTCTCATAATAAAAGGATGGAATCCACACTACAATGCATAATTGAAAAGGTATTTATTTGTATTTTAGTTTCCCTTAACATCATCCATTCATTGGAGTTCATTTAGAGCATTAAAAATGCAAAACAGAGCAAAAAAAGCCTCCAGCACAGCCTGGCCGTGTCACCAAGCACGGCCATGCTTCAAACTGTGTAAACCATGCTGAAAAATCACAATATAGCCCGAAGCACAGCCTGGCTGTGTCACCAAGCACGGCCGTGCTTCGGGTTTTCTCTACAGCCCAAATTTCTGTCCAGTCAGACCTTCCTTTACTTCAAATACCATAACTCTCTCAATTTAACTTTGATTAAGGTGATTTTGCTGTATTTAGAAAGCTAATAAAATTATCTACAACTTTGATGTTTACTACCTTAACATATTAGAAACATAAACCGATCCAAAACGTGTCCGAAAACAGAATCACCATTTTGTACGTTAAATATGACCTTCCTTCACTTGTTGAGACATAACTCTCTCATATTAGGTCGGATTAACGTGATTCTAGAGGGATTTTAACCATAGGACAGAGATCTACAACTTTTATGTTGGATACATCTTCTAATTCGACTTAAATCTGGAAATAAAAATTCATTCATACAGACCATCGAATTTCATCCATCCAAAGTCAATTTTCAGCACAAAACAAGCAATACATATGCATCGAAACCTTTGCTCTACATGGATATTCATATGATCAATCCAATACATGCATAAGATACCTCCATCAAAAAAAGCTTACAAGTATTCATACACACATATGTCATCAAAATTACAATCTTCATAGTAAATTAATGTTAAACCTACCTTAACTCCTTGGATTCCTTCTTTTTGATCCCTTTCTCTCTTCTTTCTCTCTCTCCTTCCTCCTTCTTCCTCTTCTCCTTCTTGCCTACGTTTTTTTTTTCTGATCCCTCTCCCTCTTTGATCACTTATTGAGTCTTATCCCCCTTCTCCATCTTATCTTCCATTATTTTATTTCATTTTATTTTTTTCCCTTCCTACCCCTACCTATCACCTCTTTATCTCCAAAATGGCCATGCCATCATCCATTATTTACACATATGCCATCCTCCATAAAATTACATAAATTAAATGTTACTTTAATGAAATTACATAAATGCCATACCATGAGAACATGACTTTACCCCTTATTTCTTTAATTATTACGAGATTTTCATACCATTAGAATAAGACTTTGCCCCCTAATTTCTCTAATTATTACGAGATTTCCATACCATTAGAATAAATTCAACAAAGTGTATCCTAATTGTGATAAGGTAGACCCATGATCATGAAAGGTGTATTATTTGGTGGCATATATAAGCAAAAACCACCCCTACAACATTTTAATTTCGTCCAAGTGAGGAAGAGAGAGAAATAGAAACAAGGTAGAGTGAGCAAATGAGAGAAAGAGAGGAGAAGAAAGGAAGGAAGAAGAAGGAGAAGTTTAGAAGGTTAAGTACTCAAGGTAAGTTACCTTAATCTCCAGTTGAATCCATTTTTCTTCTTCATCCTTGAGGTTCAAAAATTCACCATCCTTCTCTTACCTAAGCTACTAGAAAAGCTCAGGGAAGGGAGGAATCTTGCTACTTCTTTCAAGAGGAAACAAGAAAACCAATTCACTAAGTAAGCTAGGGAGATTCTTAGGTAAGTTTAACAATATTTCATTTTGAAGAAAGCTTTTGAAACTTATAATATTTATATGAGATTTTGATCTTAGAACTTTGATGATTGGTCATGGATGTTGCTATATCATGTTACATATTGATCTTGCATGTGATGTATGTTTGAATACTTAGACTGGTATAGAAAGTTCTGTATAGGTATGGCTATGGGTGGCAAAATTTTTAGCTTCTGTGTTTTAATTTCTGGGAATTATCTATAGGGAATTAAAATAAATGGTTAACATAAGAATTAAATATATATGTGTCACGGATTTTTTTCCACTGGAATCATTCAATTTAGAGTCCATATGAGGTAGATATGGTTCGATTAGTAAGCAAAGGTCAGAAAATGATTCATTAGGGAAGAATATGTTAGGATAGCTTCTGTATTTTAATTTCTTGGAATTATCTGTATGGAATTAAAATAAATGGTTAACATAAGAGTTATAGCTATGTGTGTCATGGATTTGTAGCCACTGGAATCATTCCATTTAGAGTTCATATGAGGTATATATGTTCCGATTAGTAAAAAAAGGTCAGAAAATGGTTAATCAGGGAAGAATATGTTAGGATAGCTTCGGTGTTTTAATTTCTGGGAAAATTATATAAGGAATTAAAATAAATGGTTAACATATGAATTATATATTTATGTGTCACGGATGTTTAGCCACTAGAATCACTTAATTAAGAATTCATATGTGGGAGATATAGTCAGATTAGTAAGGAAAGGTTAGAACCTACCCGAGAAGAAATAATATTGTATTTAAGTGAGTAATAACACCAAGATTTATTACTATTTTACTGATACGATTAACATAATAGTTTTAGATAATTGTCTTAGCTTTCTATAGACACCAAGGTCACCTCAAGCGGATTTAAAATGAGGGAGTTATGCTCTGATTAGTAAGCAAAGGTCACAGAACACGGCCAGGCTGTGTTCTGGGTGCATCAAGCACGGGTTAGCCATGTTCGAAGCTGTTTTTGAGTACATTTGAAGTATTTGTAAAGTATGGCCGTGTCCTGGAACAGGGCCAAACCGTGTTGGAAGCTGGTGAAGCCTATTTTCAACATTTTTCTACCCTAGATGAACCTCTTTAACTATAGGGTTATAGTAGAAATCAAATTGGGGAACAATGCTCTATAAATTTGTAAGAACATGAGTTGGAAATGATATAAATAAGAAGAAAATGGCTAAGGCCAAGCATAAGGAGAAGGTTAGATATGATGAAAACCTGCATCAAGAAAATAAAGAAATAAAATTAATATTTAAAAAAGAAGACGAATCTTATAAATGACTAGTATATGCCATAGTCATTGCCATTGTATGAACTTCTTACCATCTTAAGTGTAAAAATTTGACATGGAAATATTTTATAAAGTGATATTTCAAATGGTTATGTTCATGGCATGATTACCAATGATTTATGGTAATAGTTATATTTTGATGAACATACTTGTTATTGAAAGCATATTTTTGACTATCATTGTGAAAAGAAAAGAAATGAGCACGGTTACATGGCAATCCGTGTGGTGCACTAGTAGGGGACGCTCTACCAACGGTTATGATCATGTTAATGAGAAAAGAAAGAGAAAGTGGGCCATGTCGAACGGAGCGAGAAAAGCCCGTACCGGAGAGTAGAAAATACTCACACTGACCGGGATAGTTTGATATGAGAATAAATTGATAGTCATCATATGATATTCTGAAAATAGTTAATCCTGTCATACATATCATTACTTTATGATTCTTATGTGCATAGATATAATGCATTCATGTGACCAAATATATTTTCTGTAGTTTATACAGCTGAACATGACGTGATGAGCTATATTGATCATGATTTATTGTTGAACTTACTGGGATTTAATTCTCATTATATTTCCATATCTTGTTCAGAAAATTAGTTATGCCGATTTTTTATAGCTCTGGCTTTTAGTGCACGTTGGATCGAGTTATTCTATGATGGGTGGATCCTAAATAAAATGTTTGTGGGCGAGTTGGCACAGATCCCTGTGACGGTGCAACCACCCGCACCCGAATCTCCGAAATTGGTCAACTAGAATCAATAATATGTAGATATTTATGTGTTTGAAATGTTGTACGTACGTTTTGATTAATGAGGTGTATGTGAACTTTATATTGTATAATTATAAATAAATAAATAAATAATTTGTTACATAATCAAATTTTTTTAAATACCATGAAGTTATTACCTCGTTACAACTTAACTCAATATAAAATTTATTTAATTTATACAATATCGAGTTTACATACTTGTCATTAATCAAAACATACGTACAACATATCAAACAAAAAAAAATCTACATCTTATTTATTCTGGTTGACCAATTCCGGAGATACAGGTGCGGGTAGTTGCACCTTTACTGGGATCTAAGCTAACTCGACCACAAACATTTTATTTGCTTCTGGGATCTGCTCAACATAAAGTACTCGATCCAATGTGCACTAAAAGTCAGAGCTATAGAAAAATCTGCATAACTAATTTTCTGAACATGATATGGAAATATAGTGAGAATTAAATCCCAGTAAGTTTAACAATAAAACATCATCAATATAGCTCATCACGTCATGTGCAGCTGTATAAACTACAGAAAATAACTTTGGTCACATGAATGCACTATATCTTTGCACATGGGAATCGTACAATAAAAACATGTATGATAGGATTAACTATTTTTCAGAATATCATATGATGACTATCAATTTATTCTCATATCAAGCTACCCCGGTCAGGGTGAGTATTTTTTACTCTCCGGTACGGGCTTTTCTCGTTCCGTCCGACATGGCCCACTTCCTCTTTCTTTTCTCATTAACATGGTCATAACCGTTGGTAGGGCGTCCCCTACTAGTGCACCACACGGATTGCCATGTGACCATGCTCATTTCTTTTCTTTTCACAATGATAGCCAAAAATATGCTTTCAATAACAAGTATGTTCATCAAAATATAACTATTACCATAAATAATTGGTAATCATGCCATGAACATAACCATTTCAAATATCACTTTATAAAATATTTCTATGTCAGAATTTTACACTTAAGATGGTAAGAAGTTCATACAATGGCAATGGCTATGGCATATACTAGTCATTTATAAGATTTGTCTTCTTTTTTAAATATTAATTTTATTTCTTTATTATCTTGAGGCAGGTTTTCATCATATTTAACCTTCTCTTACTAATCAAAGCATAAGTCCCACAATTGAACTCCGATGTAGGTGATCTTGGTGTCAATTTCATGAAAAAACAATTATCTAAAACTATTATGTTGAACATTGTAGCGAAATATTAAGAAATCAAGGTGATATTACTCCCTCAATGTACAGGTTATTTCTTCTCGGATAAGTTCTGACCTCTACCTACTAATCAGATCATATCTACCACATATGGACTCCAACTTGAGTGATTCCAGTGGCTAAAAATCCGTGACACACATATCTATAATTCTTATGTTAACCATTTATTTTACTTCCATACATATAATTTCCAAAAATTAAAATACAGAAGCTATCCTAACATATTCTTCCCTGATGAACCATTTTCGACCCTTTGACTACTAATCAGCTCATATCTTCCTTATATGGACTCCAAATGGAATAATTCTAGTGGCTAAAAATCCGTGACACACATAGCTATAATTCTTATGTTAACCATTTATTTTAATTCCATACAAATAATTCCCAGAAATTAAAATACCGAAGCTATCCTAACATATTCTTCCTTGATGAACCATTTTCTGACCTTTGACTACTAATTGGCTGATATCTTACTCATATGGACTCCAAATTGAATGATTCCAGAGTCTACAAATCCATGACACACATAGATATAATTCCTGTGTTAACCATTTATTTTAATTCCCTACAGATAATTCCCAGAAATTAAAATACATATGCTATCCTAACATATTCTTCCCTGATGAACCATTTTCTGACCTTTGCTTACTAATCGAAACATATCTACCTCATATGGACTCCAAATTGAATGATTCCAGAGGCTAAAAATCCTTGACACATATATCTTTAATTCTTATGTTAATATTGTATTTTAATTCCCTACATATAATTCCCAAAAATTAAAATACAGAAGCTATCCTAACATATTCTTCCCTAATGAACCATTTTCTGACCTTGGCTTACCAATCGGACCATATCTACCTCATATGGACTCCAAATTGAATGATTCCAGTGGCTAAAAATCTGCGACACATATATCTTTAATTCTTATGTTAACCATGTATTTTAATTCCCTACAGATAATTCCCAGAAATTAAAACACAGAATCTAAAATTTGTGCCACCCATAGCCATACCTATGCAGAACTTTCTATACCAGTCTAAGTATTCAAACATACATCACATGCAAGATTAATATGTAACATGATATAGCAACATCCATGACCAATCATCAAAGTTCTAAGATCAAAATCTCATATAAATATTATAAGTTTCAAAAGTTTTCTTCAAAAAGAAATATTGTTAAACTTACTTGGAGCACTTAGTCCCCTAGACTTCTCATTCCTCTTTCTTCCTTTCTTCCTCTCCTTTCCTCACTCTACCTTGCTTCTATTTTTCGTCTCCCTCACTTGGACGAAATATTTTTTTTCTTTTTATCATAATTCTCATAACAATATATATTTGCATAAATATCCATATATGTATATTACAAATCCCGCATAAGTATTCATAATACAATACTAGTCATAATTACAATACAAATACAAAAGTCCCCATACAGCACACCACCCTTAAAACACAAAGGGTGAGGAGGTGGTGCTGACATCGGGATCTTTACTGGCAACACCGTCCATGGAAGCATCTCACTTCCTTTTATCTGAACATAACACCATAAAATAGTGAGAACATGGTTCCCAGTAGACTCAACCTTTTATAATAAAATGTGTGAAAACAGATATTATGTTCAGCTGTATAAACTACAAAAAATATCAAGCTTTTATGATAAAATCATAACTTTTAATACACCTGCCTCACTCGGCGATCTAGCACACTCAATGCATGAAAAACATAGCTCTTCATGTTGTGCAATGCTCATCGCATGCCATAGCTATAAAATCACACATTTTCACTCATTGCTTCTCTTTTATTCTCATTTACTTCTCTTTTATTCTCATTTGCTTCTCTTTTATTCTCATGTGGTTGGGTGGCCTCATCGGCTCACTCTGGCTAGTAGGGTATCCCCTACCCGGTACCGTCACAGCCATACAACCCACCGATATTCATCAATGTCCACTCAAGTCAAGTGCAATGCATATGTACCAAGCAACTCATCGCAAGCTTTACACTTGTCAATCAATAATAAATGCAATGCAAAAACATCATTTTCATGCTCAATGAGTTATATAAATATACATCACAACTCTTACCATGAGCATATTTCAAATCATATGTTCAATAGGTATTTCCATCTATATCACTCTTTCAAAATATCTCAAATCAATATTCAATGTAAGCCCTTTGAAATCAAGTAAATAAAATAATGTTTTGGTGATATAAAACCATCACTTTAGAAGTATTTCTCTTGGTCAATTGGTTTCTAAAATCCCTTCAACAAACAAGGTTCTTTTTCCTATAGAAAACAGTGAAAAATAAGGTTTTCTAGCCCTAAATACGGCCTTGAAACTCAGAACACGGTTGGACCGTGTTCTGTGACCTTCCCTCACTAATCAGACCATACCTCTCTCATTTATACTCCGATTAAGGTTATTTTAGTGTCTTTGTAAAGCTAATACAATTACCTACAACTTTGATGTTAACTATATTTTCCAATTCCTTACTGATTAGTCCCAGAAAGTCGAACACTAAAGCTCTTATATTTACAAATTCTGGATTCCAGACTCTTCGTGTTCTGTGTCCTTCCCTCACTAATCAGAACATAACTCTCTCATTTCAACTCCTATTAAGGTGATTTTGGTGTCTATGGAAAGCAAAGACAATTATCTAAAACTATTATGTTAATCATATTAGTAAAATAGTAATAAATATTGGTGTTATTACTCCCTTAAATACAATATTATTTCTTCTCGGTTAGGTTCTAACCTTTCCTTACTAATCTGACTATATCTCCCACATATAAATTCCAAATTAAGTGATTCCAGTGGCTAAACATCCATGACTGGGGCGAGGTCTTGTTGAAAAGGTCTAGGACCCACAGTTAATTGCCTCTTACCAGCTCTATATCCACTTCTTCTCACATTCTTTCCAAGGTTGGAAAAATTTTTCTTCCTCTTCCATAGGTTTTACCTTTACTTCTCGTCCTCCACTGCCCTTAAACTCTTTTCCAGGAGTCTGCATTTATTTATCAGAGGTATAAGCTCCTTGATCTCCATAGCTATAACAACATTCTTTATCTCTGAGTTTAGTCCCGCTTCAAACTTAACCGCTTTCTATGCTTCATCTGGGTTATATCGCAGATAAGAGGAGAACTTCGACAGCTCCTCGAACCTTGTGATATACTGGTCCACGGTCATGCTACCTTGCCTGAGTTGGAGAAATTCGATCTCTTTCTCTGCCCGTACAGTACTTGGAAAGTACTTTTCAAAAAAAATGTCCTTGAACACTTGCTAGGTGATCTGTCTTCCCTTATGAGCTAAAAGTTCTTTAACTCCACGCCACTAGTATTTTGCTTCATCCTTTAATATATATGCAACAAAAATAACTTGCTGCTCTTCAGTACAGCCCATCACTTCAAAGATTTTCTCTAATTCCCTTATCCACATTTCGGCTACCGTTGGGTCATTGTCACCTTAGAAACAAGGTGGTTTAGTCCTCAAGAACTCGGATATGCCATTATCTTTTCCAGCCATCCGGTTGTTAGCACCTTTCTCACCATTTGGGTTATTAGCATTCTGGAGATATTGTAAAATTTGGTTGGTGGTCATGACTTGGTCTTGAATTGCCGTGGCCAGGTTGTGCAGGGTTTCCTCTACATTGGTTGCTGGACTCCTCGTTAGTGGTGCCATTTCCTACTATGGCAAAAACAAAGTTATGCTGCTATTGAGGTGATTAAGCCCAATAGTTAGTTCAAAAATATTTAATAGCAGTCATAACACCAACTTGGCATATAGATAGGAAACACTAGTAATTTCTTACCTATATGAATCACTGATCCCCTACACAGCACAACCACAACATACTGAAGACACTATAAGATCGATTCAGATAACCATCCACCCACTGGCCATCTAGGATCGACCTGCTCTGATACCAATTATGTAGCAACTCCATTTAAGTATCAATTTTTTTTAAAATACCATAAAGTTATTACCTCGTTACAACTTAACTCAATATAACATTTCTTTAATTTATACAATACAGAGTTTACATACATGTCATTAATCAAAACATACGTACAACATATCAAACACATAAAAAATCTACATCTTATTTATTCTGGTTGACCAATTCTGGAGATACAGGTGCGGGTGGTTGCACCTTCACCGAGATCTAAGCCAACTCGACCACAAACATATTATTTGCTTTTGGGATCTGCCCAACATAAAGTACTCGATCCAACGTGCACTAAAAGTCAGAGCTATAGAAAAATCTGCATAACTAATTTTCCGAACATGATATGGAAATATAGTGAGAATTAAATCCTAGTAAGTTCAACAATAAAACATTATCAATATAGCTCATCACGTCATGTTCAGCTGTATAAACTACAGAAAATAACTTTGGTCACATGAATGCACTATATCTATGCACATGAGAATAGTACAATAAAAACATGTATGATAGGCTTAACTATTTTCAAAATATCATATGATGACTATCAATTTATTCTCATATCAAGCTACCCCGGTTAGGCTGAGTATTTTCTACTCTCCGGTACGGGCTTTTCTCACTCCGTCCGACATGGCCCACTTTCTCTTTCTTTTCTCATTAACATGATCATAATCGTTGGTAGGGCGTCCCCTACTGGTGCACCACACGGATTGCCATGTGACCGTGCTCTTTTTTTTTCATAATGATAGCCAAAAATATGCTTTCAATAACAAGTATGTTCATCAAAATATAACTATTACCATAAATCATTGGTAATCATGCCATGAACATAACCATTTCAAATATCACTTTATAAAATATTTTCATGTCAGAATTTTACAATTAAGATGGTAAGAAGTTCATACAATGGCAATGGCTATGGCATATACTAGTCATTTATAAGATTTGTCTTCTTTTTTAAATATTAATTTTATTTCTTTATTTTCTTGATGCAGGTTTTCATCATATCTAACCTTCTCTTACTAATCAGAGCATTAGTCCCTCAATTGAACTTCGATGTAGGTGATCTTGGTGTTAATTTCAAGATAAAACAATTATCTATAACTATTATGTTGAACATTGTAGCGAAATATTAAGCAATCAAGGTGATATTGTTCCCTCAATGAACAGGTTATTTCTTCTCGGATAGGTTCTAATCTCTACCTACTAATCAGACCATATCTACCTCATATGGACTCCAACTTGAGTGATTCCAGTGGCTTAAAATCTGTGACACACATATCTATAATTCTTATGTTAACCATTTATTTTAATTCCATACAGATAATTCCCAAAAATTTAAATATAGAAGCTATCCTAACATATTCTTCCCTGATGAACCATTTTTTGACCTTTGACTACTAATCAGCTCATATCTTCCTCATATGGACTCCAAATTGAATGCTTCCAGTGGCTACAAATCCGTGACGCACATAGCTATAATTCTTATGTTAACCATATATTTTAATTCCGTACAGCTAATTCCCAGAAATTAAAATACAAAAGCTATCCTAACATATTCTTTCCTGATAAACCATTTTCTGACCTTTGCTTACTAATCGGAACATATCTACCTCATATGGACTCCAAATTGAATGATTCCAGTGGGTAAAAATCTGTGACACATATATCTTTAATTCTTAGGTTAACCATGTATTTTAATTCCCTACAGATAATTCCCATAAATTAAAATACTGAAGCTATCCTAACATATTCTTCCCTGATGAACCATTTTCTGACATTTGCTTACCAATCGGACCATATCTACCTCATATGGACTCCAAATTGAATGATTCCAGTGGCTAAAATCTGTGACACATATATCTTTAATTCTTATGTTAACCATGTATTTTAATTCCCTACAGATAATTCCCAGAGTCTAAATGTGTGAGATATGCCTTAATTAGTGACGAAGGATTAGAAATAAGCATTTTTTCATAATTTTCTATCTATTTTCCTCTTCTTTTCTTCTTTATTATTCCTGAAACATAAAACACAAAACTCAATTCATTCATATATATTTTCTACTTAAATTAAATGAAAACTAAGTAAAATTATGCTAACAACATGCTTAAATTACAATATGTCAAATACCCCCACACTTACTCTTTTGCTTGTCCTCAAGCAAACATTGATTCATGTGAAAAATATTCAATATATGAGATGAGTGAATGGCTTACCAATATGCCTCATAGTGAAAATTTTATGCTCTTAAAGAAATTTTTAGAAAATTTTCATGATTATGTGCAAACTTTAATTCAAATGCAATTCATGATTTATTTTCTAAAATCCTTAGTGTGTGTGTCTTTGAGTGATTTAATTTTATTTTACCTAAATGAGTTTATATATCTCAAGAATTGGGGCATGGATCTCTATTTAAGATTTTCATAGGCTTATTTTTCATGCTACTCTCCACTAATGTAGGCTAAAATTACTTTTTAGGATCAAAATGACTAAATTCAGCTTGTAATGTGGCTAGGTTATGGGGTGAGATATAAGATATAATTTAAAGCTCAATCACCCAACACCACATGATTAACTATAATCTATTTGAGTTATTCCTCAAGATTGGGCGACTTTTCCCCTGCACTTATTTCCTTGCTTTACTGCATTCTATTTTTCCTTGATTCTCTATTTCTTTTCTTTCACCCACTGAATAGACTTTCATTAGTCTTTTGAGACGTTTTCTTTCCTTTTGATTTTTATTTTCTTTTGTCTTTGCTCCACCCTTCCACCCTTTTATTAATGTAGATATACCAAAACAAGTATTCAAAAATTAATCATGGAGTGAGTGAATCAGGTAAACAAATAAAGGTATTAATAAAAAAATTTGGTCTTAGCTTTTTAGTGGGTATAGAATAAAATGTTAATTAAGCTCAAAATAGAGGTTCTAAGGATATTTTCTTACTTCGGTTAAGCTTGAAAGGCTCAATCTCATCAAATAATGCCTATATCATCTCATAATTAATAGTATCAGCTTAGGATTTCATCTCAAATAGCATTTAAATAAGTTCTAGAAATTTAATGAGATCATTAAATATTTTTGAGTTATATAATCTTTTCTAAGTAAAAGAAAAATTAAATACCCAAAATTACTGTGCAAAAGAATTTTAGGATTTTTAGAAAATAGGTAATAATAAATTGAAAAAAAATTAAAATTACACATAATTATGACTTTCCTACGTCTCTCAAGAGCTATAAGCAATTTAAATAGTTATATCATTGGCTATTGGTTCAGCTAACACAAACTCATAGATTGAGATAAAGTTCACATGCTCACCCTGTTTAATAACTAGAATAAAAGTGCAAAGATCATAGAAGCTTACTGTAGTACACAGCAAAGTAAATAGTATTAGTTATTATACAATCATCCAGCTGAATCATAAAGTTACCCCCCTAAACTTAAGAGTTTACATTGTCCTCAATGTAGAATAGAAAAGCATAAAATAAGAGAGACAAGTAAAAAGAGATAAGGGTCTAGTGAAACTTCCCTGATTAGTTATCACCATCCAATCATCCTACTATTCTATGATTTTGTGGCTAGAAAATGCAAGAGTAAAATTTCCTTAGAACCCTAGAAACCTCCCATTGAATCCAAATTAATTGCTGGAAGAGCTGCTTAATCCTACAAAAGAAGATTAGAAATTACTCAATTCAAGCAAGGAAACGTAATGGGAGATTATTATGGTGATTAGAAATTTCTCCAAATTGAGAAATTACTCAATTGCTGGTATAGAAATTTCTGCATAGGTATAGGTATGGGTGGTAAAATTTTTAGCTTCTGTGTTTTAATTGCTGTGAATTATCTGTATGGAATTAAAATAAATGATTAACATAAGAATTAAAGATATATATGTCACGGATTTTTAACCACTGGAATCACTCAATTTGGAGTCCATATGAGGTAGATATGGTCTGATTAGTAGTCATAGGTCAGAAAATTGTTCATCAAGGAAGAATATGTTAGGATAACTTCTGTATTATAATTTTGGGAATAATCTATATGGAATTAAAATAAATGGTTAACATAAGAGTTATAGCTATGTGTGGCACGGATTTTTCACCAATGGAATCATTCAATTTGGAGTCTATATGAGGAAGATATGAGCTTATTAGTAAGCAAAGGTCAAAAAATGGTTCATCAGGGAAGAATATGTTAGGGTAGCTTCTATATTTTAATTTATGGGAATTATTTGTATGGAATTAAAATAAATGGCTAACATAAGAATTATATATATGTGTGTCACGGATTTGTAGCCACTAGAATCATTCAATTTGGAGTCCATAGGAGGTAGATATGGTTCAATTAGTAGGTAAAGGTCAGAACCTATCCGAGACGAAATAACCTGTAGATTTAGGGAGTAATATCACCTTGATTTCTTAATATTTCGCATAATGTTCAACATAATAGTTTTAGATAATTGTTTTATCTTGAAATTGACACCAAGATCACCTACATTGGAGTTCAATTGAGGGAGTTATACTCTGATTAGTAAGAGAAGGTTAGATATGATGAAAACCTGCATCAAGAAAATATAGAAATAAAATTAATATTTAAAAAAGAAGACGAATCTTATAAATGAATAGTTTATGCCATAGCCATTGCCATTGTATGAACTTCTTACCATCATAAGTGTAAAATTCTGACATGGAAATATTTTATAAAGTGATATTTGAAATGGTTATGTTCATGGCATGATTACCAATGATTTATGGTAATAGTTATATTTTGATGAACATACTGGTTATTAAAAGCATATTTTTGGCTATCATTGTGAAAAGAAAAGAAATGAGCACGGTCACATGGCAATCCGTGTGGTGCACCGGTAGGGGACGCCCTACCAATGGTTATGATTATGGTTATGAGAAAATAAAGGGAAAGTGTGCTAAGTCGGACGGAGCGAGAAAAGACCGTACCAGAGAGTAGAGGATACTCACCCTAACCGGGGTAGCTTAAGATGAGAATAAGTTAATGGCCATCATATGATATTCTAAAAATAGTTAGTCCTGTCATACATATCATTACTGTATGATTCTTATGTGCATAAATATAATGCATTCATGTGACTAAAGATATTTTTTGTAGTTTATACAGCTGAACATGACATGATGAACTATATTGATGGTAAATTATGATTTATTGTTGAACCTACTGGGATTTAATTCTCACTATATTTCCATATCATGTTCAGAAGAATAATGCAGATTTTCTCAATGACACTTATTATTTCCGTACGTTGGATCGAGGTGCCCTACCTTGGGCAACTACCCGTTATATCATATGTATATGTAGTAGATGTGACTGAGATTCCGGTGGAGGTGCCACCCGCACCAGTGTCCCCGAAAGTAGTTGACATAGATGATTATAACTAATATGTATCTTTGTACAAATGTTTGTAAAATAATGGTGTGTATGGAAACTCAGTATTGTATCACTGTTAATAACAATTATGCTTGGTTAAAGTGATTATTATTACGAGTTAAGTGGTTAGAATTAAAGTAGTAATAACTTCATGGAATTTTATAAATATAAAATTATTTTTTTTACATTTACATAAATGGAGTTGTTACATTATTGGTATCAGAGAAGGTCGATCCTAGATGGCCAGTGGGTGGATGGTTATCTGAATCGATCTTATAGTGTCTTGAGTATGTTGTGGTTGTGCTGTGTAGGGGATCAATGATTCATATAGGTAAGAAATTACTAGTGTTTCTTATCTATATGCCAAGGTTGTGTTATGACTGCTATTAAATATTTTTGAACTAACTATTGGGCTTGATCACCTCAATAGCAGCATAACTGTGTTTTGCCACAGTAGGAAATGGAACCACCAAGGAAGAATCCAGCAACCAATGCAGAGAAAACCCTACACAACCTGGCCATGACAATTCGAGACCAAGTCATGACCACTAACCAAATTTTACAGTATCTCCAGAATGCTAATAACCCAAATGGTGAGAATGGTGCTAACAACCGGATGGCTGGAAAAGATAATGGCATATCCGAGTTCCTAAGGAATAGACCACCTTATTTCCAAGTTGGCTATGACCCAACGGTAGCCAAAAGATGGATAAGGGAATTAGAGAAAATCTTTGAAGTGGTGGGCTGTACTGAAGAGCAGCAAGTTATTTATGCTGCATATATGTCAAAGGATGAAGCAGAATACTGGTGGCGTGAATCTAAAGAACTTTTAGCTCATCAGGGAAGACAGATCACCTGGCAAGTGTTCAAGGACATTTTTTTTGAAAAGTACTTTCCAAGTACTGTATGGGCAGGGAAAGAGATCGAATTTCTCCAACTTAGGCAAGACAGCATGACCGTGGACCAGTATATCGTCAGGTTCGAGGAGCTATCTAATTTTTCCTCTTATCTGCGATATAACCCAGATGAAGCATGGAAGGAGGTTAAGTTTGAAGCGGGACTAAACCCGGAGATAAAGAATGCTGTTATAGCTATGGAGATCAGGGAGTTTGTACCTCTAATAAATAAATGCAGACTCCTGGAAAAGAGTTTAAGGGCAGTGAAGGATGAGAAGCAAAGGCGAAACCTACGGAAGAGGAAGAAAATTTTTTCCAACCCTAGAAAGAATGTGAGAAGAAGTGGATATAGAGCTAGTAAGAGGCCATTGACTGCGGGTCCTAGACCTTTTCAACAAGACCTCACCCCAGTCAAGTGGCCTAAGTGCGAACGCATGCATGGTAACCGGCCATGCTACATAGGACAAGATGTCTGCTTCAATTGCGGACAGAAGGGACATTTTGCGAGAAACTACCCACAGAATGTGGGGAAGCAGCGAAAACAGAGGCCTCAGGTGAAAGGAATGGTTTTCACCCTGAGCACCCAAGAGGCAGCTCAATCTTTTGAAATGATTCAAGGTACATGTTATATCTATGGATTTGCTCTTATGGTGTTATTTGCCTCTGGTGCTAGTCATTCATTTATATCGGAAGAATGTATTAGGAAGTTTCAGTTTCCTATTTTTAAAACTTCCTATGAGCTATCCGTAGTAACCCCTACAGGGGAAAGGGTATTAACTTCCTCTGTATGTAAGGACTGTCAAGTCACCATCCAGGAGAAAACGTTTTCTGTAGACCTCGTCTGTTTACCTTTAAGAGGTATTGAGGTCATTCTAGGGTTAGACTGGATGTCTAGAAATCGAGTTTTACTGAATTGTTGTAACAAGACCGTTGAATTTCTACCTCCTACTCTGAAAGAGGAGGTCCAATTATTGATGCTAAATGCCAATGAAGTTAATAGGGAGTTGAAGAATGGAGTACTTAGATACATTCTCTTGTATTTATCAAACCTGGAAGTCGAATCGAAGCTCGATGAAATCCCAATAGCCAATGAGTTTCTTGAAGTATTTCCATCAGATATTCTAGGCTTACCTCCCAAGAGAGAGATAGAGTTCTCTATTGATCTCCTACCTGGGACAGGGCCTATCTCTATTGCACCATATCGAATGGCCTCGAAGAAACTATAGGAACTCAAGAAACAGTTGGAGGAACTATTAGACAAGCAATTCATTAGACCGAGTGTATCACCTTGGGGAGCTCCTGTATTGTTTGTTAAGAAGAAAGACAGGAGCTTGAGACTATGCATAGATTACAGACAGCTAAATAAGGTGACTATCAAAAACAAGTACCCTCTCCCTAGGATAGATGACTTATTGGATCAATTGAAGGGAGCCTCTATCTTTTCTAAAATTGACTTGAGGTCAGGATATCATCAGATTAGGATCAAGGAGGAGGACGTACCAAAAACTGCCTTCACGACTAAGTATAGGCACTATGAGTTTCTCGTAATGCCCTTCGGGTTGACGAATGCACCTGCAATTTTCATGGATTACATGAATCACATTTTTTGACCCTACCTAGATCAATTTGTTGTTGTGTTCATTGATGACATCTTGATATATTCTAAGAGTGAGAAAGAACATGAACAACATCTATAAATCGTGCTGCAAGTGCTGAAAGAGAAAAAGTTATATGCCAAATTGGAGAAGTGTGAATTTTGGCTGTCAGAGCTAAAGTTTCTCGGACATGTTATCTCTAATAGAGGGGTAGCCGTAGATCCTAGCAAGACAGAAGCAATGATTAAGTGGGAGAGACCAAAGACGGTTACGAAAGTCAAAAGTTTACTGGGTTTGGCAGGATACTACAAGAGGTTTATACAAAACTTCTCTCGTATTGCCTTGCCATTGACTAAATTGACCATGAAGGGAAGTCCTTTCAAATGGACTGATCAATGTGAAGCTAGTTTTCAGGAGCTGAAGACAAGACTGACCACTCCTCTTGTTTTAATTATTCCAGACCCCACAGGACATTTTGAAGTGTATAGTGACGCTTCAAAGAAAGGGCTAGGATGTGTGCTGATGCAAGATAAGAGAGTAGTTGCTTACGCCTCTAGGAAATTGAGAGCCCATGAAGGAAACTATCCAACCCATGATCTTGAATTGGCAGCAGTGGTGTTTGCCTTAAAGATTTGGTGACACTATTTGTACGGGGCAACCTTTGAAGTATATTGTGATCATAAGAGTCTTAAATACCTCTTTGATCAAAAGGAGTTAAATATGAGGCAACGAAGATAGGTAGAATTCCTCAATGAATACAAGTTTGAGATAAAGTATCATCCTGGAAAGGCGAATGTTGTAGCAGATGTCTTGAGTCAAAAATCTCTGCACATGGGTCAGATGATGGTGTATGAGATGCAGATGCTAGAGTAGTTTCGAAATTTGAAGCTAGCCATTACTCTTACTCCAAAGAATCTAGTCATTAATGGTTTAAGTATAAGGTGTGACTTTAGAGCCCAGATCAAAGATGCTCAAGCTCACGACCAATACTTACAGGATCATAAAGACCAATGTAATTTTTCTGTCATGGAAGATGGAGCAATCATGTATCAGGGAAGGATTTGTGTCCCTCAAGAACGAGATTTGAGGACTAAGATCATGCAGGAAGCGCATCAGAGTAAATACACAATCCATCCTGGATGCACTAAAATGTACTAGAATTTAAAAAGGATGTATTGGTGGCTAGGGATGAAAAAGGACATTGTCGAGTTTGTGGCGAAATGTCTCATTTGTCAAAAGGTGAAGGTGGAGCATCAAAAGCCAGCGGGATTTCTACATCCTCTTGAGATCCCTAAATGGAAATAGGACAGTATCTCAATGGACTTTGTTGTGGGATTACCTAAGACTTCAGTGGGACATGACTCTATCTGGGTAATAATTGACAGATTAACCAAATCTGCTCACTTTTTGCCCATAAAAATTAACTATTCACTAGATAAATTAGCCCAATTATACATCCAGGAAATAGTTAGATTGCATGGAATTCCCTTAAATATCGTTTCTGATAGAGATCCGAGGTTGACATTAAGGTTTTGGAAGGCATTGCAGGAAGCTTTTAGGGAGTAATATCACCTTGATTTCTTAATATTTCGCTATAATTTTTTTATCTTGAAATTGACACCAAGATCACCTACATCGGAGTTCAATTGAGGGAGTTATGCTCTGATTAGTAAGAGAAGGTTAGATATGATGAAAACCTGCATCAAGAAAATAAAGAAATAAATTTAATATTTAAAAAAGAAGATGAATCTTATAAATGACTAGTATATGCCATAGCCATTGCCATTGTATGAACTTCTTACCATCTTAAGTGTAAAATTTTGACATGGAAATATTTTATAAAGTGATATATTTGAAATGGTTATGTTCATGGCATGATTACCAATGATTTATGGTAATAATTATATTTTGATGAACATACTTGTTATTGAAAGCATATTTTTGGCTATCATTGTGAAAAGAAAAGAAATGAGCACGGTCACATGGCAATCCGTGTAGTGCACCAGTAGGGGACGCCCTACCAATGGTTATGATTATGATTATGAGAAAAAAGAGAGAAAGTGTGCCATGTCGGACGGAGCGAGAAAAGTCCGTACCAGAGAGTAGAGGATACTCACCCTGACCGGGGTAGCTTGAAATGAGAATAAGTTGATGGCCATCATATGATATTCTGAAAATAGTTAATCCTATCATACATATCATTACTATATGATTCTTATATGCATAGATATAATGCATTAATGTGACCAAAGATATTTTCTATAGTTTATACAGCTGAACATGACATGATGAACTATATTGATGGTAAATTATGATTTATTGTTGAACTTACTAGTATTTAATTCTCACTATATTTCCATATCATGTTTAGAAGAATAATGCAGATTTTCTCAATGACACTTATTATTTCCGTACGTTGGATCGAGGTGCCCTACCTTGGGCAACTACCAGTTATATCAGATATATCTGTAGTAGATGTGACTGGGATTTTGGTGGAGGTTCCACCCACACCAGTGTCCCCGAAAGTAGTCGACATAGATGATTAGAACTAATATGTATCTTTGTACAAATGTTTGTAAAATAATGGTGTGTATGGAAACTCAGTATTGTATCACTGTTAATAACAATTATGCTTGGTTAAAGTGATTATTATTACGAGTTAAGTGGTTAGAATTAAAGTAGTAATAACTTCATGGAATTTTACAAATATAAAAATTTTTTTGTTACATTTACATAAATGGAGTTGTTACACAGTGCCTTTGTTTAACGTCGTTGGCTTGATTCAGCTTCCTATCTTGTTCATGGAGGCTCATTGATGTTCACTTTAAATTTTTGGTACTGATTCAATCCTTGAAATTCAACTGTATGACATGAAAACACATTAGTAATGATAAAGGGTCCTAACCAAGGGAGATTTTTCTTACCATTGCGGGGTCTAACCCTTTTGATCTTTAAAACTTGATGCAACTCTATAGGCGAGTCTATGCCTTTAAGTTTAGAAATTGTTTTTGTAATGGCATTTTTCTTTTCCTGAAGAATATGCATCAATGTCTCTTCTTGTTTAGCACCTAGATTTTTAGGAACAATGATAGGTGATGCATCTCCAACTTTCAAGTATTTCAAGTGATTAAGAAGAGGTGACAAATTTGGTTTAAGGTCCTGCAAAACAGAAGGTATAAGAGTAGTATCAGAAATTGGTAATGTCATAGAAGTAACCTTACCTGTTGGTGACCCTTCTAAAAGATCATTGAGTGCAATAAGTCCCTCTTTTGTTTTCACATCGAGGTTTATCTCACCATCATTTTTCTCTATAGATTTGCTCATACTTTCCTCCAGTTTACCTTCTCCATCTGGTTCAAACACATCATCTGCCAAAGAATCAAGGACATCATTGTAATAAACCAGAATATCATCACCTGGCTGTTTCATGGATTCATACATATTAAATTTTACCACTTCACCATCAAATTCCATAGTGAGTGAACCATTGTGAACATTTATCTTGGTCTAAGAGGTTTTCAAAAAGGGTCTCCCTAATAATATTGTAGAAATAGAATCTCCATTTTCCATGTCAAGCACATAAAAATCTGCAGGAAAAATCAAATCATCTACCTGTACCAAGACATCCTCAATTATTCCCTTAGGATATGCATTGGACTTGTCTGCTAGTTGGATTATCAAATTTATAGAGTTTAATGGTCCCAATTTTAAAGATATATATATAGAATATGGCATGACATTAATGGAAGCTCATAATTCTAACATAGCATTTTTAATGTGAATATCTCTAATTTTGCATGGAATAGTAAACATACCTGGATCCTTGCATTTAGTGAGAAGTTTTGTTTGTATCATGGCAGATACATTTTGACTCATCTGAACCTTTTCAAGTCCCACTAATTTTTGCCTTCTCTTTTGAGTACACAATTCTTTTAAGAACTTTACATATCTTGGCACCTATTTAATGGCATCTAGAATGGGGAGATTAACTTCACATTTTCTAAAGATGTTATACAATTTAGAAGTTTTCTCATTTAACCTATTTTCTTTAAGATCTTCTCAAAAAAGAGGTGCTACTTCATAATGTAAAGTAGATGGAGACTTACCTGTAGGTGCTTCATTCTCCTTAGTTAATTTTTCATGTTCCTTAGGAGAAGAGGGTGTTGGTGGACTTTCAATTTACTTATCATTCCTTAAAATAATTGCACTGACATTTTCTTTGGGATTCACCACAGTTTGGGAAGGTAACTTACCTAAGTTTTGAGCATCCAGTCGACTCATCATGGTTGCTAATTGGCCTACTTGAGTTATCAAGTTATGAATACTAACTCTTGTCTCTTGCTGAAATTGATGAGAATTATATATAAGAGTTTTCACAATCTCTTCCAATGGATTACTTACCTGGTGATCCTAGGATGTATTCTGTCTAGGATAATAGGCCTATTGATTTTACTGAAAATTTTGTCCTATAGACTTATTTTGTGCATTCCCATATTTGAAATTGGGATAATCCTTCCATCCAGGATTATATGTATTAGCATAAGGATCATACCTTTTTGGTTGGCCAGGAAAATCTCCTACAACATTTGTTTGTTCTGTGGATTCCTCTTGAAGTGTAGGACACATGTCAGTTGGGTGCCCTATGGCTGAACATATTCCACATACTTTAACTTACTGCAATGTACCTGTAGCCATTTGGCACACAAGAGAGGTGAGTTCAAATATCTGTTGCTGAAGAGAAGTGGTACTTACCTCATGGGCATGTCTTAGAGAATCATGCCTAATGCCAAATTGTTGGGAGTTGACAGCCATATTTGATATCAGGACTCTGGCTACTTTAGGAGTCTTGTCTACTAGTGCTCCTCCACTAGCTGCATCTATCATGCTCCTGTCTCCCTGTAGAAGACCTTCATAGAAATATTGGATTAGTAGTTGTTCACTAATCTGATGATGTGGGCAGCTTGCACAAAGCTTTTTAAATCTCTCACAATATTCATAAAGTGTCTCTCCATGCAATTGTCTAATGCCGCATATTTCTTTCCTCATATTAGTGGCCCTAAATGCAAGAAAATATCGTTCTAAAAATCTTCTTTTCTTCTTATTCCATGTGGTGATAGTGCTAGAGGGTAAATAATATAGCCAATCTTTGGCTGAGTCTCTTAATGGAAAAGGAAAAGCACTGAGTTTTATTTGTTCCTCAGATACTCCAAATGGCTTCATACTAGTACATACCACATGGAATTCCTTCAAGTGTTTATGCAGGTCTTCACCTGTGAGACCATGAAAATTAGGTATGAGATGAATTAATCCAGATTTCAACTCAAAATTAACATTGTCATCAAGATTAGGAAAAGTAATACATAAGGGTTGCTGATGCAAATCTGGAACTGTAAGCTCCTTCAAAGTTGGGTGTCTCACCATGATTACTTCTTTTTCTTGATCAATGTTCTCTTTAAGTTCTCTTCTGTGCCTGTATACAGATTTTCCAATATCTGAATTGAAATGTAAATCTTGAGAATTAGAAGAATGAGTCACAGGCATAAATCAAAAATAAAAACCACAAAAACTAATAGACGCATTCCCCAGCAACGGCGCCAAAATTTGGTTCGTACTGTTGCAGGTATAGCCAAATTGATACCTTACCTCTCAACTAATCTATAGTAGTGGGAGTAAGGGTTGATCCCATAGAGACTAGAATTACCTTATGTGATTGGAAAAAGAGGGGATTGATAATCGCAAATTAACTAAAGTAAACAATAAAGAAAATAATTAAGAGAGTAATTAATGAGAAAGGCGTTGGTTTTGGTTGATATCCACTGCCAAGGGATTGCATTGATCATTGACAACATAATCAATCTGTAATTGAATATATATCATTGGGTTTATAACCCTGTCATCCTTAAGTCTAGTAAGTTAATGACAATTGCACCAATTAAACCCTAATTAACATACAATCCTTTAGCACATCGGTAAAGCATAGCTTATCAATCACATGAAGAACTAGATAAACTAACAGAGCTAAACAAATATAAACACATCGGCTATATCTAATTTAGTTAATTATTTATCATAGGTTCAATGATTTATAATCCAAAGTCCTCAAACCGATTTGCCTCATGAACTATAGAATTGAAGACTTTGTTCAAAACATAATTCAGTGGTAGATTAAGATAGACAACATACTAGTAGGTCTCTCTAGCAATCATATGAATAATCATTGAGAAGAAGAGAAAATGAATAATCAATACTCAATTAAGATTGAAATAATAAAATCAAATCCAAATCTCACAATGCATAAAGATCCCTCGAGGTTTCCATCTACCTCTACCAACTAAAAGTAACTAGTCATGCAAGACCAAAAGAAACTCTAAAGAAGAATTGAAGAATGTAATTAAGAACTTAGATGATTGATTGAATGAATTCTCTACTTGCTTTCCTCCCTTTTTATAGATTCACTCCTCTTAATGGAAGTATGAGTGTTTCTAGGTCAACTCCCAGCCCATCGGGCTTCAATTGGAGTCAAGAAGACCTAAAAATCACAAATTTGGCAAACTGATGTGGCGGTGAGCGCTGCAACGTGCTACATGGGCACCTCGGTGCTACGAAAAGAGGCCTTCAGGCACCGTGGCACGCTGAGGTAAGTGCTGCGGTGCTCCTGTCTGGGTAGCTCAGCGCCGCGGCCCACTGGGGAGCGCCGCGGCACTTCAGATGCTTCCTCACGCAGTGCTGTTGTGCTCTCTTGTGAGCGCCACGGTATCCAGAATCTTCTAGATTTTATCAAAGTGCCGAACACAAAAGTTTTAGTTCTATGTCTCTTCTTTCCATAGCTGTTAGAATCACCTTAATTAGAGTCTAGATGAGTGAGAGATTCCTCAATTAGTGATGAAGGGTCAGAAATGAGCATTTTTCCATAATTTTCTCTCTATTTTCCCCTTCTTTTCTTCTTTATTATTCCTAAAATATAAAACACAAAACTCAATTGATTCATATATATTTTCTACTTAAATTAAATGAAAACTAACTAAAATTATGCTAACAACATGCTTAAATTACAGCATGTCAACGCCCTACTCACGACTATGACTATGCTAATGAAGAAAGAAAGAGAAAGTGTTCCATGTCGGACAGATCAAGAAAAGCCTGTACTGAAAAGTAGAAAGTACTCATCCTAACTGGAGTAGCTTGATATTAAAATAAGTTGATAGTCATCATATGATATTTTGAAAAATAGTTGTTAATGCCATACATCTCATTATTGTACGATTTTCATGTGCATAGATAAAGTACATTCATGTGACCTAAGGTATTTGCTGTAGCTTATACAGATGAATATGACATGATGAGCTATATTGATGATAATTATGATTTATTGTTGAATCTACTGAGATTTAATTCTTACTATATTTCCATATCATGTTCAGAAAATTAAATATGCAGATATTCTCTATGATTGTCTTTTAGTATATGTTGGGTTCAGTTGGCTAAGATCTTGATAAAGGTCTAACCATCCACACTTATATCCCTGGAACTGGTCAATATGGATTAATAAAATATGGACATATATGTGTTTGATTTTTTTTGTACGGACGTTTTTAATTAATGATGTGTATGTGAACCCAGAATTGTATATGTGTTATTGTTATACCATAAACCTTAATTATGCTTGGTTAATTTAATTGAATGTATGTATGTATGTATGTATGTATGTATGTATGTATATATATAGGTACATACATACATACATACATACATACATACATACATACATATATATATATATATATGTATGTATGTATGTATGTATGTATGTATGTATGTATGTATATATATATATATATACATACATACATACATACATACATACATACATACATACATACATATATATATATATATATATATATATGTATGTATGTATGTATATATATATATATACATACATACATACATATATATATATATATATATATGTATGTATGTATATGTAAAAAAAAAGAGTTATTACAACAATCACTATCATTCTCAAAATTTCAGCAGTTTAACATAATTAATTCCATAGATTTCCTACCTTCAACTTCTTTTAAACTTATAATTTGTCCACTCTAACCATATGTATAAACATTCTACTTGTCCTCCCAAAATGCAATGTATGCTTGTCACCAAAATTCATAACTTGTTACAATTAACCATCCTAAAGTTAACCACTCCACTAACCATATATTCTATTTTTATAACTGACCATTCATCTTATGTTCACAATTAACCTCATACCTCCTAAACAACATTTACGTAACATGCTACCTAAACTAACTCCATTACTTCCAAGGTAGCCTATGTTCACTAAACCATTTCAATCTAAAACTCACACATATACTTATATGTTTAGCATTATCACACCAACTCATAAGTCTAACTTCTTAATCCAAACTCCAGAATTTAAGGCATACATTTTTAGAAATTAACTACCATCTTAACAAGCCATAGTTTGTATCATTTACTCACCAAAACATGAGGTTCCAAGTTGGGCAACTCCAAAACACCCATTTCAGATTGGATTTTGGCAAAATTGACCTAAAAAATCTAGTCTAAAGGGTCCGAAAACCTTGGCAATGACTTTGGAATTAAGAAATTTGACCTCTGGAGGCCCAATCAATGAAAACAGGGCACTGTGCATGTGCTATAGGCATTGGTAAACCTTTTGCAAGTGGGCTTCACATGCTACCACCATGGGTGGTGCATGGGGCTCATGCACCGGCTATGAGTAAGCTTTGGCTATGAAATTTTAGGTCCTGAGGTTTTTTTAGCTCTTAAATTTATCTATCAGATTAGTTTTGCAGTTTGAACACTCTAACTTTGAGTTTCAGAACTCTTCTCTTATGATTTTCTCTTCCACTTTTCGATTTGTTTCCAACCAAATCAGGTGAAAACCAATTGGTCAGAGTTGTAGTTCTCATTATTTTGAATCAAGTGGTGGTGGTGGTGTTTTGATTAGAGGTCTAGAAGTGGTAGAAATTTTGGAGATAGATAATGGGGGTTTCTAGAGAGAGAAAGAGGGTTTGGAAACCCTTAGCCAATCCCTATGATTATGCTTCCCTTCTGCCACCAAAACTGATGCCTTGTGACTTTTCTAGAGGTTCCCTTGCCATTTTACCATTTTGACCCTTAAACTTTCCAAAATTCCATTTTTACCTTTAAAACCTTTTGAAAAAGACAATTTTACCTCTTTTTTTTGTACAAAGAAATGTTCAAGAAAGAACTACAACTGCACCCATTTATGGTGAGAAATTCCTCTCATATCACGCTTTAGCAAACAGGGTGCGAGCCAATCTACCACCCTGTTTCCTTTTCTGTACGTGTGATTGAGAATAATCTTCCAATCTTTCACTATACATATATATATATATATATATATATATGTATATATATATATATATATATATATATGTATATATATATATATATATATATATATATATATGTATATATATATATATATATGTATATGTATATATGTATGTATATATGTAGATATATACATACATATATACATATATATATATATATGTATATATATATATATATATATATATATATAAACCCTAAGTATGCTCTTTTTTCATAAATTTCCTTAACATAATATAAAATAAAGTTGATATACATATTAAAATAAAAATATATATTTATTCAAGACAAAAAAAACTTATTAAAGTAGAACAAAATTTGTTTTTAAAAAATAATTGTTTAAAAATAAAATGTAATTATTTATAACAAAACATAATTATTTGAAAACTATGGGCCATTACACTTACTAACTTCCTTACAATAGAATTTTTGAAAGGGAAAAGGATGATTAGGGGTAAAACACCCCCAAAGCATATCTCAAATTCCTCAAACACTTGCTCAAAAAGCTCAAAGCTCAAATTTAAGGTCAACCTTTAATACTGTTATTAAGTCCTCAACCTAAAAAATCCAAAGCCTTCATATTTTAAGATTATGCCATTCAACTATCCCTAACATCCTCCTTAAGTGTAGCCACTCCTTAAACCAAACTAGTTTCAAGAACAATGGATCCTTCAAAATCATATTCTCAAACAATTCAAACAAACATAGTGGAATTTACACCCTACTATGTTCAAAATAGTCTTTTTCAACCCATTTGTGTTCTAGAAAATAATTGGATTAGGGATGACCAGCCAAATCTCTTCATAGGTTAGATATCAATTCTCTAATTTTAGCTTGTCTTAGAGATAAAAGAAACAATAACTTCAAAGAATTAACAATATCAATGTTAGAATCATACCTTTATGATGGACCAATATATTTCAATTATTTTCCAAATTATATAGTCAAACTCAAAGATTCAAATGTAGAAAATTATTTAGCCTTAGATGTCTGTGAAAATAATAAAAATTGGCAAGAAGGAACCTCCACCATTAATATAATTTATAGAATTTATTTCAAATTATCAATAATTAACTAAGATTATGGAGCCCTTAGGCCATCTCCTAGGCATGAAACTATAATCTTTAAAGTTAATTCTCAGCACTCAAATGCTATAACCCTAAAGAGACTTCAATATGATCAAATAAATTTCCCCAAAGAATGGAAAATACCTTAAGTTGTCAAACGTAAGCTTGCAAAATAAAAAACATTATAATATTCAATGATAGCATGAAAAGAAATAGTTCTCAAAATGTGTAGGTCATGATCCGTAAGAATCCATGAGCCTTAATTCAGTAGGATGACTTCCTTTAGAAAGTTTGTAGATTCAATATCCTATGTTGACCCTTAGAGGAATAGACTTTGAACCTAATATTCCTTGACCTTTATATGAACCTCTCAATACACCTATTAATATTCCAAGCTTAAATATTAACCTTCTAATCAATACTCAAAACTTTCAAGCAGAATAAAAAACTCAATCCCAAATAAATGAATGCTTTGATAATAACAATAAGTCTAATAAGAAATCAAATAATGGTTATTTGGCATGAGGACTTTTCAATAATAAATACTTTCTTAGACCAGAATTTATGTTGTCAATACGTAGAACATAAGAGACTAGTTCTTTGAAACCTTCTTTGAAAATGAAGAGAACAATGGTATCAAGATATCAAAAAATTAAAAATAAATATTTATTGTTTCACTTGATTCAAATAGTACACCTATAACAATCAAATATTCAACCCTTTTCCAACTTAACCACCCTAGTGTCAATATTACAAAAAAGGTCTCTCAAATATGGGCATCCATAAATCAATAACAAAAGCTTATTTCCTCAATACTTCCACGTTTAATTGAGATTAAGTTTTAGGTAGGTAATTACGATATGATAGCTTCACCATTCAAAATAGCTAATACAACAAACTTAAGAGAGTTTTCAATAGAGAAATAAATCTTAAATATTCAACCACAAAATAATTATACGAATCAAATCCTTTCAACTATAAGTCAACAATTAAATAGATTAGAGGATAAGGTAGAGCTAGTTAAACAACCTTCAGCATCCACTTTTTTTCCAACAACAAATAAACATCTTGATCTTCAAAGACCAATTTTGAAACATGAACTAGTTCCCTTCCATAAAAATAAAGACATCAAACTTTAAGACAATAGTGACCTACTAAAAGAATTAACTAAAAAAATAGATACACTTTCTTTAAAAGATAAAAATATCAATACCATTTCAAAATCTTATTTGGAACTAGAAGATAACAAGATCAATAGGGTAAGATATTCAAAAGGATTACCAAAGATTCAAGCCTACCAAACAAGAAATTATTATTCAAGACCCACATTTCCTAACCTTCAATTTGAAGAAAGAAATCAATTTGAAACATCAACTTAGGAAGGATCGGGCATCTATAAGTGGAACAAAGATAACGTAACTGAAATTTAAATACTTAATATGGTACAAGAGATGGAAATGGCTTTATCGGCCTATTACATAAAAAACAATGACGATAATATAATTTTTGAAATCCTTACCACTAGGTTTACGGGAACCCTTAGCGGTTGGTGGGATAATATAATAACTTCACAAGAAAAACATCAAATTCAAAATTGGATGAAACAAGAAATAAATGCAACAAGGTAATTAGTAGCTGCTCCTGACCCAATAGCTAAACTTTTATATAGAATAATCAAACACTTTGTAGGAGTCCCTCTTTAATAGCAAGACCATTAACTTACAATATTCACCAACCTTAGATGTTTAGAACTCTCTGATTTTTGCTAGTACTAAGATAATTTTCTACCAAAAGTATGTTTTTGACCAGATGGAAATACATATTATTGGAAAGAAAGATTTATTTTTAGACTTACAAAATTTTTTGTAGAGAGAGTCAGAGAAGTAATACGTAAAAAATATTATGATAAAATTCTTTGTTCCTAGTTAATATACGATCAAATTATCAATATTATCACTACAAAAGGATTAAACCTTTGTAATGATATAAAAATTCAAAATAAGTAGCAACAAGAATTTAAAGTGAGGTAGAAAGAGTAAGGAAGCTTTTGCAAATAATATGGTTGCACAGATATTAAAGCTACTTCCTTAGAAACTAAGAAAGGCTTTAGAAAAGATTCAAAACATAAAGAAAGTTACCATTCAAAAAGATATAAAAAATATTCAAAATACTTAAAATTTTCCAAAGACAAACAATTCTACACTAAACCTTCAAAATATCCTTGAAAGGAATTCAATAGATTAAAGAAGAATATAGTTTGCTATAAATGTGGAAAACATGGAAAAATTTGAAGTTTAAACATAAATGAAGATAAAAAACAATACTTAATGAAGATAATGATCAATGAAGATTTTTTATCACAATCAGACTCCAGTTATGATACAGATGAATATGAAGATCATATCTATCAAATTCAACAAGAATTAGATAGTGAAGTCGCAACCACATCAAACAAATCAATATGTTCACATGTTGTGTTTGGACCTCTTGAATGCAATAATTGTGTAAAATCAATAAATCCCATTACTTTTGAAAAAGCTCAATTTCTTATAGAAATAATAGATAAATTTGATGATAAAGATATAAAAAGACAATATCTTCTAAAACTAAAGGAAGTCTTAGATGAAAAAGAAAATAAAGAAATAAAGCTTGTTAAAATAATTGAAAATTTCAATAGATTTAGAGAAGATAGTCATCTTACTACCCTATAAGAGCTTAAAAAAGAAATAAAAAAATTTAAAAGAAGAAATTCTATAATTAAAAGCAAATTATTTAACTCAAGATATAGAAATCTTTCAATTTAAAGATTCAATAAAATCTCAACAAATTCTTCTAGAAACTAGTTAAAATAATTCAATAAAAGTTTCAAAAGAAGATAAAGAAAATTTTATGGGTTTAATCTAAAAAACAAGTCTTAAAAAATGTTATTGTCAGTTGACTTAAGTAGTCAACAAATAATTTCATAAAACTATAGTTGCATTAATTGATTATGGTGTACATATGAACTGTATCAAAGAAAGATTAATTTCAACTAAGTATTATGAAAAACTACATAACTATTTTACTATGCTAGTAGGCAAAAACTCAAAATCATTTACAAATAATCAAAATCCTAGATTTACAACAAAGGGGTCAATTTGCACAATGTCTTTATGTTTGTACAAAACCTTAATGAGCCAGTAATATTAGGAACACCATTTCTCCAACAAATTATACCTTTCAAAGTATCTAAGAAAGTAATAATCTCATGAATTTTCTGAAATTCAATACTTTTTGAATGGATGATTCCACCAAACATTAAAGAGATTAATTCACTTTAATATGACTCAATAACCATTAATGCAACAAAAAGAAAACAAAATAAAATTAATTTTCTTGAAAAGGAAATCCATTATAAAATAATTGAAGAACAATTTTATCTTCCAAATATTCAAACAAGAAAAAATCCCTTAAATCAAAAATTGAACAAGACATTTATGCCTTTCATCCAAATGCTTTTTGGGATATAAAGAAGTACATAGTAACTCTTCCATCCGAAAGGGATTTTAATTAATAAAAATTATAATGAAAGCCAGACCCATTCAAATGAATCAAGAATTCTCAAAATATTGTAAGAAAGAGATTTAAAAACTTTTAGACAAAAAGTTCATTAGGCCTAGTGATGTGTTCATAATTAAGCATGATTTTAATACTTTTAAATTTAACTTTTTGTTTAATCTAATTAAATATGATTATGAATTACATTATTTTTGTGTTGTAGGAATAGAGGAAGTAGAAAAGAGGAGAAAAAGATAAAAAAAAAAATTCATGGAAAAATGCCGAAATTGCAGTGATTCGAGACCTTTTGGTACTAAGTAGACAATTTCAGAGCATTACAAAGCTTGAAAATCAGAATACCAATGAAATAGGATGAATCCTGACCTTTGGTCTCTAATTTGGGTATATCTCCCTTATATTAGCTCAAATTAAGGTTACTCTAGTGGCTATGGAAAGCTAAGAGACAATGATACAACTTTCATGTTTTCCACTTTTGAAAATTATGAAAAAAATCATAGAGCCTCGATGCTCATAATTGAGCATTGTGGCATTACGTAGCTAGCTGGTGGATGATGTCTGTACTGCCGTGACGCTCTATGGAAGTTCTGCGATAGAAAAAGTACAATTTTAAGCCCTTTTTTACCCCAATTGAAGCCCAAAATCTTGAGAACCGATATATAAGAGGGAAAAAGTATGGAAAGATCATCCAATCATCTAAGAATCCAAGGATCAAATTATCAATTTCTCAATCATCTTCTTCTCTAGTTTTTCTTATGGCACTGCGTGACTAGTATCATTTTTGTTGGTTGATGAAGATTGAAACCTTGAGGATATTTTATGCATTTTGATATGTGGATTTGAGTTTATTATATCAATTTTAATTAACTATTGATTATTCATCCATTCTTATTCCAATGATTTTTTAAATTGATATCTAGGGTCCACACTAGTGATTTCATTGTTTTTATCTACTACTGAATCATATTATAAACAAAACTTTCATTATTATGATTTAAGAGGAAAATAGGATTAATAATTTTAGATTATGAATTATTAATTTTATAGTGCATGATTGACTAAATTTAATATAGTTGACGTGTCTATGTTATTTTAGCTCTATTAGTTTCTCTAATTCTTCATGCGGTTAATAAGTTATACTTTACCTATGTGCTAAATGATTACTTGTTAATTAGGGTTAATTGAGTTGATCGTCATCAATTACTAAACTTAAGGAAGAATAGGGATATAATCTCAATGATAGATATTTAATTAAAGATTGATTATATTGTCAGTGATAAATACAATTCCTTGATGGTGTATATCAACTGAAAACAACACTTTTATCACTAATCACTCTCTTTTATTTTGTTTGCAATCATTCTCTTTTACTTATTTATTTTACTTTCCTAAAGATCTGAAAGAAAATAAGGTGAACGAGAAAAATTTTGACTTATATGAGACCTTTAGAAAGTGTGAGGAGAATTGTCCTCTTTTAGATGTGATCAACCAGGTGCCCTGTTATGCCAAATTTCTCAGGGAATTATGCACCCAAAAGAGTAAGTAAAAATTGAAAGGAGGTGAGAAAGTAAAAGTAGGGGAACATGTTTATGCAATTATTCATAGAAGATTCTCTACAAAGTACAAGTATCCATATATGTTTTCTATTCCTTGCACTATAGGCAATATCAAATTTGAGAATGCCATGCTAGATTTAGGAGCATCTATTAATGTCATTCCATACTCTATTTATGCATCTTTAGTAGTGGGACCTTTGAAAGAAACTGGTGTTATAATTCAATTGGTTGACAAATCTATACCCTTACTAAGGGTGTGGTTGAGGATGTTTTAGTGCAAGTTGGTGGCCTAATTTTTCCTATTTATTTTTATGTACTTAATATAGAGAATGGTGATCAAACTACTCCAATTTTGCTTGGGAGACCATTCTTAAAAAATACAAGGCCATAATAGATGTTCATAGTGGCACACAAACAACGAAATTTGAAGAAAAAAATTATAAAATTCAGTGATTGTAATGCCATGAAAGATTTTACTGCCTATGCTATTAATATGATTGATTTAGTAGCAAGGATGTTGATGTAACGACCGGTTTATAATATATATATATATATATATATATATATATATATATATATATATATAGCAACTAATAACAGATTCCAAGCAGCAAACCATACACATTTATATAAGCAGCTAATATTCCATTATCATAATATTCGAACTACATCAGAGATTAAAATATTTATACATAAGCGACATTGAGACACATAACTACATCAACTTAACATGAACCCTATACCGCACATCTCCCCTGGGTGTAAAGGGTGGAGGAGGTGGTGTTGGCAACGAGATCTGTACAAAGGATCGCCATTCACTGGATCTTCCATGATCAAGTGCACGGAAGCAGCTAGCGTATCGTTTTTTCTTATATGAACATAACACCAACAATAATGAGAACGAAGGTTCCCAATAGGTTTAACATTAAAAGCATCATATGGTAAATAAGGAAAACACAGTGTTATGTCCAGTTGTATAAACTACAAAAAACATTTTCTCTTTGTATATGATAAAATAACAAGAATGTATAGCATGCTTTCTTATTAAATAGACATATTATGCATCAATATCAAGCATGTATAATAATAACCAGGTTATACTTCAATAATATGGTTGTGTATTTATCTTTGCAGCACTTTCATGCAGGGTGACTGATTGTTTGCAGCCACATCACAACACTTAGTGACTAATTGTCTGTAGCCACATTTCCACACTCAGTGACTAATCGTCTGTAGCCATATTTCAACCATGTACATCAACATGATATGACCATGTATACATCAAACAACTCAACTTTATCATCATGCTTGCCATCCACAATCAACTTCGCCTCTTCATACAATCACTATGTAATAACCCCTTTTATCGTCATATAAAAATGTACACATCATATTCTTTAATCATCATGACCATCATCACAATAGGATTATGCATTAACCAACCACATCACTAATATCATGCATAACATCATCACCACATCATTTAACAAATATGTATTAATACACTTACCAATAATGCATACCTTATATCATGTAATCCTCATGCATTGATATACTAACATAGGCATCAAATCAAAATGCATTTCATCCATACATTGTACATATATCTTATAATAAAAGAATGGAATTAACATTTTAATACATCATACATATATCTCCTATGAAATTCACTTACATATATCTCATCAATCCATAACAAATTCACTTGCATAGATCTCATTAATATGCATTTTCATCCATAAATAAAACATACATCTCATCAATATGAAATATGTGACTTAATTTCTCATAATAAAAGGATGGAATTCACACTACAATGCATCATTAAAAATGCATTTATTTGTATTTTAGTTCCCCTTAACATCATCCATTCATTGGAGTTCATTTAGAGCCTTCAAAATGCAAAATAGAGCAAAAACAGCCTCAAGCACGGCCTGACTGTAACAACTTTTTTTTATTATACAATATAAAGTTCACATACACATAAATAATCAAAACGTACATACAACATTTCAAACACATAAATATCTACATCTTATTTATTCTGGTTGACCAATTCCAGAGATTCGGGTGCGGGGTGGTTGCACCTTCACCGGGATCTGTGCCAACTCGCCCACGAACATTTTATTTAGGATCTGCCCATCATAGAATAACTCGATCCAACGTACACTAAAAGCCAGAGCTGTAGAAAAAAATCTGCATAACTAATATTCTGAACATGACATGGAAATATAGTGAGAATAAAATCCCAGTAAGTTCAACAATAAATCATTATCAATATAGCTCATCACGTCATGTTCAGCTGTATAAACTGTAGTAAATAACTTTGGTCACATGAATGCACTATATCTATACACATGAGAATCGTACAGTAATGGCATGTATGACAGGATTAATTATTTTCAGAATATCATATGATGACTATCAATTTATTCTCATATCAAGCTACCCCGGTCAGGGTGAGTATTTTCTACTCTCCGGTATGGGCTTTTCTCGCTCCATCCGACATGGCCCACTTTCTCTTTCTTTTCTCATTACCATGATCATAACCGTTGGTAGGGCGTCCCCTACTGGTGCACCACACGAATTGCCATGTGACCGTGCTCATTTCTTTTCTTTTCACAATGATAGCCAAAAATATGCTTTCAATAACAAGTATGTTCATCAAAATATAACTATTACCAAAAATCATTGGTAATCATGCCATGAACATAACCATTTCAAATATCACTTTATAAAATATTTTTATGTCAAAATTTCACACTTAAGATGGTAAGAAATTCATACACTGGCAATGGCTATGGCTATACTAGTAATTTATTATTTTCATTTATAAGATTTATCTTCTTTTTAAAATATTAATTTCATTTCTTTATTTTCTTGATGCAGATTTTCATCCTATCTAACCTTCTCTTACTAATCAGAGCATAACTCCCTCAATTTAACTCCGATGTAGGTGATCTTGGTGTCCATTTCAAGATAAAACATTTATCTAAAACTATTATGTTGAACAATGTAGCGAAATATTAAGAAATCAAGGTAATATTACTCCCTCAATGTAAAGGTTATTTCTTCACGGATAGGTTCTGACCTCTACCTATTAATCTGTTCATATCTCCCTCATAAGAATTCCAAATTAAGTGATTCCAGTGGGTAAAAATCCGTGACACATATATATATAATTCATTTGTTAACCATTTATTTTAATTCCTTATAGAATGTTCCCAGAAATTAAAACACCGAAGCTATCTTAACATATTCTTCCCTAATTAACCATTTTCTGACCTTTGTTTACTAATCGGACCATATCTACCTCATATGAACTCTAAATTGAATTATTCCAGTGGATAAAAATCTGTGAGACATAAATATACATTTGTTATGTTAACCATTGGTTTAGATTCCTTATAGAATGTTCCTAGAAATTAAAACACCG
The DNA here is from genome assembly GCA_037074535.1 of Gleditsia sinensis. NCBI lineage: Eukaryota > Viridiplantae > Streptophyta > Magnoliopsida > Fabales > Fabaceae > Gleditsia > Gleditsia sinensis. Next base: position 40,849,175 of record CM073466.1, on the reverse strand, counting down.
AAGCTATCCTAACATATTCTTCCCTAATTAACCATTTTCTGACCTTTGTTTACTAATCAGACAATATCTACCTCATATGAACTCTAAATTGAATGCTTCCAGTGGCTAAAATTCCGTGAGACATAAATATACATTTTTTATGTTAACCAATTGTTTAGATTCCCTATAGAATGTTCTCATAAATTAAAACACAGAAACCTAAAATTCTGCCACCCATAGCCATACCCATGCAGAACTATCTACACCAACCTAAGTATTCAAACATACATAATATGTAACATGATATAGCAACATCCATGACTAATCATCAAAGTTCTAAGATCAAAATCCCATATAAATATTTCAAGTTTCAAAACTTTTCTTCAAAAAGAAATATTGTTAAACTTACCTAGAGCACTTAGTCCCCTAGACTTCTCCTTCCTCTTTCTTCCTTTCTTCCTCTCCTTTCCTCACTCTACCTTGCTTCTATTTTTCCTCTCCTTTACTTGGATGAAATTCTAATGTTGTAAGGGTGGGTTTTCTTATATAGACCACCAAATAATTCACCTTTCATGATCATGGGTCTACCTTATCACAATTAGGTTACACTTGGTTGAATTTTTTGGAAAACAAACAACTTATGTTCTTGTCTTCCTCTTCCTTAGTCAAGATATGCATAGGAAAATGATATTTGTATTTTGAAAATTATGATAATATGTTCTTAAGATATGGGACAAGGTCCCTTTGATTTAGGGATTCATTTACTTTTTCTTTTGTCTTAATCAATTATGATAGGTTTTCCTTTTTAAGTGGCAAATTTCTAGCCCTTCAATCTCCATTATTTGGTTGAAATTATTTTTGTGGGATAGAAATGTTTTGTCCTAATGCTATGTATTATCATACCACTTGCTAAAATTATGAGTGTAGGATATAGATGTTTTGTCCTAAAGCCTTGTATTATAATACCACTTGCTAAATTTTTGTCTTAATGTCATATCACCTAATCTTGATTACACCATTATTTTATCACTTTAATTTTAATTTTAATTTTAATTTTCCTCTTGGGTTTGGGCTCATTCTTGCCCATTTTCTTTAATTTGGTTAAAATTCTACCTTTCATAATGGGCTTGGTCACATTTTTATAATTTTTGGGCTACCGGTCCAATTTCTATATCCTAGTCCAAGTCTATGTTTTATTTCTTCATTGGGCTATCCTATTGGCTTGCTAAAAATTTATGTGAAGTAGAAAAACTCTATATGAAGTGTCCATAGGTGAAATCCCAATTTATGGGTGGAGATACTAAACTTAGTAACTTTTGCTCTTAAATTAAGAAAAATTACCCTAATCCGATCTTCTTGAAATTTTAAGACCTTTACTTACTTCACAAAAATTTATCTTCCTTACCTAAGAATTTCACCTTTCTTTAGCATGTTTATTTCTAATATTTCCTCTTAGGTTTTCTTTCTTTACCTATTCCATTAATATTAGAACATTTCTATACAAACACGTAAGGTGAAGAATTTCTTAGGATTATATTTCCTTAGATATCTAAAAATTTTCTAATAAATTTTATTTCCTTAATTAAATATTTATGTACCTTTATCAATAAAAGAAATGAAATTATGGATGTTACTTTGAATACTTTTGTACTTTTATTAATACATAAAACGAAATTAAGGATGTTACACTGACCATGTCACCAAGCACCGCCATGCTTCAAGCTATGCAAACCGTGCTGAAAAATCACAAAACAACCCGAAGCGCGGCCTTGCCGTGTCACCATGTACGACCGTGCTTTGGGTTTTTCCTGCTGCCCATATTTTCGTCCAGTCAGACCTTCCTTTACTAAAAAGACTATAACTCCCTCATTTTAACTCCGATTAAGGTGATTTTTGTGTCTATAGAAAGTTAAGACAATTATCTACAACTTTTATTTTTATTAATTACAGATTAGAAACAGAAACAAGTCAAAAATGTGTCCGAAAAAAGCATCGTGATTCTGTGCGTTAAATCTGAACTTTCTTCACTCATCAGGGATATCTTTATCATTTCAAATCCGATCAAGGTGATTCCAGAGGCATTAGAAAGATAAGAAATAGGGCTACAACTCATATGTTAGACATATTTCCAGATTCGATACAAATCATATCCAACAGAACCAACCATTCAGACCATCGATTTCCACCATTTTCAAGCCAAAAAAAATCAACAAACACATATATGATCTATGCATCCCACTCTTACTTTTCATGGCCAACCATAAATATACATCATGAATCATCAAAAGAGGAAATATGAAACACATATAAATCATTCAATATACATTAAATTTCATGAAAACATGAATAATGTTAAACCTACCAAACCAGAGATTCTTTCTCTTCTCAAGCTTTCCTTGGATTTCCTCCTCTTGATCACTTCTCCTTCTTCATTTTCTCTTGGATCTTCACCTTGTGCCTTTCTCTCTCCTCTCTCTCTCCCTTCTTTTCCTTCCTCTCCTTCTCTTGGTCTCCCCCCCTTCTCTCTTTTTCCCTTGGCACCACCTCTCTTCCCCTTCACCTTTTTGGCCTACTTCTTCTCCAAGCTAAGACTTGGTCAAGTCAACTACTTCTCCTCCAAGCCATCCCTCTCCCCTTCTCTCCCTTGGGTTAGTCGACTCATCCTTGAGTCAAGCAAAGATCAAATATTTTATTTGTCCTTCCTCAACAAGCCATCATCCTCCTATCTCAAGACCTTACTTTATCCAACTATTACACTTTTACCATCCCATCACAATAGAACTATGCCATTAGATAAGGCTTTGTTTGGTTGTAGAAAAATTCCATCAAATACTTTAGATCCACTTTATCCTTTTTCTAAGGTTTCATCGATGTTCCATTTTATTCTCTTCCATTCCCTTCACCATGAGAATTAATTTCCACTTATTAAAATCCGAGATGTTACATTTCTCCCCCCCTTAAAAGGAATTTTGTCCCCAAAATTCAGAGCTTACTTGCTTCTCGAAAATTTGAGGATACTCTCTTTTCCTGATATCTTCTCTGCCTCAAAACAAGATAATGTGAGTCATCCCCCCCGGCTACTCACATAGCACAACATCGTAGGATCATGTGAGCCATTCCCCCCCGTTGCTCACACATCCCCACAACACAGCAATATGAGCCATTCCCCCCTCCCCCGCTGCTCATATCGCCCAACAACATCATAGGATCATGTGAGCCATTCCCCTCCGCTGCTCGCATATCCCCACAACACAGTAATATGAGCCATTCCCCCCCCCCCCCCGCTGCTCATATTACCCAACAACATCACAGGAACATGTGAGCCATTCCCCCCGCTGCTCATATTGCCCAACAACATCACAGGATCATGTGAGCCATTCCCCCCCGCTACTCACATAGCCAAACAACAAACAATAAGGTAATATGAGCCATTCCCCCTACTGCTCACATACCTACAAACACATAGCCATGTGAGCCATTCCCCTCACTGCTCATATAGCCAAACAACAAACAATAAGGTAATGTGAGCCATTCCCCCCCACTGCTCACATACCTACAAACACATAGCCATGTGAGCCATTCCCTCCGCTGCTCACATAGCCAAACAACAACTAATAAGGTAATGTGAGCCATTCCCCCCCGCTACTCACATACCTACAAACACATAGCCATGTGAGCCATTCCCCTCGCTGCTCACATACCTGCAAAATATAGCAATATATTATATTCAACTACATTCATAACATCATGTTCACTATTGTCATCATCATATAACAAACATTTATTAATATTTCTGATATCGTGCAACCATGTGTGTATTATACATTACAAGCCTTAATGCCAACTCATCATTACATCATATCATCTTTCCTTTCCCTTTCATATGTTGTTGTTGTTCTTGTTCTCTTTCATACCCTTGTGGGCATTGCTGTGCTAAGTGCCCCTTCTGTCCGCAGAGATAACAAGTCATTTGGCTGATAAGACATGGTTTATTTCCATGTGGCCATCCATACTTTCCACATTTATCCACTGTAACATCTGACAGATAAGATCTAGATTCCATTGCAATGGGCCTTCCATCGCGGGTATCATTCCTCCTTCTCATGCTTTTATCAAAGGTTGAAGACTTCCTCTTTCTCTTCTATAGAATCCGCTTCTCTTTTTCTTCTTCGGCAGCTTTTAAGTTTTTCTCCAACAATTGGCATTTGTTGACTAAGGAAGCAAATTCTCGGATCTCCAAGGCAACTATAGCACTTCTAATCTTGGGATTCAAACCTGCTTCGAACTTTATGGCTTTCCAGGCTTCATCCGGATTATATCTCAGATAGGTTGAAAATTTGGCTAATTCCTCAAATTTAGAAATGTACTGGTCCACAGTCCTGCTACCTTGTTTAAGTTGAAGAAATTCAACCTACTTTTCAGCCCTCACACTGCTGGGGAAATACTTATCCAGAAAAGTTTCTCGGAACACTTGCCATGTAATTTGTCTGTCTTGATGAATCAATAACTCCCTAGCTCCTTTCCACCAATATTCAGCTTCCTCTTTCAACATGTACACAACAAAGTTAACCTTCTCCTCATTGGAGCAGTTCAAAACTTCAAAAATCTTTTCTAACTCGGTTAGCCACCTTTCAGCTACTATCGGCTCGTACTTGCCCACAAAAGAAGGAGGTTGTGTCCTCATAAATTCTGCCCAGACATTTCCATTCCCTGCGTTTCTCTGATTTCCTCTAACCTCCTCATCATCATTATTATTCTGCATATGTCGCAAAATTTAATTTGTGGCAGACAGTTGGTCTTCAATCGCTGTGGCTAAATCATGCAGGGTAGCTTCCACACTTTTCATCAAATCTCTCCTTGGTGGTACCATCACTTACTGTATCAATTAAAAGAAATCGGTCACTATTGAGGTGATCAGGATCAACAACGAGTTAAATATTTTTACAGTAGTCATTACACCACTCAAGTACGCAGATAGTAAACACTAGTGATTTCCTTACTGACACTATATGCTACCTTACTCTACATAGCCACATGCTGACTCAAAACATCCTTAGATCGATGTAGGTAACCGTCCACCCCCACGGTCACCTAGGATCGACCTGCTCTGATACCAACTTGTAACGACTGGTTATATATATATATATATATATATATATATATATATATATATATATATATAGCGACTAATAACAGATTCCAAGCAGCGAACCATACACATTTATATAAGCAGCTAATATTCCATTATCATAATATTCGAACTACATCAGAGATTAATATTTATACATAAGCAACATTGAGACACATAACTACATCAACTTAATATGAACCCTATACCGCACATCTCCCATAGGTGTAAAGGGTGGAGGAGGTGGTACTGGCATCAGGATTTGTACAAAGCATCGCCATCCACTGGATCTTCCATTATCAAGTGCACGGAAGCAACTAGCGTATCATTTGCTCTTATCTGAACATAACACCAACAATAATGAGAACGAATGTTCCCAATAGGTTTAACAGTAAAAGTATCATACGGTAAATAAGGAAAGCACAGTGTTATGTCCAGCTATATAAACTACAGAAAACATTTTCTCTTTGTATATGATAAAATAACAAGAATGTATAACATGCTTTCTTATTCAACAGACAGGTTATGCATCAATATCAGGCATGTATAATAACCAGGTTATACTTCAATAATATGCTTGTGTATCTATCTTTGCAGCACTTTAATGCAGGGTGACTGATCGTCTGCAGCCACATCACAACACTTAGTGACTTATCGTCTGTAGCCACATTTCCACAGTTAGTGTCTAATCATCTGTAACTACATCTCAACCATGTACATCAATATGATATGACCATGTATACATCAAACAACTCACCTTTATCACCATGCTTGCCATCCACAATCAACTTTGCCTTTTCATACAATCACTATGTAATAACCCCTTTTTTCGCATATAAAAATGTACACATCATATTCTTTAATAATCATGACCATCATCACAATAGGATTATGCATTAACCAACCACATCACTAATATCATGCATAACATCATCACAACATCATTTAACAAATATGTATTAATACACTTACCAATAATGCAAACTGTAACAACTCCAAATTATGTAACAAATTTGTATATATTTGTACAACATAGAGTTTTCATACACGTCATTAATCAAAATGTATGTACAACATATCAAACACATAAATATCTACATATTATTTAGTCTGGTTGACCAATTCTGGAGATACAGGTGTGGGTGGTTGCACCGTCACTGGGATATGAGCCAACTCGACAACAAACATTTTATTTGATTCTGGAATCTGCCCAACATAAAGTAACACGTGTAACATCCCCGATTTTTTTCTTATGTTAGTAATTGAAATTTATTTCTTTCAGAGAGGAGAATGGATTTTGGATCTCATGGGAGGATTAAATTATTTTATTTAAGTCAAATAAGATAGTAGGAATGGTTAAAATGGTATTTAATTTATATAATTTATGCGGATGGCATTAGTGTAATTATGGATGATGGCATGGGCATTTTGGAGATAAAGAGGTGGTAGATAGGGGGTAAGTAGGGAAAAAATAAAATAAAATAAAATAATGGGAAGATAAGAAGGAGAAGGGGAGGGAGTGATGGAGGGAAAGAGAAGAAAAAGAAAAGGAAAAAAAGAAAGGGGAAGAAAAGAAAAGGGAAAGACGAAAAAGAGAAAGAAGAAGAAGAGAAAGAGGAAGAAGAAGGAGAAGGAAGAGGAAAGAGAAATCAAGGAATCAAGCACCGAGTTTAAAGGAATTTGAGGTAGGTTTAACATTTATTAATGAATTTTGTATAAGATTATATATACATTTTTAGATTTGTTTAGATGTGATTTTGGATAACATGTGGTCTGGATATTTATATGAAATTCTGTTTTGGATGTTTGGACATGCATATGGGTGCATGGGATTATATAAAGAAAATCAAAGGAGAAGATAAATTAAGCTGAATTTCGGAATAATTGGGGAAGCTTCAGTTTTTGGAATTCTAGGAAAATTAGATAAGGACTTTAAAGAAATGGTCAAAATATGAATTGTAGATATATTTCTCATGGATCATTAGGCTTTAGAATTACTTAATTTTGAGTTCATATGAGGGAGATATGGCAGATTAATTGAGCAGAGGTCAGAATTCAGGATAGTAAACATAAGTGTTTTTATTTTAATTTCCTGGGAATAATCCATAGAGAATTTGAAGAAAATATAAAAATAAAAGTTGTAGATAATTGTCTTAGCGTCCTATAGGATTTGAAATCACCTCAATCGGAGTTCGTATGAGGGCGTTATGATGGAATAACTGAAGAAAGGTCACAGAACACGGCCAAGCCGTGTTCTGGGTTGCTTCAACATGAGTAGGCCGTGTTCGGGGCTGTTTTTAAGCATGTTTGAAGTGTTTTTCAAGTATGGCCGTGTCTTGAACATGGTCAGGTTGTGTTGGGTGCTGGATTATCATACTTGTCACTGTTTTATGTCTAAAAATAATCTTGTTTGTTGTAATATTTTTAAAAAGCATATATTCAAGAAAAATACTTTTAAAATGATGATTTTGGTATCAAAAATTACTCTTTATCTTTATTTGATTTAAAATGAATTATATTGAATATTGGTATGTGATGAATGATTATTAATCATTTGGTATAAAAATGATGCATCATATTATGAAAGTAATTAAATGGCAAGCGTAAAACTCATGATGAGTTGCTTGATAGTTATGTACTGTATTTGATGAATATGAATTTATATATATACATTTATATGTATGGATGAATATCAACGGGTTGTATTGCTTGAGACGATACCGAGTAGGGGACGCCCTATTAGCTTGAGTGAGCCAAGGGAGGGCCGCTCCAACCAGGTGTCAGTGCTAATGTGAGGGGGCAAGAGGGTGATGTACTCACATTCCCTGGTCACTTATTGTGACTGTAGTCGATCGGTCACTATGCATATAACATATGAGTAAATTAAAAGCCGTGATAGGGCTGAGCATTATAAAAAAAATGGACTTTCAGTGCATGTGTAGTATGATAATTATGCATAAACAAAAATTATGATTTTATCTCAAAATTTTGATATTTTTTTGTAGCTTATACAGCTAAACATAACTCCGATTTTCTCATCATATTTTATTTATGTTAAGTCTACTGAGAACCTCTGTTCTCACTATTATTGTGGGGTTATGTTCAAATAAAAAGAAAGGAGATGCAACACAAAATGGCGTTACTGATGGAGATCTAGATGTCAGCACCACCTCCTCACCCTTTGTATTTCAAGGGTGAAGTGCTGTATAAAGACTCTTATTTGTGTACTGAAATGTTGTATTGTATAAACATAACATGTGTGAGGTTTGTAATATATATGTAAACATGTATACTGTGCTTTGAAATGTTGTATTGTATAATTATAACATGTATGAGGTTTGTAATAAATATGTATATATATATATTGTGTTTATACATATAGCGTATTTAACATGCATATCATGAAAAAAAATAAAAAAAATCAGACGTTACAACTCGATCCAACGTGCACTAAAAGCCAAAGTCATAGAAAAATCTGCATAACTAATTTTCTGAACATGACATGAAAATATAATGAGAATTAAATTCCAGTAAGTTCAACAATAAATCATCATCAACATAGCTCATCACTTTATGTTCAGCTATATAAACTATATCAAATATCTTTGGTCACATGAATGCACTATATCTATGCACATGAGAATCGTACAATAATGACATGTATGACAGGATTAACTATTTTCAGAATATCTTATAATGACTATCAATTTATTCTCATATCAAGCTCACCCGGTCAAGGTGAGTATTTTCTACTCTCTGATACGGGCTTTTCTCGCTCCGCCCGGCATGGCACACTTTCTCTTTCTTTTCTCATTAGCATAATCATAACCGTTGGTAGGGCATCCTCTACTAGTGCACCACACGGATTGCCATGTGACCGTACTCATTTCTTTTCTTTTCACAATAATAGCCAAAAGTATACTTTCAATAACAAGTATGTTCATCAAAATATAATTATTACAAAAAATCAATGGTAATCAAACCATGAACATAACCATTTCAAATATCACTTTATAAAATATTTCCATGTCAAAATTTCACACTTGAGATGGTAAGAAGTTCATACAATGGCAATGGCTATGGTATATACTAGTCATTTATTATTTTCATTTATAAGATTCTTTTTTTTTTTAATATTAATTTATTTCTTTATTTTATTGATGCAGGTTTTCATCCTATCTGACCTTCTCTTACTAATCAGAGCATAACTCCATCAATTTAACTCCAATGTAGGTGATCTTGGTTTCAATTTAAAGATAAACAAATTATCTAAAACTATTATGTTGATTAGTTTAGTGAAATATTAAGAAATAAATGTGATATTACTCCCTCAAAGTATAGGTAATTTCTTCTCGGGTAGGTTCTGACCTCTACCTACTAATCTATCCATATATCCCTCATAAGAATTCCAAACTAAAAGATTCCAGTGGAAAAAATTCTGTGACACATATAGAAATAATTTATATGTTAATCATTTATTTTAATTCCCTACATAATCTTCCCAGAAATTAAAACACAGAAGCTATCCTAAAATATTCTTCCCTGATTAACTAATTTTTTACCACTAAATACTAATCGGCCCATATCTACCTCATTTAGACTTCAAATGAAGTGATTTCAATGGATAAGAATCCGTGACACATATATCTATAATTCTTATGTTAACAATTTATTTTAATTCTCTACAAAATGTTCCCAGAAATTAAAACACATAAGCTATCCTAACATATTCTTCCCTGATTAACCATTTTCTGACCACTGCTTACTAATCAAGCCATATCTACCTCATATGGACTCCAAATTGAGTGATTTCAGTGGGAAAATATCCGTGACACAGATATCTATAATTCATATGTTAACCATTTATTTTAATTCCTTACCGATGCTTCCCAATATTTTAAAAGATTATGCTTAAAATTTTGCCACCTATAGCCATACCTATGTATAACTATCTATACCAACCTAAGTATTCAAACATACATAATATGTAACATGATATAGCAACATCCATGACCAATCATCAAAGTTCTAAGATCAAAATCTCATATAAATATTACAAGATTCAAAACTTTTCTTGAAAATAAAATATTGTTAAACTTACCTTGAGCACTTAGTCTTCTAGACTTCTCCTACCTCTTTCTTCCTTTCTTCCTCTCCTTTCCTCCCTCTATCTTGCTTCTATTTTTCCTCTCCCTCACTTGGACGAAAATTTTAATGTTATAAGGGTGTGTTTTGCTTATATAGACTATCAAATAATTCACCTTTCATAATCATGGGTCTACCTTATCACAATTAGGATGCACTTGGTTGAATTTTTGGAAAACAAACAACTTATGTTCTTGTCTTCCTCTTCCTTAGTCAAGATATGCATAGAAAAAGGATATTTGTATTTTAAAAATTATGATAATATGTTCTTAAGATAAGGGACAAGGTTCCTTTGATTTAGGGATTCATTTCCTTTTTCTTTTGTCTTAATCAATTATGATAGGTTTGCCTTTTTAGGTGGCAAATTTTCAACCCTTGAATCTTCCTTGCTTAGCTAAAATTATTTGTGTAGGATAAGGATGTTTTGTCATAATGCTATGTATTATTACCCACTTGCTAAAATTATGAGTGTAGGACATAGATGTTTTGTCCTAATGCCATGTATTATCATACAACTTGCTAAAATTATGAATGTAGGATATCACACCACTTGCTAAATTTTTGTCTTAATGCCATGTCACCTAATCTTGATTATACCATTATTTCATCACTTTACTTTTATTTTTATTTTTATTTTTCCTCTTGGGTTTGGGCTCATTCTTGCCCATTTTCTTTACTTTGGTTAGAATTCTACCTTTTATAATGGGCTTAGTCACATTTTCATAATTTTTGGGCTACTGGTCCTATTTCTATATCCTAGTCCACGTCTATGTTTTATTTCTTCCTTGGGGTATCCTATTGGCTTGCTAAAAATTCATGTGAAGTAGAAAAACTCTATATGAAGTGTCCATAGGTGAAAGCCCAATTTATGGTTGGAGATACTAAACTTAGTAACTTTACCTCTTAAATTAGGAAAAATTACCCTAATCCAATCTTCTTGAAATTTTAATACCTTTACTTACTTCACAAAAATTTATCTTCCTCACCCAAGAATTTTACCTTTCTTTAGTATATTTATTTTTAATTTTTCCTCTTAGGTTTTCTCTCCTTACCTATTCCATTAATGTTAGAACATTTCTATGCATACATGTAAGGTGAAGAATTTCTAAGGATTATATTTCCTTATATATCTAAAAAATGTCTAATAATTTTTATTTCTTTAATTAAATATTTATGTACCTTTATCAATAAAAGAAATGAAATTAGGGATGTTACTTTGAATACATGAAATGAAATTATGGATGTTACATTTCTCTCCCCCTAAAATAAAATTTGTCTTCAAAATTTCAGTAATTACCTAAGAATAATTTTGGATATTTCTTCCTCATGACTTCTTCTAACTCCCAAGTTGCTTCTTCCGGAGTCAAACCTTCCCATAACACCTTAACTAGGGCTACAGACGATTAGTCACTAAGTGTTGAGATGTGGCTACAGACGATAAGTCACTGGTTGTGGAACTTGTGGCTATAGAAGATCAGTCACTATGCATAAAAGCACTGTAGAGAGAGAGAGAGAGAGAGAGAGACACACACACACACACACACATATATATATACAAGCATAGTATTGAAATATAACCCGGTTGTTATACATGTGTGTGTATATATATATATATACAAGCATAATATTGAAATATAACCTAGTTGTTATACATGTGTGATATTGATGCATAACTTGTATACCTTGCATTCCTGATATTGATGCATAACCTGTCTATCGAACATGAAAGCATGCTGTAAGGTAGCTACAATTTTATGAGCAATGTGGCATACTATGTGGCTAAAATTTTGTGGTGCTACTTGGTAGCTCCTTAGTTGTTTTATACTGCCTTATTTTACTACTAATCCTAGATTAGTAATGTCTTACAAATGTATTTGTATCTTCTCCCCATCCATTATGCTCCTAAGAATTTTATTTATATGATTCATGATTAACTATATGTCACCTATTTTATAAATGCCTTATTGTTACATAACGAAGTATTTTAATTCTTTGTCATATGTATTTTCTAGTTATTCTTAAATTTATCTAACTTTATTAGTGACTTAAGATGTTACATTTCCTTTCCCCTTAAAAGAATTTTGTCCACAAAATTCAACATACCTTATTCAAATAGATGTGGATAAGTCCTCTTCATTTCTTCTTTTGTCTCCCATGTTGCTTCCTCAGATGATAGTTGTAACATCCCTAATTTTGTTTCATGTATTAATAAAAGTACAAGAGTATTCAAAGTAACATCCCTAATTTCATTTCTTTTATTGATAAAGGTACATAAATATTTAATTAAGGAAATAAAATTTATTAGACAATTTTTAGATATATAAGGAAATACAATCCTTAGAAATTCTTCACCTTACCTGTATGCATAGAAATGTTCTAATATTAATGGAATAGGTAAAGAAAGAAAACCTAAGAGGAAATATTAGAAAGAAGCATGATAAAGAAAGGTGAAATTCTTAGGCAAAGAAAATAAATTTTTGTGAAGTAAGGAAAGGTCTTAAAATTTCAAGAAGATTGGATTAGGGTAATTTTTCTTAATTTAAGAGCAAAAGTTACTAAGTTTAGTATCTCCACCCATAAATTGGACTTTCACCTATGGAAATTTCATATAGAGTTTTTCTACTTCACATGAACTTTTAGCAAGCCAATAGGATAGCCCAATGTAGAAATAAAACATAAACTTGGACTAGGATATAGGAATTGGACCGGTAGCCCAAAAATCATGAAAATGCAACCAAGCCCATTATGAAAGGTAGAATTTTAACCAAGGTAAAGAAAATGGGCAAGAATGAGCCCAAACCCAAGAGGAAAAATAAAAATAAAAATAAAAATAAAAGTAAAGTGATGAAATAATGGTGTAATCAAGATTAGGTGACATGGCATTAAGACAAAAATTTAGCAAGTGGTGTGATATCCTACATTCATAATTTTAGCAAGTGATATGATAATACAAGGCTTCAAGACAAAACATCTATATCCTACACTCATAATTTTAGCAAGTGGTATGATAATACATGGCAATAGGACAAAACATTTATATCCCACACAAATAATTTCAACCAAATAATGGAGATTCAAGGGCTAGAAATTTGCCACCTAAAAAGGCAAAACTATCATACTTGATTAAGACAAAAGAAAAAGGAAATGAATCCCTAAATCAAAGGGACCTTGTCCCTTATCTTAGAAACATATTATCATAATTTTCAAAATACAAATCTCCTTTTGCTATGCATATCTTGATTAAGGAAGAGGAAGACAAGAACATAAGTTGTTTGTTTTCCAAAAAATTCAACCAAGTGTATCCTAATTGTGATAAAGTAGACCCATGATCATGAAAGTTGAATTATTTGATGGTATATTTAAGCAAAACCCACCCTTACAACATTAGGATTTTCGTCCAAGTGAGCGAGAGGAAAAATAGAAGTAAGGTAGAGTGACGAAAGGAGAGGAAGAAAGGAAGAAAGAGGAAAAGAAGTCTAGAGGACTGAGTGCTCCAGTTAAGTTTAACAATATTTCTTTTTGAAGAAAAGTTTTGAAACTTGTAATATTTATATTATATTTTGATCTTAGAACTTTAATGATTGGTCATGGATGTTGCTATATCATGTTACATATTATGTATGTTTGAATACTTAGGTTGGTGTAGATAGTTCTGCATAGGTATGGCTGTGGGTGGGATACTTTTATGTTTCTGTTTTTAAAATTCTGGGAAGAATTGATAAGGAATTAAAACAAATGGTTAACTTGAAAAATGTATATGTATGTCTCACAGATTTTTACCCACTGGAATCACTCAATTTGGAGTCCATATGAGGTAGATATGGTCCGATTAGTAAGCAAATGTCAGAAAATGGTTAACCAGGGAAGAATATGTTAGGATAGTTTCAGTGTTTTAATTTCTAGGAAACTTTTGTAGGGAATTAAAACAAATGGATAACATAAGAATTATAGCTATATGTGTCATGGATGTTTACCCACTGGAATCACTCAATTGGGAGTCCATATGAGGTAGATATGGTCCAATTATTAAGCAATGGTCAGAAAATGGTTAATCATGGAAGAATATGTTAGGATAGCTTCTGTGTTTTAATTTTTGGGAACATTCTGTATGGAATTAAAATAAATGGTTAACATAAGAATTATAGATATATGTGTCACAGAGTTTTAGCCACTAGAATCACTTAATTTGGAATTATTATGAGGGAGATATGGATAGATTAATAGGTAGAGGTCAGAACCTACCCGAGAAGAAATAACATGTTCTTTAAGGGAGTAATATTGCCATGATTTCTTAATATTTCTTTCAACTGTTCAACATAATAGTTTTAGATAATTATTTTTTCTTTAAATTGATATCAAGATCACCTAACTCGGAGTTGAATTGATGGAGTTATACTCTGATTAGTAAGAGAAGGTTAGATAGGATGAAAACCTGCATCAAGAAATTAAAGAAATAAAATTAATATTTAAAAAAAAAAGAATCTTATAAATGAAAATAATAAATGACTAGTATATGACATAAACATTGCCATTGTATGAACTTCTTACCATCTTAAGTATGAAATTTTGAGATGGAAATATTTTATAAAGTGATATTTGAAATGGTTATGTTCATAGCATGATTACCAATGATTTTTAGTAATAGTTATATTTTGTTGAACATACTTGTTATTGAAAGCATATTTTTGGCTATCATTGTGAAAAGAAAAGAAATGAGCACGGTCAGATTGTAATTCGTGTGGTGCACCAGTAGGGGACGCCCTACCAACGGTTATGATCATGTTAATGAGAAAAGAAATAGAAAGTGGGCCATGTCAGACGGAGCGAGAAAAGCCTGTACCGGAGAGTAGATAATACTCACCCTGACCGGGCTAGGTTGATATGAGAATAAATTGATAGTCAGCATATGATATTTTGAAAATAATTCATCATGTCATACATGTCATTACTGTACGATTCTCATGTGTATAGATATAGTGCATTCATGTGACCAAAGATATTTGTTGTAGTTTATACAATTGAACATGACATGATAAGGTATATTGATGATGATTTATTGTTGAACTTTCTGAGATTTAATTGTCACTATATTTCTATATCATGTTCAGAAAATTAGTTATGCAGCTTTTTCTATGGCTCTGGCTTTTAGTGCACGTTGGATCGAGTACTTTATGTTGGGCAGATCCCAAAAGCAAATAAGATGTTTATGGTCGAGTTGGCTTAGATCTCGGTGAAAGTGTAACCACCCGCACCTGTATCTCCAGAATTGATCAACCAGAATAAATAAGATGTAGATTTTTATGTGTTTGATATGTTGTACGTATATTTTGATTAATGACATGTATGTAAACTCTATATTGTATAATAATGATAATAAAAAATTTGTTACAATAGTCCCTTTTAGACCACTTTAACTAGAGGGATGTTCTTATTCCTTAATTGTTTAGTTTTAACGTTAATGATCTGATCTGAACTTACAGTGTATGACATATTATCTTGTAAATGCATTGATTTGTGCTCTATGATATGTGAAAGTTTTGGGTTATACTTTTTGAGCTGGGAAACATGAAATACATCATGAATCTAAGAAAGTTGTAGTGGAAGTGCAAATTTATAAGCTACTGATCTGATCCAATCCGATCAAGAATTTAGAAAGGAATGATGTATTTGGGACCCGATCAAGAATTTGGAAAGGATTGATGTATTTAGGATTGAGCTTTTTTTTTCCAAGACCTCCCCACACCTGTGAATGGAGTTACCTTAAGGAAAACATGGTCGCTTATTTCATATTCTAGGGGCCTTCTTCTTCTATCTGCATAGCTCTTTTGTCTACTTTGGGCAGCTAGCAGTCTCTCTCTGATAAGTTCAATGTGCCTTGTGGTTTGGTCAACCAAATCAGGGCCCAAAAGACTCCTCTCCCCTAGCTCTACCCAACACAGAGTTGACCTGCACTTTCTTTCATATAAAGCTTTCTGGAATGATAACTATTTTTATAAGCAAATTCAGCTAAAGATAGATACACATCCCAGTTTTCTTTCATTTCTAGTACACAAACCCTATGCATATCTTCTAAAGTTTGAATAGTTCTCTCAGTCTACCCATTAGTTTATGGATGGTAGGCAGTGCTAAACCTAAGTTTAGTACATAAGGCATCTTGCAAAGATCTCCAAAATCTAGAAGTAAATCTAGGGTCTCGATCAGAAACAATACTGGTGGGTATCCTATGGAGTCTGACAATTTCATGAACATACACTTGTGCCAACTTGTCTAAGAGAATAGGTAGACTTAATGGCTAAGAAGTGGGCAGACTTGGTCAGTCTATCCAAGTTTACCCAAATTGCATCATAGCCAGATGATGTCCTAGGCAAACTTATAACAAAATCCATAGAGATGCTATCTTATTTCCATTAAGGAATATCTAAGGGTTGGAGCAATCCCCCAGGCTTTTGGTATTCTACCTTGACTCTTTGACACACTAAGAACTTAGACACATAACGAGTTATGTCCATTTTCATCCCAGGCCACTAGAAAATCCTTTTTAAGTCTTGATACATCTTATTGGCTCTAGGATGTAGGGTATACCTACTCTTATGAGCTTCATCCATGATACTATCTCTCAATTCTTTCACCTCAGGTACACACAGCCGCTCTCCAAACTTGATAAGCCCATCCTCAAAAATGTGAAATTCTTTATACTTTCCCTGGGATATCCGTTCTCCAATGTCCTTCAAGTATGGATCAGAAACTTGAGCATATTTAATTCTATCCTTGAGATCATTCTGAATCCTTAATTCACTCATAAGGAGGCTACTAGGATGTAGAGAAATGGAGAGATTCAAATATCTCTTGCCCTCAATTAGTTCTTGCTCCTTAAGCATCAATGATGCTATATGGAGGGATTTCTTGCTCAGGGCATCAGCAACGACGTTTGCCTTGCCCGGATGGTAATTAAGGGTGTAATCATAATCTTTTAGAAATTTCATCCATCTTCTTTGTCTCATATTTAACTTCTTCTGGTCAAAAAGGTACTTAAGACTCTTAAGATCACTAAAAACTTCAAACTTGACACCATACAAATGATGTCTCCAAATCTTAAGGGCAAACACTATAGTTGCTAGTTCTAAATCATGTATGGGGTAATTCGCTTTATGAGGTCTAAGCTGTCGAGAAGTATAAGCTACTACTCTACCCTACCGCATTAAAACACACCCTAAACCCTTCTTAGATGCATCACTATATATTGTAAAGAGTTCATTAGGGTTAAGTGTCACTAGCACTGGGGTGGAGGTTAGCCTAGCTTTCAATTCTTGAAAACTAGTCTCACATCGACCATCCCACACAAATGGTTGGTCCTTCCTGGTTAACCTAGTTAGAGGCATAGCTATCTAAGAGAATCCTTGGATAAATATCCTATAATATCCTGCTAAGCCTAGAAAGCTTCATATTTCAGTGACTTTGGTCTTTCCCAATTAACCACTGTTTCCACTTTACTAGGGTCCACTGTTATCCCCTCCTTGGAGACAACATGCCCTAGAAATACAATTTTCTATCCTTTAGGGTTTGCAACACTATTCGAAGGTGATTCTCATGTTCTTCAAGGCTCTTAGAATAAATTAAGATTTCTTATATGAAAACCACAACAAACTTATCTAGGTATGGCCTAAAAACCCTATTCATATAATCCATGAAAATGGCAAGGGCATTGGTTAACCCAAAAGGCATGACTAGGAACTAATAATGTCTGTATCAAGTTCGGAAAGCTATCTTTGGGACATCTTCAGCCTTAATTCTCAACTGATGGTAACCTGACCTCAAATCTATCTTAGAGAAGACTAACGCTTCAGCTAATTGATCCAATAGGTCATCTATCCTAGGCAGTGGATATTTATTCTTGATGGTCACATTGTTTAACTACCTATAATCTATACACAACCTAAGGCTACCATCTTTCTTTTTAATAAACAAGACTGGTGTACCCCAAGGGGATACAATGGGTTTGATGAACACCTTCTCTAAGAGTTCCTCTATCTATTTTTTTTATCATCTAGCTCTACAGGGAGCATTAGATATGGGACCTACATCCAGCACTAAATCAATGGAGAACTCTACTTCCCTATTAAGAAGGAGACTACTAAAATCCTTAGGGAATAATTCTAGGTAATCCCTAACAACATGTATGTTTTCTATGCCTTCTTCTACTTCTGCTTGCAAAGAAAAGAAGACTAGGAACCCTTGACAACCCTTCTTAAGGTATCTCTCAGCTTGGGTGGTGGATAGGTAAGAAATTCCAATGAAGTGTTTAGAAGTAGAACCACAAATAGGTAAAGAAATAGATTTTCTAGAACAATCAGGAATTGCATTATTAGTAGACAACCAATCCATTCTAAGAATAACATCAATATCAAACAGAGGAAGGAATACAAGATCCAAAGTGGTACATCTATGATCAAATTGCACAACGCAATTGATACAAGCATCAGAAGTTATGACACAGATCCTAGTAGGGGTGGAAACAGAAAGATCATATGGCAAAGTATCCACAGTCAAACCCAGAATCTTAGCACAATCATATAAAATAAAAGAATGTGTAGCACCATAATCAAATAATGCATCTACAAGTGAGTTTAGGATCATTAACGTACCTCTGATAGAATTTGGAGACTGGTTATCCTCCTAGTGAGAAAGGGCAAACACTCGTCCCTGATTCTGTGGTCTGCCATCAAGAACTGATCCCCTCCTAGCTCGACAATCCCTGGAGTAGTGGTCAAACTTTCCATAACTATAGCAGACATTCTGACCAACTAAACAGGGTCGATCTCCATGGTTCTTCCTACATTTATTACAACCAGGCTAGCTAGAGGTTTGTCAACTGCAGGTCAACATTTTCCTACCCTGAAAACTATTCCCCCTAAAATTTTTACTCTAGGGTTTTCCTCTTCCTACAGAGGGCTCACTGTCTCTTAATCTTTTCTCATCCCTGGCACTCATAAGAGTTTCTTATGTTATTCTACATTTACTTGCCAATATTGCAAAATCCCATATCTCTAAGGTAGCCATTCTTTCTCTAATCTCAGGTTTCAAACCTCGCTTAAAATTTTCCACCTTCCATGCATCATCATGGGTATGCTTCAGGTAAGTGAAAAATTTAGAGAGCTTTTTATACTTAGTCCTCATATTAGGGTACAATCATGTTTCCTTGCTTCAACTGTATGAATTCAGCCTCTTTTTGATTCTTCACATTATCTGGGAAATATTTATCATAAAATGTTTCTTTAAAATTATCCAAGGTAATGGGAGTATCATTGTTCTGCTATAGTCTCTGCATAATTTTCCACTAATGCTCAGCCTCACCTTCTAACATGTAAGTGGCTAAGGAAACTTTCTAGTTTGTACTGCATTCTAAAACCCCAAAAATTTTCTCCAATTGCATTATCCATCGCTCAGCTATCACTGGGTCATATTCTCTTAGAAATTAAGGACGATTGGCCTTCCTGAATGAGGCTAGGAGTTTATTCATTTGGCCTGGCACATTTTCCTCTTTAGCACCCTCAGGATTGTTTCCTTGCGACACTTGTCTAAGGGCTTCTTGAACTTGTTGAAGAATTTGTGCTGTGGTGGCTTGGGCTGTAGCTTGCCCATTGAGCCTAACAGCTAAGGCTTCCATATTCTTAGATATTTCTTTTAAGGTCTCAGCCTGGGTTCTCTTATATGCCATTTCCCTGTGTGCACATTTATATATACAAACATTTTTCATATAATTAGTCACACGACCATAAACTATGTTTACTCTATTTAACAACCCCTAAAAAAAGCTAATTTCACAATAATTCAACTCTAAATCAATTTAGAATATACTAGAATTCGTCCAAACACCTAGATAATTTCTTGAACTATTGTTCTGATACCAAAATTGTCAAAACCTAATGACTAGCATCTTATTTCATACGTCCACATCATAGAATATTCCCCTTAAACCTTTTAGTATTATATATATATTCTTATCTATAAATTTCTAGCAATGTCTACCTAGCTCATAAATTCACTTATTCACTTATATTGTTAGTTATCTTTCTTGGATAAGCATACAAGTGCTTCAGGCTATTGCAAGCATTTTTAAATTTCATTTCCTAATAGGCAACTAACTAGATATGCATTAGTTACAATAAAAAGACTCTTACACTATAAATAAAAGTGTACAGTCTATAACTCATTTTACATCACATTACTAGCTGTCTAAAAGGGACTTGGCACTCAACTAAGCCATCTCACATATATTACACAACCAAAAAAAATACAATCCATATCCATTTTCATAGGAGTTGACCTTGGAATGTGATTATGTGGACATAAAAAGATGAGATGAAAATCTCAATAGCTAACAAAATTTTTAGAAAAGCAGTATACATTCCATTTCTTAAAACATCTCAATTTATTTCACTAAAACATAAGCACTGACTATACATACATACATCATCTTAGTCACACTAGGAACTGATAACATTTTGGTCTACTTACCCAATGCAGTGCTATACCTACAAAAGGGTTATGCATCTCCTATTATTGGCCAATATGTG
Source organism: Gleditsia sinensis (assembly GCA_037074535.1). Taxonomy (NCBI): domain Eukaryota; kingdom Viridiplantae; phylum Streptophyta; class Magnoliopsida; order Fabales; family Fabaceae; genus Gleditsia; species Gleditsia sinensis. Next base: position 40,828,349 of record CM073466.1, on the reverse strand, counting down.
GGGGAAATGGGGCTTACTTGGAACACTTTGGGCATCCCTTAATTCCTGATAATGCATACACAATATATCTTTAGACCATCATTCATTATAGCATAAAAGTCAAGCAACCAGTGAAATTAATAAATTCAAGTTCATAAACATAAATAGTGTTTTAAGGAAAAGCTAGCTACCTCAATTCCTGCACAATTACTTCCTTTACAAGGCTTCTAATGTTACTACCAGTAACTCAAACTAAAACATATAAGAGCTTTTGGTTAATGCATACATATTAGCACATAAAATCATAAGTCTCTAGTTTAAGAGCTTCTGCTCCCCAAAACAAAATTGTGATTCTGTTCAGATTTGGGGTTACTATTAAATATGACAAAATTCCTCTAAAAATTATAAAATTTTCCATGGCAGTTCCTCTACATGTCTATTTTATTTCTTGTATCTATCAGCCCTTAACTACTCCATTCACCCCAACAAGTAACTCCATAACCCAGAACAGTACAGATTGGTTTCAGTTCCATTTCTACTCTGTTTGCCATTCCTTTGGATGGGTAAAACTTCTTCAAAATTCGTGATATTTGATATGGAACATCCTAGATATGTTATATAATTATCATAAAAATTTCAAGAAAAACATGATTCATTTGGACCCTCAAATAACACACTTTTTATGGCTGTCCCCGGTTCTGATCTGTTCTGACTCACTTCTTGTCCCACCGAATTTCCATATTTTATTATATGCCTTAACCTACCCATAATCCTATAAATTTTGGTGGTTTCCTTAATTAGGATTCCTATAACATTTAATAAAAGTTTCATACTAAAATTCAACATATAACCCCTTCAATTATTAGTATTTCCATCAACAGCCTAAGCTGTCCAGCATATTGTTCACAGCACTATTTTAATTGTAAATGGCCCATTTGTAGGTTCTCAAAAATCATGAAAATTTCCAGAATTTATTATCAATATTTCAAGACATTTCTCACAAAATATCAAAAAATTTAAAGGCCATTTACCCAATCAAACAATCCAAGAACACAGGACAAAAATATTTTAGGTGCAGAATGTGTGGTGCTTCAGCATGTTTGTTGCTTAGATGGCAAAGATTGTTTCTTACCATTAGAGTTCTGTAACAACCTTTTTTTTCTTTATTATTATAAAATATTGAGTTCACATACACGTCATTAATCAAAACGTACATGCAACATATCAAACACATAGATATTTACATCTTGTTTATTTTGGTTGACCAATTCCGGAGATACAGGTGCGGGTGGTTGCACCTTCACCGGGATCTGAGCCAACTCGACCACAAACATCTTATTTGATTCTGAGATCTGCCCAACATAAAGTAACTCGATCCAATGTGCACTAAAAGCCAGAGCTATAGAAAATCTGCATAACTAATTTTTTGAACATGATATGGAAATATAGTGAGAATTAAATCCTAGTAAGTTCAACAATAAATCATCATCAATATAGCTCATCACGTCATGTTCAGCTGTATAAACTACAGAAAATATCTTTGGTCACATGAATGCATTACATCTATGCACATAAGAATCATACAGTAATGATATGTATGACAGGATTAACTATTTTCAAAATATCATATGATGACCATCAACTTATTTTCATTTCAAGCTACCCCGGTCAGGGTGAGTATCCTCTACTCTCCGGTACGGGCTTTTCTCGCTCCGTCCGACATGGCCCACTTTCTCTTTCTTTTCTCATTAACATGATCATAACCGTTGGTAGGGCGTCCCCTACTGGTGCACCACACGGATTGCCATGTGACCATGCTCATTTCTTTTCTTTTCACAATGATAGCCAAAAATATGCTTTCAATTACAAGTATGTTCATCAAAATATAACTATTACCATAAATCATTGGTAATCATGCCATGAACATAACCATTTCAAATATCACTTTATAAAATATTTCCATGTCAGAATTTCACACTTAAGATGGTAAGAAGTTCATACAATGGCAATGGCTATGGCATATACTAGTCATTTATTATTTTCACTTATAAGATTCGTCTTTTTTTTTAAATATTAATTTTATTTCTTTATTTACTTGATGCAGGTTTTCATCATATCTAACCTTCTCTTTATGCTTGGCCTTTAGTAATTTTCTTCTTATTTATATCATTTCCAACACATGTTCTTACAAATTTATAAAGCATTTTCCTCCAATTTGATTTCTACTATTACCCTATAGTTAAAAAGGTTCATCTAGGGTAGAAAAATATTGAAAATAGGCTTCATTAGCTTCCAACATGGTTTGGCCATGTTTCAGGACATGGTCATGCTTTAAAAATACTTCAAATGTACTCAAAAATAGCCCCGAACACGGCTAGCCCGTGCTTGAAGCACCCAGAACACGGTCTGGCCGTGCTCTGTGACCTTTGCTCACTAATTAGAGAATAACTTTCTCCATTTAACTCCGATTGAGGTTATTTTGGTGTCTATGGAAAGCTAAGACAATTATCTAAAACTATTATGTTAATAATGTCAGCAAAATAGTAATATATATTGGTGATATTACTAGCTCAAAGTACAGGTTATTTCTTCTCGGGTAGGTTCTGACCTCTACCTACTAATCTGTACATATCTCCCTCATAAGAATTCCAAATTAAGTGATTCCAGTGGCTATAAATCCTTGACACATATATCTATAATTCATATGTTAACAAATTATTTTAATTCCTTATAGAATTTTCACAGAAAGTAAAACACCGAAACTATCCTAACATATTCTTCCCTGATTAACCATTTTCTGACCTTTGTTTACTAATCAGACCATATCTACCTCATAGGAACTCTAAATTGAATGATTCCAGTGGCTACAAATCCATGACCCACATATCTATAATTCATATGTTAACCATTTATTTTAATTCCTTATAACTTGTTCCCAAAAATTACAATACCGAAGCTAAAAATTCTGCCACCCATAGCCATAACCGTGCAAAACTATCTACACCAACCTAAGTATTCAAACATACATCACATGCAAGATCAATATGTAACATGATATAGCAACATCCATGACCAATCATCAAAGTTCTAAGATCAAAATCTCTTATAAATATTATAAGTTTTAAAAGTTTTCTTCAAAAAGAAATATTGTTAAACTTAACTGGAGCACTTAGTCCCCTAGACTTCTCCTTCCTCTTTCTTCCTTTCTTCCTCTCCTTTCCTCACTCTACCTTGCTTCTATTTTTCCTCTCCCTCACTTGGACGAAATTATAATGTTGTAAGGGTGGGTTTTCTTATATAGACCACCAAATAATTCAACTTTCATGATCGTGGGTCTACCTTATCACAATTAGGATACACTTTGTTGAATTTTTGGAAAACAAACAACTTATGTTCTTGTCTTCCTCTTCCTTAGTCAAGATATGCATAGGAAAAGGAGATAAGTATTTTGAAAATTATGATGATATGTTCTTAAGATAAGAGACAAGGTCCCTTTGATTTTGGGATTCATTTCCATTTTCTTTTGTCTTAAACAAGTTTGATAGGTTTGCCTTTTTAGGTGGCAAATTTCTAGCCCTTGAATCTCCATTATTTGGTTGATATTATTTGTGTGGGATAGGAATGTTTTGTCCTAATACCATGTATTATCATACCACTTGCTAAAATTATGAGTGTAGGATATAGATGTTTTTGTCCTAAAGCCTTGTATTATTATGCCACTTGCCAAAATGATGAATGTAGAATCACACCAGTTGCTAAATTTTTATCTTAATGCCATGTAACCTAATATTTATTATTATTACATTATTATATCATCACCTAATTTATTTTATTTTATTTTTGCTCTTGGATTTGGGCTTATTCCTACCCATTTTATTTGCTTTGGATAAAATTCTACCTTTCTTGGAGGGCTTGGTCACATTTCATAATTTTTGGGCTATTGGTCCAATTACTATATCCTAGTCCAAGTCTATGTTTTATTTCTTGTTTAGGTTATCCAATGGGCTTGCTAGAAACTTATGTGAAGTGAAAAAACTCTATATGAAGTGTCCATAGGTAAAAGCCCAATTTATGGGTGGAGATACTAAACTTAGTAACTTTTGCTCTTAAATTAAGAAAAATTACCCTAATCCGATCTTCTTGAAATTTTAAGACCTTTACTTACTTCACAAAAATTTATCTTTCTTTACCTAAGAATTTCACCTTTCTTTAGCATGTTTATTTCTAATATTTATTCTTAGGTTTTCTTTCTTTACCTATTCCATTAATATTAGACAATTTCTATGCATATATGTAAGGTGAAGAATTTCTAAGGAAAATATCTGAAAATTACGGAATGTTACATTCTTCCCCCCTTAAGAAATTCGGTCCCCGAATTTCAATCCATCCTACCACATGTAGGGAATGAAATTAAAGCATTATTCAGAGTTACCAACCTTATTACCTAAATAATTAGGGATATCTTTTCTGTATAACATCTTTACTTTTTAATATGTCTATTCACTTGAGTGATTTTGCCATATAACTTAACCATAAGGATTTCTTTCACTCCTAAGTTCTTCAATTTATATCCTCTAGCTCGCATGGTTATATCTATGGGTTTATATTAGAAAACACACATATAAAGGAACATATTCACCTTCATATTGGGTAACCATCTTTTCTTATTCCAAACTTCTATCAAGTCATTTTTTTTTCATATATCAACATCATCTCCTGAATATCATCATCTTAATTTATCATCTATTTTTATCCTCAAATCCTTTAATGAATATGTTAAACATAAGTAGCAATAAATCCTTCAAACCTTTAATAACGTGTACCATTGACACATGTCTAATAATTCCAACTTAACTCATCATGGTAATTCTATACAAGCTTATCAACAGCATTAGACTCATTGTCAAAAATTTCAATTATTTCTTCTATCATATCCAAAAGCACCTCATTCTAGTTTATGCCAATCCCATTTAATTCACCCAATCATTTCAAGAAGTTTTTTTTTCCTAACAATTACTCATACATGAATTCTTAATTCCAACATAATTCACATTCTAGATACTAGACTCAATTTAGCATGATATAATCCTTTAACACAAATATCTTGATAACCTACATTATTTTTGGACATGGTTCTTAGAATATTCTCTATATTTCCAAATTAAGATTTCAAAGACTAACTTAAATCCTACTTCCTATATTTTATTCCTCGAGAACTTCAACACCACAAATTCTCTTGATTACATTCGTCAAAACACCATAAGACCATCATCCGTCCATTCTTTTCAAACTTTTCATTACTTTAACCTACTAACAACTTAGAAACCATAATAACCGAGTTTCAAAGAAAAGAAATTATCTTTCATTGCAATGAGGGAAAATAACCTTGCATTTAATGCCAACCGTTAATGAGGGAGAATGTAGTGAAACAGATGAAAAGCATAATAAAGAATGATGCCAAAAGCGAAAGTCAAAAATTTGGACAAAGCATTGAAAAATATTAAAATCGGTGGCCGTACTTCTTGAAAATCTGTAAACAAAATCTATCTACGATTTCAGCAAAAATCGGTGGCAACAAATTTTGAATATATGTGTCAGAATCTACTTTAAAGCTGTTGATATTCGGTGGAAAATAAACATTTCCGAACTTATAAAAGTCTGTGAAAAACAAAGAGTACGTAGCTAACTGGTAGGATGCAGTTGATTGCTTCAGAATAGATGTAATCAATCAACTGTAAAATAACCAGTCCAAATTAAAATTTCTCAAAATAGCTAGTCGACTTAATAATACCGATAGTCGACTGGCAAAAACATTGAGAAAACAAAATAAACGATTTGATTGTTCCTCTTCAACAACTAATTGGTTTGCATTTTCAATCTTTGTTTTTGTTATTTTTTTTACAATGACGGCTATCACCTACAACTTTTCTACAAGAATCAAAACATCAATGCTTCATCAAAGACAACAAGAAAAAGAAAGATTTCTAGTGATATCTTATCTTATGTTCTTTATGTGCTTAATATGGGTCACAGTCATAACTACTGTACATATACATGCTTGCCGTCATTTTTTGAAAAAAAAATTTTTACCTTTAATTTTTTTGATATCCACCAATCACTCACATAGTTGTTCTAATAATACTCGGCCTATTCGCATAACTATTATAAATATGCCCTTCTCTGAGTTCTATAAATGCTTACATTAGTATCTTTATCTTCGTACTCAGAGTTAAGGTGATAAAAATTATGGAGGGAACCGCATTCTATCAGTTTCGAAATATCTGTGTCTTTTGTGGTTCCAGTCCTGGAAAAGATGAGGAATATGTTAAAGCAGCACAAAATCTGGGTATGGTGCTGGCTAAGAGAAAAATTCATTTAGTGTATGGTGGAGGTAACTGTGGGTTAATGGGGTGTGTGGCTACAGCTGCACATGTAGGGGGATGCCAAGTTCTAAGTATTATTCCTACAGCTCTAGCTACATCCAGCAACATAGGGAAGACAATTGGGGAAGAATATAGGGTAGCTTCCATGCATGAATGCATAGTTAGAATGATGAGCAATGCTGATGCCTTCATTGCCTTACCAGTTGGTTTTGGTACTTTAGAGGAGATTTTCCAAATAGTCTCTTGGGCACAACTGAATATGCATCACAAACCGATATTTTTGTTAAATCTTAATCACTTCTTTGATGGTCTGTTATCTTTTCTAGATCAAGCTGTGGAACAGAGGTTTATCCCACACTCAGCACGACAAATTCTCATCTCGGCTTCAAATGCTAAAGAGTTGATTGATGCTTTACAAGCCTATGTTCATGTACCTGATCCAACTATGACTCAAATAGAATGGACGACAGATAACCGCAAGCAGCGTAAATTGGATTTGGATCTTAATCTTTAAATGTAGTAAAACGTAGCTATTATTGTACTACTTTTACTTTCTTAGAGTCTACTTGGATACCATATTTACCAACCATACTCCTTTAGAGTTGGTAAAACTATCTTTGAATGTTGCTTATGATCCCCTAAAATTTAGAAATATTCTAGTATATCATCAATATATATATATAATAACAAATTGATCTAGGGATGACCTAATTACTATTTATTAAATCCATGAATGCAGCTAAAATATTTGTAAATTTAAATGCATCACCAAGAACTCATAATGCCCATAATAAGTCCTACATCCTCTTCTCTTATCCTTAATTAATGTTACTCATATCCCAAATCTATTTGTGGAAAAATATTGAACACCTTATAACTAGTCAAACAGGTAATCTATACGAGCTAATGGGTTTCTATTCTACATTGTCACCTTATTCAACTGTCTATAATCTATGCATAGTCATAGTGATCCATCTTTCTTTTTCACAGATAGAACTGGAGCACTTCGAATAAAAGTACTGGGGTATTTAAATACCTTGTCTAACAAGTCTTGTAACTATTTTTTTTTAAATTCGATCGATATCATTCTATATAGGGATATAGATACTACTTGGGTTCTAAGGAGTAAATCAATATCAAATTCTCGAATTGCTGTCGCAAGGTTGTGTAGGGTTTCCTCAACATTGTTTGCCAGATTCCTCCTTGGTGGTGCCATTTCCTACTGTGGCAAAAATAAAGTTATGCTGCTATTAAGGTGATCAAGCCCAATAGTTAGTTTAACAAAAAATTAACAGCAGTCATAAAACCACCTCGGCATATAGATAGGAAACACTAGTAATTTCCTACCTATATGAAATCACTGATCCCCTACACAGCACTACCACAACATACTCAAGATATTATAAGATAGATTCAGATAACCAACCACCCACTGGCCATCTAGGATCGACCTCCTCTGATACCAATTATGTAACAAACCTTTTTTTCTTTATTATTATACAATATTGAGTTCACATACACATCATTAATCAAAACGTACATGCAACATATCAAACACATAGATATTTACATCTTGTTTATTTTGGTTGACCAATTCCGGAGATACAGGTGCGGGTGGTTGCACCTTCACCGGGATCTGAGCCAACTCGACCACAAACATCTCATTTGATTTTGAGATCTGCCCAACATAAAGTAACTCGATCCAATGTGTACTAAAAGCGAGAGCTATAGAAAATCTGCATAACTAATTTTCTGAACATGATATGGAAATATAGTGAGAATTAAATTCCAGTAAAATGAACAATAAATCATCATCAATATAGCTCATCACGTCATGTTCAGCTGTATAAACTACAGAAAATATCTTTGGTCACATGAATGCATTACATCTATGCACATAAGAATCATACAGTAATGATATGTATGACAGGATTAACTATTTTCAGAATATCATATGATGGCCATCAACTTATTCTCATTTCAAGCTACCCCGGTCAGGGTGAGTATCCTCTACTCTCCGGTACGGGCTTTTCTCGCTCCGTCCGACATGGCCCACTTTCTCTTTCTTTTCTCATTAACATGATCATAACCGTTGGTAGGGCGTCCCCTACTGGTGCACCACACGGATTGCCATGTGACCGTGCTCATTTCTTTTCTTTTCACAATGATAGCCAAAAATATGCTTTCAATAACAAGTATGTTCATCAAAATATAACTATTACCATAAATCATTGGTAATCATGCCATGAACATAACCATTTCAAATATCACTTTATAAAATATTTCCATGTCAGAATTTCACACTTAAGATGGTAAGAAGTTCATACAATGGCAATGGCTATGGCATATACTAGTCATTTATTATTTTCATTTATAAGATTCGTCTTCTTTTTTAAATATTAATTTTATTTCTTTATTTTCTTGATGCAGGTTTTCATCATATCTAACCTTCTCTTTATGCTTGGCCTTTAGTAATTTTCTTCTTATTTATTTCATTTCCAACACATGTTCTTACAAATTTATAAAGCATTTTCCTCCAATTTGATTTATACTATTACCCTATAGTTAAATAGGTTCATCTAGGGTAGAAAAATATTGAAAATAGGCTTCACTAGCTTCCAACACGATCTGGCCATGTTCCAGGACATGGCCATGCTTTAAAAATACTTCAAATGTACTCAAAAATAGCCCCGAACACGGCTAGCTCGTGCTTGAAGCACCTAGAACACGGCCTGGCCGTGCTCTGTGACCTTTTCTCACTAATCAGAGCATAACTCTCCCCGTTTAACTCCGATTGAGGTTATTTTGTTGTCTATGGAAAGATAAGATAATTATCTAAAACTATTATGTTAATCATATGAGAAAAATAGTAATATATATTGGTGATATTACTCCCTCAATGTACAGGTTATTTCTTCTCGGGTAGGTTCTGACCTCTTCCTTCTAATCTGTACATATCTTCTTCATAAGAATTCCAAATTAAGTGGTTCCAGTGGCTATAAATCCGTGACACATATATCTATAATTCATATGTTAACAATTTATTTTAATTCCTTATAGATTGTTCCCAGAAATTACAACACCGAAGCTAAGTATTCTGCCACCCATAGCCATAACCGTGCAGAACTATTTACACCAACCTAAGTATTCAAACATACATCACATGCAAGATCAATATGTAACATGATATAGCAACATCCATGACCAATCATCAAAGTTCTAAGATCAAAATCTCATATAAATATTATAAGTTTCAAAAGTTTTCTTCAAAAAGAAATATTGCTAAACTTAACTGGAGCACTTATTCCCCTAGACTTCTCCTTCCTCTTTCTTCCTTTCTTCCTCTCCTTTCCTCACTCTACCTTGCTTCTATTTTTCCTCTCCCTCACTTGGACGAAATTCTAATGTTGTAAGGGTGGGTTTTCTTATATAGACCACCAAATAATTCACCTTTCATGATCATGGGTCTACCTTATCACAATTAGGATACACTTTGTTGAATTTTTGGAAAACAAACAACTTGTGTTCTTCTCTTCCTCTTCCTTAGTCAAGATATGCATAGGAAAAGGAGATAAGTATTTTGAAAATTATGATGATATGTTCTTAAGATAAGGGACAAGGTTCCTTTGATTTAGGGATTCATTTCCATTTTCTTTTGTCTTAAACAAGTATGATAGGTTTGCCTTTTTAGGTGGCAAATTTCTAGCCCTTGAATCTCCATTATTTGGTTGATATTATTTGTGTGGGATAGGAATGTTTTATCCTAATACCATGTATTATCATACCACTTGCTAAAATTATGAGTGTAGGATATAGATGTTTTTGTCCTAAAGCCTTGTATTATTATGCCACTTGCCAAAATGATGAATGTAGAATCACACCAGTTGCTAAATTTTTGTCTTAATGCCATGTAACCTAATCTTTATTATTATTACATTATTATATCATCACCTAATTTATTTTATTTTATTTTTGCTCTTGGATTTGGGCTTATTCCTACCCATTTTATTTGCTTTGGATAAAATTCTACCTTTCTTGGAGGGCTTGGTCACATTTCATAATTTTTGGGCTATTGGTCCAATTACTATATCCTAGTCCAAGTCTATGTTTTATTTCTTGTTTAGGTTATCCAATGGGCTTGCTAGAAACTCATGTGAAGTGGAAAAACTCTATATGAAGTGTCCATAGGTAAAAACCCAATTTATGGGTGGAGATACTAAACTTAGTAACTTTTTCTCTTAAATTAACAAAAATTACCCTAATCCGATCTTCTTGAAATTTTAAGACCTTTACTTACTTCACAAAAATTTATCTTTCTTTACCTAAGAATTTCACCTTTCTTTAGCATGTTTATTTCTAATATTTCTTCTCAGGTTTTCTTTCTTTACCTATTCCATTAGTATTAGACAATTTCTATGCATATATGTAAGGTGAAGAATTTCTAAGGAAAATATCTAAAAATTACGGGATGTTACATTCTTCCCCCCTTAAGAAATTCGGATGTTTATTTCACCTTACATATATGCATAGAAAATGTTTCTACCATTAAGAGAACAAATAAAGAGGGAAAACCTAATAGGAAAAAACATAAATTAGAAATAACATACTAAAGAGATGCAAAATTCTTGGATATGGAAGGTAAATTTTTAGAAACAAGTAAAGGTTTTAAAATTTCAAGAACATTGGATTAGGGTAATTTTTCCTAATTCAAGAACTAGAGTTACTAAGTTTAAAATATTTACCGATACATTGGGCTTTTACCTATGGACACATCATATAGAATTTTTCCACTTCATATAAGTTTCTAGCAAGCCCATTGGATAACCTAAGCAAGAAATAAAACATAGACTTAGACTAGGATATAGTAATTGGACCAATAGCCCAAAAATTATGAAAATGTGACCAAGCCCTCCAAGAAAGGTAGAATTTTATCCAAAGCAAATAAAATGGGTAGGAATAAGCCCATAATGGGTAGGAATAACCCAAATCCAAGAGGAAAAATAAAATAAAATAAATTAGGTGATGATATAATAATGTAATAATAATAAAGATTAGGTTACATGGCATTAAGACAAAAACTTAGCAAGTGATGTGATTCTACATTCATCATTTTGGCAAGTGGCATAATAATACAAGGCTTTAGGACAAAAACATCTATATCCTACACTCATAATTTTAGCAAGTGGTATGATAATACATGGTATTAGGACAAAACATTCCTATCCCACACAAATAATATCAACCAAATAATGGAGATTCAAGGGCTAGAAATTTGCCACCTAAAAAGGCAAACCTATCATACTTGTTTAAGACAAAAGAAAATAAAAATAAATCCCTAAATCAAAGGGATCTTGTCCCTTTTCTTAAGAACATATCATCATAATTTTCAAAATACAAATCTCCTTTTCCTATGCATATCTTGACTAAGGAAGAGGAAGACAAGAACATAAGTTGTTTGTTTTCCAAAAATTCAACAAAGTGTATCCTAATTGTGATAAGGTAGACCCATGATCATGAAAGTTGAATTATTTGGTGGCCTATATAAGGAAACCCACCCTTACAACATGAGAATTTCGTCCAAGTGAGGGAGAGGAAAAAATAGAAGCAAGGTAGAGTGAGGAAAGGAGAAGAAGAAAGGAAGAAAGACAAAGGAGAAGTCTAGGAGACTAAGTGCTTCAGGTAAGTTTAACAATATTTCTTTTTGAAGAAAAATTTTGAATCTTATAATATTTATATGAGATTTTGATCTTAGAACTTTGATGATTGGTCATGGATGTTGCTATATCATGTTACATATTGATCTTGCACGTGATGTATGTTTGAATACTTAGGTTGGTGTAGATAGTTCTGCATGGGTATGGCTATGGTTGGCAAAAATTTAAGCTTTGGTATTTTAATTTCTGGGAACAATCTATAAGGAATTAAATAAATGGTTAACATAAGAATTATAGCTATGTTTGTCATGGATTTTTGTCCACTGGAATAATTCAATTTGGAGTCCGTATGAGGTAGCTATGGTCTGATTAGTAGTCAAAGGTCAAAAAATGAGTCATCAGGGAAGAATATGTTAGGATAGCTTCGGTATTTTAATTTTTGGGAATTATCTATAGGGAATTAAAATAAATGGTTAACATAAGAATTAAATATATGTGTGTCACGGAATTTTAGCCACTGTAAACATTCATTTTGGAGTCCGTATGAGGAAGATATGAGCCGATTAGTAGTCAAAGGTCCGAAAATGGGTCATCGGGGAAGAATATGTTAGGATAGCTTCGGTATTTTAATTTTTGGGAATTATCTATAGGGAATTAAAATAAATGGTTAAAATAAGAATTAAAGATATGTGTGTCATGTATGTTTAGCCACTGGAAGCATTCAATTTGGAGTCCATATGACGAATATATGAGCCGATTAGTAGTCAAAGGTCAGAAAATGGGTCATCAGGGAAGAATATGTTAGGATAGCTTCGGTATTTTAATTTCTGGGAATTATCTATAGCAAATTAAAATAAATGGTTAACATAAGAATTCAAGATATGTGTGTCACGGATTTGTAGCCACTATAATAATTCAATTTAGAGTCCATATGAGGTATATATGGTCCGATTAGTAAGCAAAGGTCAGAAAATGGTTCATCAGGGAAGAATATGTTAGGATAGTTTTGGTATTTTAATTTTTGGGAACACTCTATAAGAAATTAAAATAAATGATTAACATATGAATTATAGATAGATGTGTTACGGATTTTGAGCCACTATAATCACTTAATTTGAAATTCATATGAGGGAGATATGGACAGATTAGTTGCTAAAGGTCAGAACCTATCCGAGAAGAACTATCATGTACTTTGAGGGAGTAATATCACCTTGATTTCTTAATATTTCGCTAAACTATTCAACATAATAGTTTTAGATCATTGTTGTAACTTGAAATGGACAACAAGATCACCTACATCGGAGTTCAATTGAGGGAGTTATGCTCTGATTAGTAAGAGAAGGTTAGATGTGATGAAAACCTGCATCAAGAAAATAAAGGAATAAAATTAATATTTAAGAAAGAAGATGAATCTTATAAATGAAAATAATAAATAACTAGTATAGCCATAGCCATTGCCATTGTATGAACTTCTTACCATCTTAAGTGAGAAATTTTGACATGGAAATATTTTATAAAGTGATATTTGAAATGGTTATGTTCATGGCATGATTACCAATGATTTTTGGTAATAGTTATATTTTGATAAACATACTTGTTATTGAAAGCATATTTTTGGCTATCATTGTCAAAAGAAAAGAAATGAGCACGGTCACATGGCAATCCGTGTGGTGCACCAGTAGGGGACGCCCTACCAACTGTTATGATCATAATAATGAGAAAAGAAAGAGAAATTGGGCCATGTCAGACGGAGCGAGAAAAGCCCGTACTGGAGAGTGGAGGATACTCACCCTGACCAGGGTAGCTTGAAATGAGAATAAGTTAATGGCCATCATATGATATTTTGAAAATAGTTAATCCTGTCATACATATCATTACAGTATGATTCTTATGTGCATAGATATAATGCATTCATGTGACATAAAGATATTTTCTGTAGTTTATACAGCTGAACATGACGTGATGAGCTATATTGATGATGATTTATTTTTAAACTTACTGGGATTTAATTCTCACTATATTTCCATATCATGTTCAGAAAATTATTTATGCAGCTTTTATTTCTAAGGCTCTAGCTTTTAGTGCACATTGGATCGAGTTACTTTATGTTGGGCAGATCTCAGAATCAAATAAGATGTTTATGGTCGAGTTGGCTCAGATCCCGGTGAAGGTGCAACCACCCGCACCTGTATCTCCGGAATTGGTCAACCAAAATAAACAAGATGTAAATATCTATGTGTTTGACATGTTACATGTATGTTTTGATTAATGATGTGTATGTGAACTCAATATTGTATAATAATAAAGGAAAAAAAAGAAATAAAAAGGGTTGTTACACAGTCACCCGCACCCGTATCTCTGGAATTGGTCAACATGGATGAATAATGTCACGCCCCTAAATTTAGAACACGTGAAACACATAATTTACAATCATATATTTTCCATAACATGTATAATACACTCCTTTACATACAGGTATTCCCATGTATACGTAATATGTAATGCCCCCAATTTACGTTACATAAAATAAACATTTTTTTTTTCGCAATAAGATAATCTCCATAAATATGCACAATTCAATTCTTTGTCATTTCTCTCATGTATACATAATATACAGACTAAGTCTATAAACTTCAAAGTACAGCAGAAATGGGGATCCAACCTGTAGCATTCAGAGCACTCTAGAATACAAACACAATATAATTCAAAAACTGTGAGTCGTGGAAGCAACGTAGACTCGCCTAGAAAATATATTACCTATCTGCTGAATCAGACTTTGATATTCTTACTTGAAAAATGTGGAAATATCGTGTAGTGAGTTTGACAACTCAGTGAGCAAATAATTCCTTCTATGACCTCTTAGGTCAGCATATGGATGTACTTATGTTTTAAAATATGTCACATAGAAAATACAGTTCAAAAGTACATTCATATGAGACCCGTATTTCAAATATTCTCAAATCAAAGGATATTCAGATATCCAAAACCATATGCTGCACGGTATGATCATTAAACAAATGTTATGCTCAGCTGTATAAGCTATAGTAAAATATTAAGATTTGGAGATAAAATCATTAATTTTAATGCACCTGCCTCACTCGACAATCTGGTCAATGCAATGAAAATATAACTCATTTGCTATACGCATAGTGACCTCGACCCTAGTCACAATAAGTGATCAGGGAATGTGAGTACATAACCCTCCTGTCTCCCCACATTACACTGTCACCCGGTTGGAGCGGCCCTCCCCGGCTCACTCAGGCTAATAGGGCGTCCCCTATTCGGTACTGTCACAAGCCATGCAACCAGGCGATATTCATCAATACATATATATACATGTAAAATATCAAGCAACTCACCATGAGCTTTACGCTTGCCATTCAATCTCATTTATAATATGACATGCATCATTTTCACAAGTATATAGCTTTACAAATCAATGCATCGTGCACATAATATTCACTTTATCAAGTAATGATAAATACATTTAGAACCACTTATTCAATGATTCCAAAATCCATTTCTAAAACCATACTCTTCTTGAACTATGTGCCAGTTCCTAAGTAAAATAATATTTGAACACATTTCAGAAATTTATGATAGCATAAATAATTTAAACAGAAACAATTATATATTTATAGTTCAAGAAGAGTACAGGGTAAGTCATAGAAAGAAGTATCTACTCACAGGTAAGGGTTCCAGATTGGACAGCCCTAAAATGTACTTTTCCAATCTCTATTTGATCAAATTGACCTCAAAAACGTATCCGGAGGGTCCAAACAATCAAGATAGCAACTTCGGGAACTGGTCACTATTCATCGCCTGAAAACACTATTCATGACGAACAAAATGGCTGTTAGATGGCCAAAAATATACCTATCCTAAGGTTTATCTAGCTCCTGAATCTATCTACAGTGTTAGAATTTTAATTGGAGGTCTCTAAGTAAAAGTTTTAGGATTTACCTTTTTCTGAGATTTTTTACTTCAGATCTACGGTGATTCAACGGCTAATTTGAAAAATTGATCGGTCAAAACTATAGTATTCTTCGTCCTGAATCCAATAACACATTTAGTTTTGAGATCGGAAGCCAATAGGAACTCCAGATCTAGAGAAAAAATTGAAGGTTACTATTTACTCACTATTCACTCATCGATTTGTTTTTCGAAATTTGCATCATAGTTCTCCGTGTCTCCCTTACGTCCCATTCCCTTTTTATTTTTTTTTAATACTAATCATTATTATTTAATAATTAATAATAGAATTTTCTCTATATAAATTCATATAAATTCTATTTTTCATCTTAAAATATTCCAAAAATTTCTAAAAATTTACATTCTCATAAACCTTTAGTTAAACTCTTAAATCATGATTTTTCTTGATAAAAATCTTAATAAAAAAAATCTCAAAATAAATATCTTTATACATAATAAAAGAAAAAAATATTTCTAAAAATACCATAACAAGTCATTAGAGGCCGATATAATTATTATAAGCAACACAATACTTCTTTTAATTAATAGTGTACTTACTGTTAGCAAAACATAATCATTTTTAAACAAATGAAAATATATTTGCTTATAGCGAAATACTATCATTTAAATATAGAGATTATGCGCCAAAAGTTAAATGCTCATATTTTCTTTTGTAAATCTATGTAAAACTTATTTTCACCGGTTCTTATCTCTATTTTCAAAATTATTTCTTTTATTCCAAATTTTCTTTAATTGGAATTTTCGTTAAGTTTTACGATTATTACATAATATGCATACCAAGTCTATAAACATCAAAGTACAACAAAAGCAAGATCCTACCTGTGGTGTTCAGAGCATATTTTAGAATACAAATACAAAATAATTTAAAAACTGTGAGCCTTGGAAGCAGCATAGGCTCACCTAAAGAGTATGAAACGTAATTGGTCACAAAGTTGTAGGACCAAACTCTGTTTCCTTATTTGAAAAAAATGTAAGTATCGTCTAATAAATTTGACAACTCAGTGAGTAGATATTACCTCATATGACCTCTTAGGTTAATATATGGATATACTCATATTTTAAAATTTGTCACATAGAAAATACAGTTCAAAAGTACATCCATATAAGACCTACATTTCAAATATTCTCAAAACAAATTATATTCAGATATCCAAAACCATATACTGTACTGAATGATTATTAAACAAATATTGTTATATATCAAAATATTTCTCATAAAACATTAAGAGGATCCCACATCAGAACCACTATATCAAAGTTCAAGCCTTTCCATACTTTGGTGGTGTAGGATTTGACTATACTTGGCATCCCAGCTAAGGTTTGCCTTATAACCATTCAAGAGGACACGCAAAGGGACTTTAATATAGGCAATTTTCCAAGCACACGGCAAGAGAAGGCAAATCACATATCATGTAGTCGGCATCTCGCCCAGATAAGAGGCATCCTGCTCTCCTTCACATATTATATCATGTGTTTTGGCTTTCACATGAGGCTAGCACCTCCCCTGCTAGCTGAGTATCAAGGTGCATTAGGGCTAACATCAACTACTGTTAGTAAACAGTGTTTTCAATAGGATTCCTCCACAAAAATCATATTTGCATATATGTCATATTGTTCAAAATAGAGGTTTCAATATAATACGTAATTTTCAGTCTTAGTACAATTCTTTTGTCAGAAACTTCTCAATCAAGGTAATCACATATACATGCACATTTCCAAGGCAATCTTATAGCTTTACATATCAATGCCACATGCACAATATATTTCATTTACCATATAATGAGAAATACATTTAAAATCACATATTCAATGATTTCAAAAATCCATTTTTAAAACCATACTCTTCTTGAACTATATACCAGATTGTAAATAATTTAAATAATTTAATCCATTTTAGAGACATATAAAAGTATAAATAACCTGTAAACATAATCAATTATACATTTAAAGTTAAAGAAGACCATAGGTAAGCTATAAAAAGAATTATCTACCCATAGGGTAAGGCTCCAAGTCGGATAAACCTAAAATATACTTTTTCAATTCAAAATTGATTAAATAAACCTCAAAAATGAGACCAGAGGGTTCAAAAGCCTAGAAAATGAATCCATAATCACAAAATTTGTCCTCCAAAAGCTTGGTCAACACTAGTCAACTAATGGATACTATTCACAATCGAAGTTACTATTCACTGTCGGAAAGTACTATTCATATCAGTCGGATTTACTGTTCATGACGCATAAAAAGTTGTCAGATGGTTGAAAAATTTAATATCCTAAGGTTTATCTATTTTTTGAATCCATCTTCGGTATTAGATTTTCAATTTGAGGTCTCTAAATAAGAGTTTCAGAGTTTACCTTTTTCTAAAATTTTATATTTTCGATCTACGGTGATTTTACGGTTGATTTGAAAAATTATTTGGCCAATATCATAGTACTCTTTGTCTTGAATCCAGTGGTATCCTTGGTTTTGAGATTGGAGACTCGAAGGTACTCCAGATCTATAGAGAACAAATGAGGAGATAGAAAGTATTATTCATCACTATTCATTCGGTTTACAAAGATTTCGCATATTTCTTGCATCTTCTACCCTTTTTTTATTTTTTAAAATTATTAAATAGTTAAAATTTATTATTATTATTTATATATATACATAATAATATTATTTTTCATCCTAAAGTATCCCAAAAATTTCTAAAAGTTTATATTTTTACAAAAAATTAGTTGAACTCTTAAATCATGATTTTTCTTAATAAAAATTTTAATAAAAAAATCATAATATAAAATAACTTCATGCATGTTAATAGAAAAAAAATTTATAAAAATAAAATAAAAATTTATTTAAAGCCAAATATAATTATTTTAAGCAAAAAAAAATTATTTTAATTAAAAGTGTATTTGCTTTTAGCAAAACATAATCATTTAAAATAAAAATATATTTATTTATAGCAAAACATTATTATTTAAAAATTATGGGATATTACATTCTCCCCCCTTAAGAAATTTGGTCCTTGAATTTCAAACTATCCTTTCACAAGTAAGGAATGAGGTCAAGGCATAAATTACATTTATTGACCTTATTACTCAAGCAATTGGGATATCTCTTTTGAATATCATCTTTACTTTCTAAGGAGTCTCTTTACTTGAGTGATTTTGTCATATAACCTTAGTCATAGGGATTTCCTTCAACCATAAGTTCTTCACTTATCAATCAACAATAGACATCTTATTTTTCTCCCATAATTAAGCAAAATTCTTGTCCAATTGAATTTCTTAGAATTAGATAACATAAGAAGAATCTAATAGGTACTTCCTTAACATTAATGCAAGAAAGACTATATCAACATTACTTAATCTTGATGGCAAGGCTAGGCAATGTACTACTATGCCTACTTTGTTCAAGATTTCGAAATAGCCTATATACTAGAGCTTAACTTTTTTCTTCTTTCTAAATCTCATTACCCCTTTTATTGGTGAGTCCTTCGAAAATATTTAGTTACCAACTGATAATTTCTAGTGCTCAACATTTATGATCCTTATAGACTTTTAGCCTGTATTAAGTTGCTTGTATTCTTTTCCTAATTAATTTCACTTTATCAATGACATCTTACAATAAGTTTGACCCCATTGAATCTTTTAACATAAATTTTGTAACACCTCTTACATAAGATTTTAAGTCATCCAATATCACTTTATTATAAGCGAAATTCTGCTAAGGGATCTCCCACCAAACTCGAAAACATATGCTTGAAGCATGCTTTCCAAATTAGCATCACCAGTTTAAGTTAGTCATATTATATCTATTGCATGTTATTTCAAATTAGATTCCAAAAGCTTAACTTTACTCAATTCATGCACCTATTAGGAGACCTACGATGTTTCATGTAAAATCTCAAATGATGCCATTTGTATATTGGCCTGATAACTATTGATATTGGTAAGTTCATCTACGGATAAATAATTTCTCTCAACTTTCACCAAAATTATATAAAGATACCTGAAGCATAACTTCCAATGCGTAAACACATCGTTTAGATTTATTATCAACTATGCTATAATCTAACTAAGATCCTAAGGCTTCCTAAATAGCTCTCCTAAAACAATATATTCAATTCTTACTTGTTGACTCACCAAACAATGAAAATAGATCACTTGTATCTTCTTTTTACCATTATACTAATACAATTCTTTCAAATATTAGTATATCCTTGTTGCCTTGGGGTTATCAATATTCAAAATCTATGACTTTTCTAAAATCTCCTTTCTCAACAATTATTTACATGTGAATTTCTAATCTCAACATAATTCACATCCTAGATATAAGACTCAATTTAGCATGGTATAAACCCTTAACACAAATATCTTGATCACTTACATTATTTTCGAATATGGTTCTCAAAATATTCTCTATATTTCCAAATTAAGAGTTCAAAGATTAATTTAATTCCTATTTTCCATATTTTATTTCTCAATAACTTCAACACCACTAATTCACCTGATTACATTTGTCAAAGCACCATAAGGCCATCATCCGTCTATTCCTTTCAAAATCTCTATTACTTTAACTTACTAACCACTTGAACACCATAATAACTGAGTTTTAAAGAAAGAAAATTCAACCTCCTTGTAATAAGGAAGAGAACCTTACATTTAATTTCAAACATTAATGAAGGATGACGTAGTAGAAAAAGAGAAATACATAGTAGAGCATGGTGTCAAAATAGAAAGTTAGAAATTTGGACAAAGCATTGAAAGAAAATTAAAATCGATAGCCGTAATTCTTGAAAATCTGTAAACAAAACCTAGCTGTTATTTCGAAAAAAATCGGTGGTTGCAAGTTTTGAATATATGTGTCAATATCTAATTCAAAGTTACTGTTATTCAGTAGAAAAATAGTACATGAAAAAAAACATTTATGAACTTATAAAAGTTTGTAAAGAACAAAGAGCGTGTAGTTAACTGGTAAGATGCAGTTGGTTGCTTCAAAACAAATGTAATCAATCAATTATAAAACAAACCAGTCCAAATTAAAAATTTTCAAAATAGTTAGTCGACTTAATAATATCGATAATCGACTGGCAAGAACATTGGAAAAACAAGATAAATCATTTGATGGTCCCTTTTTAACAATTAACTAGTTTGTATTTTCACTCTCATTTTTTTTCAATGACGCCTATCACCTATAACTTCTCTACAAGAATCAAGACATCAATACTTCATCAAGGACAACAAGAAAAAGGAAATTTTTTGATGATACCTTAATATTATTCTCTTTGTATGCTTAATATGGGTCATAGTCACAACTACTGTACATATGCATGTGTGCTGTCATTTTTGAAATTCACCTTTAATTTAGCTAAAATCTACCAGTCACTCACATAGTTGTTCTAATAATGCCTAGACTATTCGCATAGTTATTGTAAGTATGCCATCCTTTGAGTTCTATAAATGCTCACATTAGTATCTTTACCTTTATACTCAAAGTTAGGGTGTGTACAGTTATAGAAGGAATTGTATTCCATCAGTTTCGAAATATTTGTATCTTTTGTGGTTCCAGTCTTGGAAAAGATGAAGAGTATGTGAAAGCTGCACAAAACCTAGGTATGGTGCTGGCCAGGAGAAAAATTCATTTAGTCTATGGTGGAGGTAACCGTGGGTTAATGGAGTGTGTGTCTACAGCTGCACATATAAGAGAATGTCAAGTTCTAGGTATTATTTCTACAACTCTAGTTGTATCCAACATCACAGGAAAAATAATTAGGGAAGAATTTATGATAGCTTCCATGCATGAGCGTATGGCTAGAATAATGAGCAATGTTGATGCCTTCATTGCCTTACCAAATGGTTTTGGTATTTCATAGGAGATTTTCCAAATAGTCTCTTGGGAATAACTGAATATGCATCACAAACCGATAGGTTTGTTAGATATTAATCACTTCTTTGATAGTTTGTTGTCTTTTCTTAAGTTGTGGAACAAAGGTTTATCTCACACTCAGCATGACAAATTTTCATCTCTGCTTCAAATGTTGAGGAGTTGATTGATGCTTTACAAGTATATGTTCATATACGTGATCCAATTACAGCTCAAATACATTAGACAACAGACAACCGTAGAAATCGTAAATTGGACTTGGATCTTCATCTTTAACTATAGTAGAACGTAGCCATTGTTGTATCACTTTTACTTTCTTAGGGTCTATTTGGATACAATCCTTGCCAAACATACTCCCTTAGAGTTTCTAAAAATATCTTTAAATGTTGCTTATGATCCTTTGAACTCTTGAAATATTCTAGTATATGATCAATAAATATAACAACAATTTGATCTAGGGATAGTTTAAATACTTTATTTATCAAGTCCATGAATGCAACTACAGCATTTGTTAAACTAAATGTCATCATTAAGAACTTATAATGCCTATACTAAGTTCTAAAAGCAATTTTGCAATATCCTCTTCCCTTATCCTTAATTGATTATACCCAAATCTCAAATTAGTTTTTTTTGGAAAAATATTGCGCACTTTATAACTGATCAAATAGATCATCTATACGAGGTATTAAGTATTTATTACGCACTGCCACCTTATTCAACTTCTTATAATCTATGAACAATCGCAACGATCCATCTTTCTTTTTCACAAATAAAACAAGAACTCTCTAAGGAGAAGTTCTAGGGTGTATAAATCCCTTATCTAACAAATCTTGTAACTAATTCTTTTTTTTTTTCAGTTCCTTAAGTTCAGTGGGTGCCATTCTATATGGGAATATAGACACTGGTTAGGTTCCATGAAGTAAATTAATACCAAATTCTATTTATCGTTTTAGGGTAATCTTAGAAATTCCTCAGGGAACACATCATGGAATTTTCTAACCACTAGAACTTGATCTACATTAATGTATTTCATATCTATATATTTGACCAATGGCAAATGTAACATCCCTAATTTCGTTTCTTTTATTGATAATTAAGGAAATAAAGTTTATTAGATAATAATTTAGATATCTAAGGAAATATAATCCTTACAAATTCTTCACCTTATGTATATGCATAGAAAATGTTTCTAACATTAAGAGAACAGATAAAGAGGGAAAAACCTAATAGGAAAAAAATTAGAAATAACATACTAAAGAGATGCAAAAATCTTGGATAAGGAAGATAAATTTTTAGAAATAAGTAGAGGTCTTAAAATTTCAAGAATATTGGATTAGCATAATTTTTCCTAATTCAAGAACTAGAGTTACTAAGTTTAAAATCTTTACCCATACATTGGACTTTTACCTATGGACACTTCATATAGAGTTTTTCCACTTCACATAAGTTTCTAGCAAGCCCATTGGATAACCTAAGCAAGAAATAAAAAATAGACTAGGACTAGGATATAGTAATTGGACCAATAGCCCAAAAATTATGAAAATGTGACCAAACCCTCCAAGAAATGTAGAACTTTATCCAAAGCAAAGAAAATGGTTAGGAATAAGCCCAAATCCAAGAGGAAAAAGTAAAATAAAATAAATTAGGTGATGATATAATAATGTAATAATAATAAAGATTAGGTTACATGGCATTAAGACAAAAATTTAGCAAGTGGTGTGATTCTACATTCATAATTTTGGCAAGTGGCATGATAATACAAGGCTTTAAAACAAAAACATCTATATCCTACACTCATAATTCTAGCAAGTAGTATGATAATACATGGCATTAGGACAAAACATTCCTATCCCACACAAATAATATCAACCAAATATTGGAGATTCAAGGGCTAAAAATTTTCCACCTAAAAAGGCAAACCTATCATACTTGTTTAAGACAAAAGAAAATGGAAATGAATCCCTAAATCAAAGGGACCTTGTCCCTTATCTTAAGAACATATCATCATAATTTTCAAAATACAAATCTCCTTTTCATATGCATATCTTGACTAAGGAAGAGGAAGACAAGAACATAAGTTGTTTGTTTTCCAAAAATTCAACAAAGTGTATCCTAATTGTGATAAGGTAGACCCTTGATCATGAAAGGTGAATTATTTGGTGGTCTATATAAGAAAACCCACCCTTAAAACATTAGAATTTCGTCCAAATGAGGGAGAGGAAAAATAGAAGCAAGGTAGAGTGAGGAAAGGAGAGGAAGAGAAAGAGGAAGGAGAAGTCTAAGGGACTAAGTGCTCCAGGTAAGTTTAACAATATTTCTTTTTGAAGAAAACCTTTGAAACTTATAATATTTATATGAGATTTTGATCTTAGAACTTTGATGATTGGTCATGGATGTTGCTATATCATACATATTGATCTTGCATGTGATGTATGTTTGAATACTTAGGTTGGTGTAGATAGTTCTGCATAGGTATGGCTATGGGTGTCAAAATTTTAAGCTTCTGTAATTTAATTTCTGGAAATTATTTGTATGGAATTAAAATAATTGGTTAACATAAGAATTATATCTATGTATGTCACAGACTTTTTTCCATTGGAATCATTCAATTTAGAGTTCATATGAGGTAGATATGTTCTGATTAGTAAACAAAGGTCAGAAAATTGTTAATCAGGGAAGAATATGTTAGGATAGCTTCTGTATTTTAATTGCTGGGAATTATCTGTATAAAATTAAAATAAATGGTTAACATAAGAATTATAGCTATGTATGTCATGGATTTTTAGCCACTGGTAGCATTCAATTTAGAGTTCATATGAGGTAAATATGTTCTGATTAGTAAACAAAGGTAAGAAAATGGTTAATCAGGGAAGAATATGTTAGGATAGTTTCGGTGTTTTAAATTCTGGGAAAATTATATAAGGAATTAAAATAAATGGTTAACATATGAATTATATATTTATGTGTCACGGATGTTTAGCCACTGGAATCGCGTAATTTTGAATTTGTATGTGGGAGATATAGTCAAATTAGTAAGTAAAGGTTAGAACCTACCCGAGAAGAAATAATATTGATTTTAAGGGAGTAATAACACCAAGATTTATTACTATTTTGCTGATATGATTAACATAATAGTTCTATATAATTGTCGTAGCTTTCCATAGACACCAAGAGCACTTCAATCGAAGTTAAAATGAGGGAGTTATGCTCTGATTAGTGACCAAAGGTCACAGAGCACGGCCAGGCCGTGTTCTGGGTACTTCAAGCACGGGCTAGCCGTGTTCGGGGCTATTTTTTAGTACATTTGAAGTATTTTTAAAGCATAACCATTCCCTGGAATATGGCCAGACCGTGTTGGAAGCTGGTTAAGCCTATTTTCAACATTTTTCTACCCTAGATGAACCTCTTTAACTATAGGGTAATAGTAGAAATCAAATTGGAGAACAATGCTCTAAAAATTTGTAAGAACATGTGTTGGAAATGATATAAATAAGAAGAAAATTACTAAAGGCCAAGCATAAAGAGAAGGTTAGATATGATGAAAACCTGCATCAAGAAAATAAAGAGATAAAATTAATATTTTAAAAAAGAAGACAAATCTTATAAATGAAAATAATAAATGACTAGTATATACCATAGCTATTGCCATTGTATGAACTTCTTACCATCTTAAGTGTGAAATTTTGACATGGAAATATTTTATAAAGTGATATTTGAAATGGCTATGTTCATGGCATGATTACCAATGATTTATGGTAATAGTTATATTTTAATGAACATACTTGTTATTGAAAGCATATTTTTGGCTATCATTGTGAAAAGAAAAGAAATGAGTACGGTCACATGGTAATCCGTGTGGTGCACCAGTAGGGGATGCCCTACTAATGGTTATGATCATGTTAATGAGAAAAGAAAGAGAAAGTGGGCCATGTCGGACGGAGCGAGAAAAGCCCGTACCGGAGAGTAGAAAATACTCACCCTGACCGGGGTAGCTTGATATGAGAATAAATTGATAGTCATCATATGATATTCTGAAAATAATTAATCCTGTCATACATATCATTATTGTATGATTCTTATGTGCATAGATATAATGCATTCATGTGACCAAAGATATTTTTTTTAGTTTATACAGCTGAACATGACAGGATGAACTATATTGCTAGTAAATTATGATTTATTGTTGAACTTACTGGGATTTAATTCTCAATATATTTCCATATCATGTTCAGAAGAATAAATATGTAGATTTTCTCTATGACACTTATTATTTCTGTATGTTGGATCGAGGTGCCTACCTTGGGCAACTTCCAGGAATTTCGGATGTATCTGTCGTAGATGTGACTGAGATTCCGGTGGACGTGCCACCCGCACCAGTGTCCCCGGAAGTAGTTGACATAGATGATTAGAGCTAATATGTATCTTTGTACAAATGTTTGTAAAATAATGGTGTGTAGTTTGTAAAATAATAGTGTGTATGGAAACTCAGTATTGTATCACTGTTAATAACAATTATGCTTGGTTAAAGTGATTATTATTATGAGTTAAGTGGTTAGAATGAAAGTAGTAATAACTTCATGAAATTTTACAAATATAAAAAAGAAAAGAAAAAGAAAATTGTTACATTTACATAAATGGAGTTGTTACATAATTGGTATCAGAGCAGGTCGATCCTAGATGGCCAGTGGGTGGATGGTTATCTGAATCGATCTTATAGTGTCTTGAGTATGTTGTGGTTGTGCTGTGTAGGGGATCAGTGATTCATATAGGTAAGAAATTACTAGTGTTTCCTATCTATATGCCGAGGTGGTGTTATGACTGCTATTAAATATTTTTGAACTAACTATTGGGCTTGATCACCTCAATAACAGCATAACTTTATTTTTGCCATAGTAGGAAATGGCACCACCAAGGAGGAATCTAGCAACCAATGTAGAGGAAACCCTGCACAACCTGGCCACGACAATTTAAGACCAAGTCATGACCACCAACCAAATTTTACAATATCTTCAGAATGCTAATAACCCAAATGGTGAGAATGGTGCTAACAACCGGATGGATAGAAAAGATAATGGCATATCCGAGTTCTTGAGGACTAGACCACCTTGTTTCTAAGGTGGCTATGACCCAACAGTAGCCAAGAGTTGGATAAGGGAATTAGAGAAATTTTTTGAAGTGATGGGTTGTACTGAAGAGCAGCAAATTATTTTTGCTACATATATGTTAAAGGATGAAGCAGAATATTGGTGGCATAGAGCTAGAGAACTTTTAGCTCATCAGGGAAGACAGATCACCTGGCAAGTATTCAAGGACATTTTTTTTAAAAGTACTTTCCAAGTACTGTACGGGCAGAGAAAGAGATTGAATTTCTCCAACTCAGGCAAGGTAGCATGACCATGGACCAGTATATTGCAAGGTTCGAGGAGCTGTCTAAGTTCTCCTCTTATCTGCGATATAACCCAGATGAAGCATGGAAGGCGGTTAAGTTTGAAGCGGGACTAAACCCAGAGATAAAGAATGCTGTTATAGCTATGGAGATCAGGGAGTTTGTACCTCTGATAAATAAATGTAGACTCCTAGAAAAAAGTTTAAGGGCAGTGGAGGACGAGAAGAAAAGGCGAAACCTATGGAAGAGGAAGAAAAATTTTCTCAATCCTGGAAAGAATGTGAGAAGAAGTGGATATGGAGCTGGTAAGAGGCCATTGATTGCAGATCCTAGACCTTTTCAACAAGACCTCACCCCAGTCAAGTGCGCTAAGTGCGGACGCATGCATGGTAACCGGCTATGCTACATGGGACAAGATGTCTGCTTCAATTGCGGACAGAAGGGACATTTTGCGAGAAACTACCCACAGAATGTGGGAAAGCAGCTAGAACAGAGGCCTCAGATGAAAGGAAGGGTTTTCACCCTGAGCGGCCAAGAGGCAACTCAATCTTCTGAAATGATTCAAGGTACATGCTATATCTATGGATTTACTCTTATGGTGTTATTTGACTCTGGTGCTAGTCATTCATTTATATCAGAAGAATGTATTAGGAAGTTTCAGTTTTCTATTTTTGAAACTCCCTATGAGCTATCCGTAGTAACCCCTATAGGGGAACGGGTATTAACTTCCTCTGTATGTAAAGATTTTCAAGTCACCATCTAGGAGAAAACTTTTTCTGTAGACCTCGTCTGTTTACCTTTAAGAGGTATTGAGGTCATTCTAGGGTTAGACTGGATGTCTAGAAATCGAGTCTTACTAAATTGTTGTAACAAGACCGTTGAATTTCTACCTCCTACTCTGAAAGAGGAGGTCTAGTTATTGATGCTAAATGCCAATCAAGTTAATAAGGAGTTGAAGAATGGAGTACTTGGATACATTCTTTGTATTTATCAAACCTAGAAGTTGAATCGAAGCTGGATGAAATCCCAATAGCCAACGAGTTTCCTGAAGTATTTCCATCAGATATTCCAGGCTTACCTCCCAAGAGAGAGAGATAGTTCTCTATTGATCTCTTACCTGGGACAGGGCCTATCTATATTACACCATACCGAATGGCCTCGAAGGAACTACAGGAACTCAAGAAATAGTTGGAGGAACTATTAGACAAGCAATTCATTAGACCGAGTGTATCACCTTGGGGAGCTCCTGTATTGTTTGTTAAGAAGAAAGACGGGAGCTTGAGACTATGCATAGATTACTGACAGCTAAATAAGGTGATTATCAAAAACAAGTGCCCTCTCCCTAGGATAGATGACTTATTGGATCAATTGAAGGGAGCCTCCATCTTTTCTAAAATTGACTTAAGGTCAGGATATCATCAGATTAGGATCAAGGAGGAGGACGTACCAAAAACTGCCTTTAGGACTAGGTATGGGCACTATGAGTTTCTCGTAATGCCCTTCTGGTTGACAAATGCACCTGCAATTTTCATGGATTACATGAATCGCATTTTTCGACCCTACCTAGATCAATTTGTTGTAGTGTTCATTGATGACATCTTGATATATTCTAAGAGTGAGAAAGAACATGAACAACATCTCTGAATCGTGCTGCAAGTGCTGAAAGAGAAAAATTAATATGCCAAATTGGAGAAGTGTGAATTTTGGCTGTCCGAGGTAAAGTTTCTCGGACATGTCATCTCTAATAGAGGGGTAGCCGTAGATCCTAGTAAGACGGAAGCAGTGATTCAGTGGGAGAGACCAAAGACGGTTACGGAAGTCAGAAGTTTCCTGGGTTTGGCAGGATACTACAGAAGGTTTATACAAAACATCTCTCGTATAGCCTTGCCATTAACTAAATTGACCATGAAGGGAAGTCTTTTCAAATGGACTGATCAATGTGAAGCTAGTTTTCAGGAGCTGAAGACAAGACTGACCACTCCTCCTGTTTTAATTATTCCAGACCCCACAGGACATTTTGAAGTGTATAGTGATGCTTCAAAGAAAGGGCTAGGGTGTGTACTAATGCAAGACAAAAGAGTAGTTGCTTACGCCTCTAGACAATTAAGACCCCACGAAGGAAACTATCCAACCCATGATCTTGAATTGGCGGCGGTCGTGTTTGCTTTAAAGATTTGGCGAAATTACTTATACGGAGCAACCTTTGAAGTATATTGCGATCACAAGAGTCTTAAATATCTCTTTGATCAAAAGGAGTTAAATATGAGGCAACGAAGATGGGTGAAATTTCTCAATGACTATAAGTTTGAGATAAAGTATCATCCAAGAAAGGCGAATGTTGTAGCTGATGCCTTAAGTAAAAAATCTCTACACATGGGCCAGATGATGTTGTATGAGTTGCAAATGCTAAAGGAGTTTTGGAATTTGAAGCTAGCCACTACTCTTACTCCAAAGAATCTAATCATTAATGGTTTAAGTATAGGGTGTGACCTTAGAGCCCAGATCAAAGAGGCTCAAGCTCACGATCAATACTTATAAGATCATAAAGACCAAGGTAATTTTTCTGTCATGGAAGATAGAGCAATCATGTATCAGGGAAGGATTTGTGTCCCTCAAGAACGAGAGTTGAGGACTAAGATCCTGCAGGAAGCGCATCAGAGTAAATACACAGTCCACCCTGGATGCACTAAAATGTACCAAGATTTAAAAAGGATGTATTGGTGGCCAGGGATGAAAAAGGACATTGCTGAGTTTGTGGCGAAATGTCTCATTTGTCAAAAGGTGAAGGTGGAGCATCAAAAGCTAGCGGGATTTCTACAACCTCTTGAGATCCCTAAATGGAAATGGGACAATATCTCAATGGACTTTGTTGTGGGATTACCTAAGACTTCAGTGGGACATGACTCTATTTGGGTAATAATTGACAGATTAACTAAATCTGCTCACTTTTTACCCATAAAAATTAACTATTCACTGGATAAATTAGCCCAATTGTACGTCTAGGAAATAGTTAGACTGCATGGAATTCCCTTAAATATCGTTTTTAATAAAGATCCGAGGTTCACATCGAAGTTTTGGAAGACGTTGCAGGAAGCTTTTGGTACTCAGTTGCAGTTCAGTACTGCCTACCATCCTCAGACTGATGGGCAGACATAATGCACCATTCAAACCTTAGAAGATATGTTGAGGGCCTGTGTGATAGAGCAAGGTAAAGGATGGGATAAGTACCTACCTTTATTAGAGTTTGCTTATAATAATAGTTATCACTCCAGTATTAAGATGGCCCTCTACGAAGATTTATACGGTAGGAAGTGCTGATCTCCACTATGTTGGTTTGAGGTAGGAGAAAAGAACTTGCTGGGTCCTGATTTAGTTCAACAAACCACTGAACAAATCAGGATGATACGAGATAAAATACTCATAGCTCAAAGTCGGCAAAAGAGTTACTATGATAAGAGACATAGACCTCTGGAGTTTGAGGAAGGAGACCACGTATTTCTAAAACTTTCTCCGACCACCGGAGTTGGTAGGTCTCTCAAGACCAAAAAGCAAAATCCACGATTTTTATGACCTTACCAAATTCTGAAGAAAGTAGGGACATCAGCATATCAAGTTGCTCTCCAACCTAATTTGTCCAACCTGCATAATGTTTTCCACGTATCACAGCTGCAGAAGTATCTTCCATATTCATCACATGTAATATAGGATGAACCAATCCAAATAAAGGAGAACATGACATACCAGCTAGTACCTACATCCATAATGGACACTGACGTGATGCAACTGAGAAATAAAACCATTCCACTTGTTAAGTTGTTCTGGGAAGGTTTGACTCCGGAAGAAGCAACTTGGGAGCCAGAAGAAGTCATGAGGAAGAAATATCTGTAATTGTTTTTATTAGGTAATTTCTAAAATTTTGAGGACAAAAATTCTTTTAGGGGGAGAGAAATGTAACATCCCTAATTTCGTTTCTTTTATTGATAATTAAGGAAATAAAGTTTATTAGACAATAATTTAGATATCTAAGGAAATATAATCTTTACAAATTCTTCACCTTATGTATATGCATAGAAAATGTTTCTAACATTAAGAGAACAGATAAAGAGGGAAAAACCTAATAGGAAAATAAATTAGAAATAACATACTAAAGAGATGCAAAATTCTTGGATAAGGAAGATAAATTTTTAGAAACAAGTAGAGGTCTTAAAATTTCAAGAATATTGGATTAGGGTAATTTTTTCTAATTCAAGAACTAGAGTTACTAAGTTTAAAATCTTTACCCATACATTGGGCTTTTACCTATGGACACTTCATATAGAGTTTTTCCACTTCACATAAGTTTCTAGCAAGCCCATTGGATAACTTAAGCAAGAAATAAAACATAGACTTGGACTAGGATATAGTAATTGGACCAATAGCCCAAAAATTATGAAAATGTGACTAAGCCCTCCAAGAAATGTAGAACGTTATCCCAAGCAAAGAAAATGGGTAGGAATAAGCCCAAATCCAAGAGGAAAAATAAAATAAAATAAATTAGGTGATGATATAATAATGTACTAATAATAAAGATTAGGTTACCTAGCATTAAGACAAAAATTTAGCAAGTGGTGTGATTCTACATTCATAATTTTGGCAAGTGGCATGATAATACAAGGCTTTAGGACAAAAACATCTATATCCTACACTCATAATTCTAGCAAGTGGTATGATAATACATGGCATTAGGACAAAACATTCCTATCCCACACAAATAATATCAACCAAATAATGGAGATTCAAGGGCTAGAAATTTGCCACCTAAAAAGTCAAACCTATCATACTTGTTTAAGACAAAAGAAAATGGAAATGAATCCCTAAATCAAAGGGACCTTGTCCCTTATCTTAAGAACATATCATCATAATTTTCAAAATAAAAATCTCCTTTTCCTATGCATATCTTGACTAAGGAAGAAGAAGACAAGAACATAAGTTGTTTGTTTTCCAACAATTCAACAAAGTGTATCCTAATTGTGATAAGGTAGACCCATGATCATGAAAGGTGAATTATTTGGTGGTCTATATAAGAAAACCCACCCTTACAATATTATTTGGTGGTCTATATAAGAAAACCCACCTGGGTAGCTTGATATGAGAATAAATTGATAGTCATCATATGATATTCTGAAAATAATTAATCCTGTCATACATATCATTATTGTATGATTCTTATGTGCATAGATATAATGCATTCATGTGATTAAAGATATTTTTTTGTAGTTTATACAGCTGAATATGACAGGATGAACTATATTGCTGGTAAATTATGATTTATTGTTGAACTTACTGGGATTTAATTCTCACTATATTTCCATATCATGTTCAGAAGAATAAATATGTAGATTTTCTCTATGACACTTATTATTTTTGTACATTGGATCGAGGTGCCCTACCTTGGGCAACTTCCAGTTATTTCAGATGTATCTGTCATAGATGTGACTAAGATTCCGGTGGACGTGCCACCCGCACTAGTGTCCCCGAAAGTAGTCGACATAGATGATTAGAGCTAATATGTATCTTTGTACAAATGTTTGTAAAATAATGGTGTGTAGTTTGTAAAATAATAGTGTGTACGGAAACTCAGTATTATATCACTGTTAATAACAATTATGCTTGATTAAAGTGATTATTATTACGAGTTAAGTGGTTAGAATGAAAGTAGTAATAACTTCATGGAATTTTAAAAATATAAAAAAAAAAAGAAAAAAAAATTTGTTACATTTACATAAATGGAGTTGTTACACCAAATATCCTTGGTACTTTTTGTAATAACTTATGGGATATTAAAGCAAAGATTAGATTACTGGATACCTCACTATGGTGTCCTTGTATAAAGAAAGAAAATTCTCCAGGATTATTGAATTTAATCACCTTAAAGTGATATTCCAAAATGGCATGACATGATACCAATCAATCCATTCTCAGTATCACATCAAAGTCTACCATATCTAGACAACGGGGTAAAATAGGTATCACATTCTGACACTATCATATTTGGTATCTGTCTCAATTCTTTAAATTCTTTGGCATGCCTATCCTTTTCACTTTCAAGCAAAAATTGTCACATAAATATTTTTTTAAATGTTACAACATTCAATCAATCTTATACTAGAAAATTTAGCAACTTGAAATATAAAGGAAATTGAAACCCCATAAAATCCCTCAGCAACACTTGAAGTATAAATATGTCCAACTCATATCCATACTAAAGATTATACTAAATAATCCTTTACTCCGATAGCCACAGAGAAACCTAATGCTCTAACACCAACTTGTCACGCCCCTAATTTTAGAGCACGTGAAACACATAATTTACGATCATATATTTTTCATAACATGTATAATACACTCTTTTATAGATAGGTATTCTCATGTATACAAAATATACACACCAAGTCTATAAACATCAAAGTACAACAGAAGTAGGGATCCTGCGTGTGGCGTTCAGATCATACTTTATAATACAAATATAAAATAATTAAAATACTGTGAGCCTTGGAAGCAACGTAGGCTCACCCAGAGAGTATGACACCTAATTGATCACGTAGCTACAGGACCAAACTCTGTATTCTTATTTGAAAAAATATAAGTATCGTGTAGTGAGTTTGACAACTCATTGAGCAAATAATACCTCCTATGACATTTTAGGTCAATATATGGATATACTCATATTTTAAAATTTGTTACATAGAAAATACAGTTCGGAAGTACATTCATATGGGACCCGCATTTCAAATATTCTCAAAATAAAGAATATTCAGATATCCAAAACCATATACTATATTAAATGATCATTAAAAAAATATTGTTATGCATCAAAAAATTTCTCATAAAACATTAGGAGGATCCCATATCAAAACCACCATATCAGAGTTCAAGCCCTTCCGTACTTTGGCGGTGTAAGATTTGCCTATACTTAGCATCCCAGCTAAGGTTTGCCTATCATCATTCAAGAAGACACGTGAAGGGACTCTAATATGGACAATTTCCCAATCACACAACAAGGGAAGGTAAATCACATATCATATAGTCGGCATCTCGCTCAGATAGGAGGCATCATGTTTTTCTTCACATATCATATCCCGTGTGTTGGCCTTCACACGAGGCTAATACCAACTCTGCTAGCTGAGGTATCACGGTGCACCAAGGCTAACATCACCTGCTATTAGAAAATAGTGTTTCCAATATGATTCCTCCACAAAAATCATATTTGCACATATGCCATATTGTTCAAAACAGAGGTTTTAGTATAATATAGAATTTTCAGTCTCAGTACAATTCTTCTGTTAGAAATTTTTCAATCAGGATAATTACATATACATGCACATTTCCAAGGCAATCTTATAGACTTACATATCAATGCTACATGCATAATATATTTCCTTTACCATATAATGAGAAATACATTTAAAATCACATATTCAATGAGTTCAAAAATCTATTTTCAAAATAATACTATTCTTGAGTTATATACCAGATTGTAAACAATTCAGATAATTTAATCCATTTTAGAGACATATAAAAGTATAAATAACTTGTAGACATAATCAATTATACATTTAAAGTTCAAGAAGAGCATAGGGTAAGGCTCCAGGTTGGATAGCCCTTAAATACATTTTTTCAATTCAAATTTGATCAAATAGACCTCAAAAACGAGTTCGGAGAGTCCAAAAACTTAGAAAATGACTCCAGAATCGCAAAATTTGGCTTTCGGAAACATGGTTAACACTGGTGAACTGATGGGTACTATTTACTGTGGGAAAATATTATTTATACTAGTCGGATTTACTGTTCACAATGCATGAAATGTTGTCAGATGGCCGAAAAATTTCATATCCTAAGATTTATCTATCTACTAAATCCATTTACGGTGTCAGATTTTCAATTTGATGTCTCTAAATAAGAGTTTCAGAGTTTACCTTTTTCTAAGATTTTTTACTTCTGATCTACAATGATTCTGCGGTTGATTTGAAAAATTATTAAGCCAATATCGTAGTACTCTTCGTCTTGAATCCAGTGATACCTTTAGTTTTCAGATCGGAGGCTCGAAGGTACTCCAGATGTAGAGAGAAAAAATGAAGAGAGAGAAAATACTATTCTTCGTTATTCATTCGATTTACGGAGATTTTATAGATTTCTTTCATCTCCCCCTTTTTCTTTTTCTTTTTTTATTATTTAATTATTAAATAGTTGAATTTTTTTATATATACATAATATTATTTTTCATCCTAAAATATCCTAAAAATTTCAAAAAATTTATATTCTTACAAAAATTTAGTTGAATTCTTAAATCATGATTTTTCGTAATAAAATTTTAATAAAACAAACCATAATATAAAATAACTTAATGCATGTTAAAAGAAAAAAAATTATAAAAATAAAATAAAAATTTATTTAAAGCCAAGTATAATTATTTTAAACAAAACTAAATTACTTTAATTAAAACTGTATTTACTTTTAGCAATACATAATCATTTAAAATAAAAATATTTTTTTATAGCAAAATATTATTATTTAAAAATTACGTGATATTACGAATAAGATGTAGATATATATGTGTTTGACTTTTGTATGGATGTTTTGATTAATGATGTGTATATGAACTTAGAATTGTATAAGTATTAATGGTAAACCTTAAACGTTAATTATGCTTGGTTAAATTAATTGAATTTTATAATGAGTTAAGTAGTTAGAAGTAAAAAAATAACAACTTTTTGGGACTTTACAAATATATATATATATATATATATATATATATATATATATATATATATATATATATATAAATGAAGTTGTTACAGGAAGCTCCTAAATCTCTCTCATGATTGCTCAAAACATTTTTATGGATATTTGAAAAGAAAATAAAGGATATCAATGTCTCAAAAAAATCAACTTAAGAATTAATTCCAAATAAAATTAATTTTTCTCTAATAGAATCCAAACCAAATCCACATGCTCCCTTTTTTTGTATTTTTTTTAATTTTGAAAATAACATACAATATTAGTTATGATGAAAGCTCCAAATACTTTTATGGATTAAAAGAAATCCATCTTTCAAACTAACAAAGCCAAAATACTAAAGGGAATAAAAGAATGCACTAAATTCAAATGAGTCATCCTGAATGCTAAAGGGGAAAGAACTATAATATACTACTTGTGAGCATTGTGCTCAAACCATACAATAATACACATATGCATGAAATAGAACTTTAGAAGTTCTAGACAAATTAATTTATCAAAGTGCCAAAACACCAAACCTAGACTACCAAATCAATGGCTAAAACCAACAAAAAAGAGACAAAAAGGAAATTACAAGAATTTTTTAGGTTAGCTATAGAAAATATCCGTAGTTAATCTCAAGCTAACCAAAATAACTGGGGATTGGATATAGATTTGCTTGTAGCCTAATCCTAGCTTCATATTAGTTGTGAAAATAATCCACATTTAATAATTTTTAATCTTTTGCTAATCTCTAGCTATTTTTTTAATTAACGTTAAAGCATTCCTCAGCTAAATTATGGCACCTTTATGTTTAAAGGACTATTTTTTTTATTATATGGTTATTAAGAAAATTAATGGAGTAGGAGTGTGATTAAGAATTCTTTGAAAAAGTAAATGTAAGTTATGAGATATATGGATGTAAGAGCTAGGTTTCCTTTTATATATGTGTTCAGTTTTATCTTGATTTATACTACAAGTGAATTTTCTTAAACTTACTAAGCCATAAGAATAACATACCACATATTTATATCATCACTCCACAAGAGGTTACATTAGTGTTAGAGTTATACAAGAGTAACACTAAATACTACTCACGGCATCAAAATAAAATAGCACTAGGAATTATTCTTTCAAAAAGATACACTGGTTACACTACATATTGTACATCCTATTGACTAAGCCCTCGCCTAGTACCACACCCCTAGGGTGCATGGGGTGATGAAGGGGATGGTGCCGACGCTGGGATCTCTACTACGTTCATTATCATTACATCTTGTAAGACGGTGAACTAGCCTAGGAGGGGCACATCCACTACCTGTACCATTAACATCAGTGTAGGCATCTCAGTTGCTATTATCTGAACACATCACCAAAATTAATGAGAATAAAATCTCAATAGGTCTAATATAACACCCAAAAATCTGTTAATAATATTCACAAAATAAAATAGTAGGAAAGGGTTTAAAAGAGTGAAGTGAGGGAGTTATAGGGAAATAAACATGAATGTTTAATAAGGACTTTCTCATTTTTGGAAAGAATTATTAAGGAAGAAATAGTGTTTTCCTTGACTACAAGGCCACAAATAGACAACAACAATAGAAATGTGGAGCCATGAAGAAAGTTGCACAAAAACCCATTGAAGTAAGGCTCAAGAAGGGATTAAACACTTTGTGAGTTTTCTCTAAACTAAACAAGGCCTTAACTAACCCCCTTGGTTACAATGAAATGGAATGGCATTTTTGAAATTGTTAGACAAAGTGGGGGTAAGGGTTAAGGGGTGAGATGGCTTGTGAGAGAAGCTTCAATATTTTAATCTATTTTCCCCTTGACTTAGTGGCCAAGTCACCACTCTTGCAGCCCAAAGAAGAGAACTCCACGGCAAGAAGAAGAAAGAAGAAAAGAGAGAGAGAAAGAAGTGGGTGTGGAAGTGAAGAGGAAGAAGAAGAGAGTTTTGGGGAAAAATCTCTAGAGAGAGGAAGAAGCTAGAACAAGAGTGAAGAAAACAAGCTTGTAGAAGGAAGGTAAGATCAACACTCACTTTTATGTTCAATGGATGGATGTTTTAATGGCTGGATGATTGTAAGCATTTAAAGGTGTAAAGATGTGGATAGAACCTTTATTAGAGTAGTTATAGCATTGGTTTCTGTGTCTTTTCTAAATCTTAGTTAATTACCAACATTATTAGGATGTTAGTGAATACAGGAAGGACCCTCCGACCAAGGGCCCTCAAAGGGTGGGTGAGTAGCTGGAGGGGTAAGGCTCACGCCACATTGATAATTGCAATTGAGAGAGATTATCGGCCTATGAGCCACTGTGAGTGACAACAAGCCACTGAGTGTGGTACAGACTCTAGAAAATGTTTTCTGTAGCTTATACAGCTGGACATAGCATCTGAGTTTTCGCATACTTATATGTTTTGGAATGTTGATCTTGCTGGAATTTTATATCTCACTATGTTTTAATGCTATGTTCAGATCAGTAGAGATGGCATTTGTGGTGCTGACGCTACTTCTGGAGCTGCAGATTGTTGATGTTCCTTACTTGGGATAGTTTACCATCATTGTGAACCTGATGGTGATTAGTATGATAGAGGTCCCTACTCCTGGCCCGCCTCCTCCACCAGCAGTACCCCAGGGGTGACGGCCAGGGTTGAGTCATAGGATAGCTTGCTATGTATAGCTAACTCGAGTTATGTAAATGGGCTAACCCCATTGTTTTGATGTAACCCTACGGTACTCCGCCTTTTTGTGTTGTAAGCTTAGTATCTCGGGTTACATATGGATGTATATAAGTCGTTAGACTCTGATGTATATAATTTTGAATATATGAATGTATGGGTTGCTCAGCTTATGGAATATCTGATCTCTTGCATTTACATATAAAAAAAAATCGGGCGTTATATCTAACATTAACAATTTATAATGAAAGTAAAACAAGTGACGTGTTCAGCTATATAGGCTACAGAAAACATTATTTAAAGCCTTAATCAGTGCATATAATATAAAATTATTGAAATGCATACAACATGCATACACCAAACATTTCTCGGTTGTTAATAGGTCACTGTCATTTGGTCGGAGTGGCCATAACCCATGGCTCACTCAAGGCTAATAAGGTGTCTCCTATTCGGTACCGTCTCACAGCCATTACGACCTCTCAGGTCACCTTACCACCACAAGGTGCCGCATGTCCCTAGGTCACCTTGCTACCATAAGGGTCATCCCAATATCTTATTTCAAAATATAGGTGGATCACTTACACATCACACCATCATATATGCCACTTATGCTTTTAAGCATTAACTTCATATGCATCAAATACACCTTTAAAATCATGCATCTCATGAATATGCAATTTACCCATATATCATACATGCCTTTCCTTAGGTCATTCAATCTCATATTTTCATTAATGCAACATATATACAACACACACACATGCCTCATCTGCTGTACCTCATCCATTTACCATGCATGTATTTCACACACACACACTTCTCATTCATATGCATCTCATCAATGCATCTTGTATACAATTTACACACACACATTTGCTCTACATAAACTTGATCAATACATCACACATATATTTCATACACATCTCATCTATATGCCTCTCATTAATGCATCATGCATCCATTTCACATATATCTTATCTATATGCCTTTCATCAATGCTTCATGCATCCATCTCACATACATCTTATATATATGCAATATATGATTTAATTTCTCAAAATAAAATGTTAGAATTCGCACTACAATGCATCATTAACCAGGTGTTTATTTATATTTTAGTTTTTCTTAACATCATCCATTCATTAGGGTTCATTTAGAGCCTTCAAAATGCAAAACAGGGCAATTTCAACCTCAAGCACGGCTTGCCCGTGTCACAGGGCACGACCATGCTTCAAATTATGCAAATTGTGCTGTAGAATCTCAAAAACAGCCCCTAGCACGGCCTGGTCATGTCTTGAAACACAGTCGTGTTTCGGGCTGCAGTCTCGCGACAAGCCTGACCTTTCTTCACTCTTTAGGCTATAACTCCCTCATTTCAAATCTGATTAAGGCAATTTCAGTGTCTATAAAAACCTAAGACAATTATCTAAAACTTTTATGTTCACTACGTTTACATATTTAAAATAGATTTAAATATAAAAGTGTTTGAAATCTAACATCATGATTCAGCGCATTAAATCTGACCTTTCTTCACTCGTTGAGGCATAACTCTCTTATATTAGGTCAGATTAAAGTGATTCTAGAGGGGTTTTAACCATAAGACACAAATATACAACTTTTTTGTTGAAGACATCTTCTAATTTGTCATAAATCGAGAAATACAGATTCATCCATTCAGACCATCGAATTTTATCCATCCAAAGCCAATTTTCAGCACAAAACATGCAATACATATGCATTCAAACCTTTGCTCTACATGTATATTCATATGATAGAATACATGCATAAGATACCTCCATCAATAAAATTTACAAGTATACATATACACATACATACACATATGTCATCAAGATTTCAAGCCTCATAATAAATTAATGTTAAACCTACCCTAAGAACTCCTTGGATTCCTTCTTCTTGATGCCTTTCTCTCTCTCCTTCTTCCTTCTTCCTCTTCTCCTTCTTGGCTATGTTTTTTTTCCGCTCCCCCTCCCCCTTTGATCAACTTATTGCATCTTATCCTAATATATTGATAAAATAACATTCCTTCTAGAACCTTACTCCTTCTTATTCTTTGCCACTCATTTCTCTAATTACTACAAGATTGCCATACCATTAGAATATGACTAACCCCTTGATTAAAGCCTTGTTTGGCTTCTTTCAATTCCCCAAATAAAACTTAGTAAATCTTAGAGACAACTTTTATTCATAATTCTAGCCCCTCTCTCACTACTTAATTCTATTCTAAGAGGTTAAAAAAATTAGGGTTTCATCCTTCCTATTTTTCTCCTAAAAGGAGAATTAATATTTTCCCCCCATCCTTTGAACCTAGAAAATCATGCCATAACATAGAATTAATTGAGGGATGTTACAATGGAGACTACAACACTATTTTCCAAATAAGTCGGCATCATGATAACAGAATCTCAATGTTGCAATGCCAGATTTTCAAAGTGTAACCCCAAGATCCAAATAGGTCAATGTCACAATGCC
Organism: Gleditsia sinensis; assembly: GCA_037074535.1. Classification (NCBI taxonomy): domain Eukaryota; kingdom Viridiplantae; phylum Streptophyta; class Magnoliopsida; order Fabales; family Fabaceae; genus Gleditsia; species Gleditsia sinensis. The sequence continues at coordinate 40,787,162 of CM073466.1, read as the reverse complement.
AAGTTTAGAAGTCGCAATGCCAAAATAAGAAAATGCAAACCTAGAATCCAAAAAGTCCAATGCCACAATGTTAGACTTTCGATGCCGCGATGCCAAGAAAAATTATGAAAATGCCCCTCATCATATTAAATCTCCAATTGCGAGAGTTTTCCAAGAAACTTACCATTTTTCCCACTTTCATTCCTCTATCTACTCTAATTTAAGAGTGTTTTGATGTGGACCATAAGATTTCTTTAGAAAAATGGTTGAAACATTATTGAAAAATTTTAAGAAAAAATCTTAAGAAAGGTGAGTTTAAAAAAACTTTACTTAGAGAGTTCTAATTGAAAAACTCATCATAAATCGGTCCAGGAGCTATCAAAATGTTATGAACCAAAATTTTGCAATCAGGCGATACCTTTGGCTATTGCCATGAATAGTATCGCCACCATCGTGAAAAGTAACAACCTTTAAGGGATGTTTTATAGGTTTTTGGAGCTTCTTAACATGATTTTGGAGTTTGTATATGTCACGACCTAGATTCCTAAGCATATGACCGGCATGAAATGAGGCGTTTCCTTATCCCATAAGTCTTCCTACATGATGTATTGCAAAAACTAAGAAATGTAAGTATCAAAATATAGAACAACCAAAAATTTATTAAAACTTTAACTTCTCTTTAAACATAAATAAGATCTGGCTTCAACACAATGAAAATGAAATCAAACTATTATTTATATAAACAAAACTTTCTTACCATTTTTCTCAATTTAATTCTTTAAAAGTATCAAGAGATTTTTTAATATTTTATACAAAGCATCATATATACAGTTATACATCTGCACACCAGAAACGTGGATCTTGCTTGTAGTAATGGAGCGACTCTAGAAGTTTAATAAACATACAAGAAAAAAAAATCAATGAACACCTCCGTTGCAGCACTCTACTTCTAACGATAAAACATATAAAAGAGAAGAAATGAATCATGCAACTCATCGAGTAAATAACACAACTATAACATCCCAAGTAGTGTTTTATATATTATATATCTTTTAATATTCACATTTACTCTATTTGTACAATTGTATTAAATTAAAGGTTTAGGACATTATAGCTTATGTTTTCCAAATTTCATAAGTCTTAGCCCATTAAATTTTTTTTGTGGTGAAATCATTCATTAAACAGTTTTGCAATTTGGTCCAAACATCTACTTGTCCTTATGAGCTCTATAAATAAATCAATATCACATTGGGTCTCTCAAAGATCTTTTTCTCCTTTTCATACGTTATCAAATAACCTTTTCTCGTGTACTACAAACACTTTATGCACTACTGAAAATAAATCTTTGTATGTAGCACTGCATTTAGATAAGATAAAACTTTATTATCTTCATTAAATTTCTTACAATTATTTTAGCATATCACAATATCATTCTTAACTATTCAGTTAACTTATTCAATTGTAATGTAATTACTAAGGATTGTTTATGTTACTTTAACTTATTGAATACATTGACCAAGATTAGAATTTTATTTGATTTACTCTATTTTATTTGTTTTATCTCATATTATATTTTATTTGGTTTTATCATATTTTAGCTCATTTTATTTTATTTTATAGTAATTTACATTATTCAATTTAGAGAATCCTATATTAGAATCATGAGTTTTTCTAAACACACAATAAGGGATGGGTAAATCAATATTCCTTATCAGCCTCAATATAAGGTTGGGAGGAGCTTCCCGCAACTCCTTAACCATTACATATTCCAAGCACACAGCAAGAGACGGGTAAATTGTAATTACTCTATATTTTTTTATCACACTAATGAAGTCATTGCCGACTATTCTCTAATCCATTCATTTCACCATATTAATTTCTCAATTTAAACAAAAGCAAATTGATATCAAATAGTCGTATCTATTAATATTAATGATGTCGTTAGTTCATATACATATCATAGTGTCCTAGGTGTTACCTGTAGTACAAAAGCATACATATATCTATGCCCTAATCATCCATATTAGCCTCATCTACCCAACATATGCTAAAAATCAAAGTCATCGAAAAGAGCTGCATGTTATCACTGCTTATCTAGACATGATGTGGAATTATAGTGAGATAATAATCTCAGTAGGTTCAACAATAAATCATAATTTCACATACATAACTCATCATGTCTTGCTCAGCTATATAAGTTATAGAATTTATCAGGCCACAGCAATGCACCATATTTATGCATATGCAAATCATGTAGCAATTACATGTATGGTATGTATAATCATTTTCAAATATCATGGGCATGAATAACTGTTCAAATATATCAAGGGCATGATCAACTATTTCAAAAAGTTATGGCAAGTCAAAATCATAACTTCATCATATAATGGGTATTAAATACGTAGATCAAGCATGGCTACCCTGTTCAAAGCGAGTACTATCTACTTATTCGGCACGGGCCTCTCTTGCTTTGTTCGACATGTCAAAATTCTCTTTCTTTTTTCATCATCATCATAACTGTTGAATAGGGTGTCCTCTATTTAGTACACCATACATGGAAGCTATGTGACCATGCCATTTTCTTTTCTTTTCACATTAATAGCCAAGATATGATTTTCAACAAAATATGCCCAATATGCCCACATGCCACAATTCATCAAAGCATAGTCATTTCAAATATCATTTATAAAACATAACCATGCCAAAATCACACACTTAGGATGGTAAAGAATTCATGCAATGTGTAACATCCCTAATTTCGTTTCATGTATTAATAAAAGTACAAAAGTATTCAAAGTAACATCCCTAAGTTCGTTTCCTTTATGGATAAACATACATAAATATTTAAAGAAATAAAATTTATTAGACAATTTTTAGATACCTAAGGAAATATAATCCTTAGAAATTCTTCAACTTACGTGTATGCATAGAAATGTTCTAACATTAATGGAATAGGTAAAGAGAGAAAACCTAAGAGAAAATATTAGAAATAAACATGCCAAAGAAATTTGAAATTCTTGGATAAGGAAGATAAATTTTTGTGAAGAAAGTAAAGGTCTTAAAATTTCAAGAAGATTGGATTAGGGTAATTTTTCCTGATTTAAAAGTTAAAGTTACTAAGTTTAGTATCTCCACCCATAAATTGGGCTTTCACTTATGGACAATTCAAATAGAGATTTTCCACTTAACATAATTTTTTAGCAAGCCCATTGGATAACCTAAGCAAGAAATAAAACATAAACTTGGACTAGGATATAGAAATTGGACCGGTAGCCCAAAAATCATGAAAATGTGACCAAGCCCATTATGAAATGTAGAATTTTAACCAAAGTAAAGAAAATGGACAAGAGTGAGTCCAAATCCAATAAAAAAATAAAATAAAAAATTAAAATAAATTGATAAGATAATGGTGTAATCAAGATTAGGTGAAATGGCATTAAGACAAAAATTTAGCAAGTGGTATGATAATACAAGGCTTTAGGACAAAACATCTATATCCTACACTCATAATTTTAGCAAGTGGTATGCTAATACATAGCATTAGGACAAAACATTTCTATCCCACACAAATAATTTCAACCAAATAATGGAGATTGAAGGGCTAGAAATTTTCCACTTAAAAAGGCAAACCTATCATAATTGATTAAGACAAAAGAAAAAGTAAATGAATCCCTAAATCAAAGGGACCTTGTCCCATATCTTAAGAACATATTATCATAATTTTCAAAATACAAATCTCCTTTTCCTATGCATATCTTGACTAAGGAAGAGGAAGACAAGAACATAAGTTGTTTGTTTTCCAAATATTCAACCAAGTGTAACCTAATTGTGATAAGGTAGACCCATGATCATGAAAGGTGAATTATTTGGTGGTCTATATAAGAAAACCCACCTTTACAACATTAGAATTTCGTCCAAGTGAGGAAGAGGAAAAATAGAAGCAAGGTAGAGTGAGGAAAGGTGAGGAAGAAAGGAAGAAAGAGGAAGGAGAAGTTTAGGGGACTAAGTGCTCTAGGTACGTTTAACAATATTTCTTTTTGAAGAAAAGTTTTGCAACTTGTAATATTTATATGTGATTTTGATCTTAGAACTTTGATGATTGGTCATGGATGTTGCTATATCATGTTACATATTATGTATGTTTGAATACTTAGGTTGGTGTAGATAGTTCTGCATGGGTATGGCTATGGGTGGCAGAATTTTAAGCTTCTGTGTTTTAATTTTTGGGAACATTCTATAGGGAATATAAACAAATGGTTAACATAACAAATGTACATTTGTGTCTCACGGATTTTTGGCCACTGGAAGCATTCAATTTAGAGTTCATATGAGGTAGATATGCTTCGATTAGTAAACAAAGGTCAAAAAATGGTTAATTAGGGAAGAATATGTTAGGATAGCTTTGGTGTTTTAATTTCTGGAAACATTCTATAAGGAATTAAAATAAATGGTTAACATATGAATTATAGATATATGTGTCACGGATATTTAGCCACTTGAATCACTTAATTTGGAATTCTTATGAGGGTGATATGGACCGATTAGTAGGTAGAGGTCAGAACCTACTTGAGAAGAAATAACCTATACTTTGAGGGAGTAATATCACCATGATCTCTTAATATTTTATTCAACTGTTCAACATAATAGTTTTATATAATTGTTTTATCTTTAAATTGACATCAAGATCACCTAACTCAGAGTTAAATGGAGGGAGTTATCCTTTGATTAGTAAGAAAAGGTCAGATAGGATGAAAACCTGCATCAAGAAAATAAATGAATAAAATTAATATTTAAAAAGAAGAAGAAGAATTTTATAAATGAAAATAATAAATCACTAGTATATGCTATAACCATTGCCAATGCATGAACTTCTTACCATTCTAAGTGTGTAATTTTGACATGGAAATATTTTGATGAAACATTATGGTATGTGAGTATAATGAACATACTTGTTATTACAAATCATATTTTTGGCTATTGATGTAAAAAGAAAAGAAATAAGCACGGTCACATGGCGATCTGTGTGGTGCACCAGTAGGGGACGCCCTACCAATGGTTATTAATATGTCAATGAGAAAAGAAAGAGAAAGTGTGCCATGTCGGACGGAGCGAGATAAGCCCGTACCGGAGAGTAGAAAAATACTCACCTTGACCGGGGTAGCTTGATATGAGAATAAATTGATAGTCATCATATGATATTATGAAAATAATCAATCCTGTCATACATGTCATTACTGTACGATTCTCATGTGCATAGATATAGTGCATTCATGTGACCAAAGTTATTTACTGTAGTTTATACAGCTGAACATGACGTGATGACTATATTGATAATGATTTATTGTTGAACTTACTGGGATTTAATTCTCACTATATTTCCATGTCATGTTCAAAAAATTAGTTATGCAGATTTTTCTATAGCTCTGGCTTTTAGTGCACGTTGGATCGAGTTATTCTATGATGGGCGGATCCTCAATAAAATGTTTGTGGGTGAGTTGGCACAGATCCCTGTGAAGGTGCAACCACCCGCACCCAAATCTCCAGAATTGGTCAACTAGAATAAATAAGATGTAGATATTTATGTGTTTGAAATGTTGTACGTACGTTTTGATTAATGATGTGTATGTGAACTTTATATTGTATAATAATAAATAAATAAATAAAAAGTTGTTACATAATGGCAATGGCTAGGTCTTAAATTAGGGTTTTCTCAAACATCCTTTATTTGGCTTATAGAGATTCTTCTTCTTTCTTAATATTATTTTATTTCTTTGTTTTCTTTTATTTTTAGCCTCTAGCCCATTTTCTCCTAAAATAAATCATACTTAAATTATTCTTCAACATGTGGCCTTAAAATCTTATTACTAAAATTTCTTTTGAAACCTTTTTACTTAAAATATTATTTATGGCTTTATATACTTCTTATCCATTAATTCCTTAGAGTTTTGGTACTCTTTTTTATTAGAAATTTCCATCCATTCAAGTTGTAAGACCTAAAAGACATTCTGGCTTTCGAGAGCCAGACTTTTTGTTACTATGTAGACTTTATATTTCTTATTTGGACTCCAATTTTGGTTATTACATAGCCTATAGAAATATAAGACAGAAATCAATAATTTTTATGTTAATAATTTTGGAAAATACCTACGAAATTTGGGTGTTATCAAGCCCCTAAGTTCACTGTTATTTCACCTCGGGTGTTTACTTACTAATCAGGTCATAACTCCCTTATATGTACTCCAAATTGGTTGATTCCAGTAATAAAAAATCCATAAGACATATATATATATATATAGATTTGTTGTGTTAACTATTTCTTTTAATTTCTTACAGATTTGTCCCATAAATTCAAAAATAGAAAACTCCTCTTACATTGCCCTAGGTTTCCAGCCTTTTTACTACTAAAATTTCTTTTCTCATAAATTCTTAGGGTTATGCTTAGGCATTCTAAATCTCCAAGATTCTAGTCACTCAAATTTTAATCCTCAAATTAAGTTCATTCTTTTATCCATTTAGTCCTCTTTAATTTCATCATCATCTATTTCTAAATATTTACCTATCCCTACTACATTAGTCAACTTCGCATCACTAATAATTATTACATTTTCATGCATGGTCACCACATTAATTTTTCTCCTAAGCTAATCCTTGGTACTTTAACTAATTCCAGTGCTTTCAATGGCATTCTTAATCATCCCTTAATCCTTAACTTTTGGTGATTTTTCCACTTTCTCTATGTTATTTATATTGACATGGTAGGCAAATTTTAGTTATACTTATTTCTCCAAAATTCCACCATCTTGATCCTAGGTTTTCACGTCATCTCATACGTTTTCTTCAAGCTCGTAAAATCCTTGTTTATAAATTACTATTTACATAAACTCTTTTGCACACTTTTGTTGTCCAGTGACATTAATCCATATAGAAATTTTAAGGCATTACAATATTCAGGTTATAGTCGAGTCAGATCTTGTGATAATAATCAGATCATAATTCACTTATTTGGACTCCGATTGAGATTATTAAAGAGCCTGTAGAAAGCTAAGAAAATTATCCACATTTTCATGTTAACCACCTAGACAAATTCTTAAGCAATCTAGGAGTTATAATGCTCTCAAAATTAGTGTCACTCCACCACGAGTTAATTCTGACCTATTGTTACTAATTATTTCATATCTCTATTGTATGGACTTGAAATTAGGTAATTTAAAAGCCTGAAGAACTGTAAGACACAGGGTTACAATTCTTATGTTAAACATTTCTTCAATTTCAGTATGAAATTTACCCAGAGATCCAAAAATAGAACGTGTTCCTACACTGTCCAGGGTTCCAGCTTCTTACTACTTTCATATTTCTTATTGTTTATTATCACTATAACTAGGCACATTTGGTCTCCAAAATTTCCAGTTATTCATGCCTTAACTCCTAGATTACTCCTCTAGCAAGTTTTAGTTGCATTCATCATACAACCATCTATCATAACATATTTCATCATGCGCTTCTTCCAAAAATCAGAATCTTTAGCAAGCAACATCAAGCATGTTTCATCAATTAAAAGTCACAAGGTTTTTTCAATATTTTAAGCCTTCACTTATTCCACCATCATATCCTTTTTTCATCAAATTTAATTTACCATAGCCAAAACACTTAAAGAAGAAAATATGGTAGCCCTAAAGTTTTGCCTCCCATAGTAGAGCCATGCAGAAATTCAAACCAACCCAAGCAAACATACAATCATTACATGCAAGATTCACATATAGAAAGATATAGACATCCATGGCCAATCATCAAGAGCATCAATAGTATAAATTGTAACATCCCAAATTTCATTTCTTTTATTAATAAAGGAACATAAATATTTAATTAAGGAAATAAAATTTATTAAATAATTTTTAGATATCTAAGAGAATATAAGCCTTAGAAATTCTTCACCTTATGTGTATGTATAGAAAATATTTCTAACATTAAGGGAATAGATAAAGAGAGAAAATCTAAGAGGTAAAAAATATTAGAAATAACGTCCTAATGAGGGGTGAAATTCTTGGGTATGGAAGATAAATTTTTGGAAGAAAGTAAAGGTCTTGAAATTTTAAGAAGATTGGATTAGGATAATTTTTTCTAATTCAAGAGTTAGAGTTCCTAAGTTTAACATCTCCACCCATACATTTGGGCTTTCATCTAAGGACACTTCCTATAGAGTTTTTCCACTTCACATAAGTTTTTAACAAGTCAATTGGATAGCCCAAGCAAGAGATATAACATAGACTTGGACTAGGATATAGAGGTTGGATCGATAGCTAAAAAATCATTAAAGTGTAGTCAAGCCCTCCATGAGAAGTAGAAATTTTAGCCAAGGCAAAAAGGAATGGACAAGAATGAGCCTAAATCTAAGAGGGAAAAATAAGAGTCATGTGAAGAAATAGTAGTGTAATAATAATCAAAATTATGTCACATGGGATTAGGACAAAACATCCTTATCCTACACAAATAATTTCATCCAAGTAAGGGAGAATCAAAGGCTGAAAATTTGCCACCTAAAAATACAAATCAATCATACATGAATGAGTAAAAAAAAGGAAATGAATCTCTAATTAAGGGGACCTTGTCCTTGGTCTTGAGAATATTTTATCATAATTTTCAAATAAAAAATCCTTTTTTTGTTGTGCATATCTTGACTAAGGGAGAGGGAGACAAGAACATGAGTTGTTTTCCCCCAAAAAGTAACCAAGTCAATCTTAATTGTGATAAGGTATATCCATGATTATGAGACGTGATGCACTTGATATTTTTTAAAGCAAAAAATGTAACATCCCTAAAATTTCGTAATTCTCATTTATGTATGGATTATTAAAAGAAATAAATGAATAAGGATGTAATTGAAAGGTTTTAAGGATAAAAATGAAAACTTGTTAATATTTTTGGGGTCAAATAGTAATTTTCTAAAAGTTTAGGGGTTAAAATGTAAATAATGAAATTTGCAGGGAATTTTTCTAACAATTAGAAAATTGCTAATTGGTCCTCCATCATTTATAAAAAAAAAGATAGACAAAGATTTTTGGGATGAAGGAATAGTGAATAGTAATTTTCTCTCTCGTTACTTTTTTCTCTAGATCTGGAGTACTTTTAAGTCTCTGATTTCAAAACTAGGGACTCAAGATGAAGAGTACTACGATATTGGTCGAATAATTTTTGAAATATGCCACAGAATCGTCGCAGATCGGAAGTAGAAAATCTTAGAAAAAGGTAAACTCTGAAACTCTTATTTAGAGACTTTGAATTGGAAATCTGACACTATAGATGGATTAAAGAGATAGATAAGCCTCAGGATATGAAAAATTTTAGCCATCTGACAACTTTTTGTGCGTCATGAATAGTAAATTCGGCCTGCATGAATAGTGATTTCCGGTGGTTAATAGTAATTCTAATTGTGAATAGTATCCCATTAGTTGACCAAGCTCTTGGAGGCCAAATTTTGCGATTCCGGAGTCATTTCCTAAGTTTTTGGATCTTCTAGACTCGTTTTTGAGGTCTATTTAATTAAATTTGTCTTAGAAAAATACATTTGGGGTTGAACAACCTAGAGCCCTAACCTTGTGAGTAGATAATTCTTTTTATGACTTATCCCATGCTCTTCTTGAACTTAAAATGTATAATTGGTTCTGTTTACAAATTATTTATACTATCATAAGTTTCTAAAATGTGTTAAAATATATGTTTTGCTTACGAACTGGCACATAGTTCAAGAAGAGTATGGTTTTGCAAATAAATTTTGAAACTCATTGAATATGTGGTTCTAAATGTATTTATCATTATTTGGTAAAGTGAATATTATGTGCATGAGGCATTGATTTATAAAACTATAAAGTTGCTGATTATGATTGAATGGCAAGCGTAAAACTCATGGTGAGTTGTTTGATAATTATACATTGTATTTGATGAATATGCATATATATATGTATATATATATATGTATATATATGTATATACATATATAAGATATATGTATATACATATATATACATATATATACATATATATACATATATATATATATATACATATATATACATATATATATATACATATATATACATATATATATATATATATAGTATATATATATATATATATATATATATATGTATATATATTATATGTATGGATGAATATCATCGGGTTGTATGGTTTATGACGATACTGAGTAGGGGACGCCCTATTAGCCTGAGTGAGCCAACAGAGGGTCGCTCTAACCGGATGACAGTGGTAATATGAGAAGTTAGATGTGTGATGATTTCACATTCCCAGATCACTTATTGTGATTGTAGTCGATCGGTCACTTTGCATATAGCAAATGAGTGAATTGAGTGTATTAAGAGCTGTAACATGCTTGAGCATTATGTAAAAAGGGTATATTTTTAGTGCATATATAGTATGTTAATTATGCATCAACACAAGTTATAACTTTATCTCAAAAACTTAATATTTTGTTGTAGCTAATATGGCTGAACATAACATCATCCCTTGTTGTATGCTTGGGAATATTTGTTGGTTCTAATATGCGATACTCTTAATGTTTTCATGTGATATATTTTAATGCATAACAACATTTTTTTTAATGATCATACCGTATTGAATATGGTTCTAGATATCTGAATATCATTTGAGTTGAGAATATTTGAAATATGGGTCTTATATGAATGTACTTCTAAATTTTATTTTCTATGTGACAAATTGTAAAACATTAGTACATCCATATGCCGACGTAAGAGGTCCTAGGAGGAATTATTAGCTCACTGAGTTGTCAAACTCACTACACAATCTTTTCACATTTTTCAGATAAGAATACATAGTCTGATCTTACAGATAGGTGATTAGTTAGGTGACATATTCTTTGAGTGAGTCTACGTTGTTTCCAAGGCTTACAATTTTTGAATTATATTGTGTTTGTATTCTAGAGTGTGCTTTGAACGCTACAGGTAGGATCCCCACTTTTGTGGTTACTTTGACATTTATATCTTGGTCTGTATAATGTGTATACATGAGAGAACCTATATGTATCTATTTCCATACAAAGAATAGTGTTATGCATGTTATAAAAAATATCTAATTACAGAAGAAAAAAAGTTTGTTTCACGTGCCCGTAAATTGGGGGCGTTACAAGTTGGTATCAGAGCATTAGGTTTCCCTGTGGCTATTGGTGTAACATCCCTAATTTGATTTCATTTATTAATAAAGGTACATAAATATTTAATGTAACATCCTTAATTTCGTTTCTTTTATTAATAAATGTACATAAATATTTAATTAAGGAAATAAAATTTATTAGACAATTTTTAGATATCTAAGGAAATATAATCCTTAGAAATTCTTCACCTTATGTGTATGAATAGAAAATGTTTCTAACATTAAAGGAATAGGTAAAGAGAGAAAACTTAATAGAAAAAATTAGAAATAACATACTAAAGAAAGACGAATTCATGGGTAAGGAAGATAAATTTTTGAGAAGTGAGTAAAGGTCTTAAAATTTCATGAAGATTGGATGGGTAATTTCTCCTAATTCAAGAGCTAGAGTTACTAAGTTTAACATTGCCACCTATAAATTAGGCTTTGACCTATGGACACTTAATATAGAGTTTTTTCACTTCACATGAGTTTCTAGCAAGCCAATAGTATAGCCCAAGTAAGAAATAAAACATAGACTTGAACTAGGATAAAGAAGTTTGACCAATATCCCAAAAATTATGACAATGTGACCAAGTCCTCCATGAAAGGTATAATATTAGCCAAAGCAAAGAAAATGGTAAGAATGAGCCCAAATCCAAGAAGGGAAAAATAAGAATCATGTGACGAAATAATAGTGTAATAATAATCAAGATTAGGTCACATGACATTCAGACAAAACATCTATATCCTACATTCATAATTTCAACAAGTAGGTAATAATACATGGCATTAGGACAAAATATCTATATCATGTGAGGAAATAGTAGTGTAATAATGATCAAGATTAGGTCACATGACATTCAGACAAAACATCTATATCCTACATTCATAATTTCAACAAGTAGGTAATAATACATGGCATTAGGACAAAATATCTATATCCTACATGCATAATTTCAACAAGTGGGTACTAATACATAGCATTATGAAAAAACATCCTTATCCTACATAAATAATTTCAGCCAAGCAAGGGAGACTCAAGGGTTGAAAATTTGCCACCTAGAAAGGCAAACCTATCATACTTGAGTAAGACAAAAGAAAAGGGAAATGAATCCCTAAATCAAAGGTACCTTGTCCCTTGTCTTAAGAACATTTGATCATGATTTTTAAAAATGACAATCTCCTTTTGCTATGCATATCTTTACTAAAGGAGAGGAAGAAAAGAACATGAGTTATTTTTCCCCAAAAAACAACCAAGTGCATCCTAATTGTGATAAGGTACACCTATGATTATGAAAGGTGAACCACTTGATAGTTTATTTAAGCAAAACCCACCCTTATAACATTATAATTTTATCTAAGTGAGGGAGAGGAAAAATAGAAGCAAGGTAGAGTGAGGAAAGAAGAGAAAGAAAGGAGAAGAAAGGAAGGAAGAAGAACGAGAAGTCTAGAGAACTAAGTACTCAAGGTAAGTTAGCTTAATCTCCACTTGAATCTATCTTTTCTCTTCATCCTTGGGGTTCAAAACTCACCCTCCTTCTCTTATTTAAGCTGATAGAAAAGCTAAGGGAAGGGAGGAATCTTGCTACTTCTTTCAAGAGGAAACAAGAAAAAGAATTCACTATGTGAGTTAGGGTGTTCTTTAGGTAGGTTTTACAATATCACTTTTTGAAGAAAAACTTTGAAATTTGTAACATTTATATGGAACTTTGATCTTAGAACTTTGGTAAAATTTATAATATTTGCTACTTTGATGATTGGTCATGGATGTTTCTATATCATGTTACATGTTATCTTACTTATAATGGATGTTTTAAACATTTCGATTGGTATGGAAAAATATTTTTATGCTGCTATTTTGTATATTTGAATGTGGTGAAAAATTAATGGAATATGATTAGATGTAAATTAAGAAGAAAATGGAAGAGGACGTAATATAATAATGAACTAAAACCTTAGGAAAGGTTTGGTTAGGAAACTGGATTTCAGAGTAACTAGGAAAGCTTATGTTTTTAAAATTTTGGGAAGAAACGGTTAGGAATTAAATGAAATGGTTAACATGAAAAATGTATATCTATGTCTCGCAAATTTGTAGCCACTGGAATCACTTAATTTGGAGTTCAGATGATGGAGATAGTTTATGATTAGTAAGCATTGGTCAGAAAATGGTTAACCAGGGAAGAATCTGTTAGGTATACTTCTGTGTTTGAATTGCTGGGATATATCTATAGGGCATTAAAAGAAATTATTAACATGATAAATATAGATATATGTCTCAAAAAATTTTATCCACTGGAATCATTCAAATTGGAATCAATATGAGGGAAATATGGTCAGATTATTAAGCAGAGGTCTGAAACTAGCTAACCAAGGAAGAATCTGTTAAGTATGCTTCTGTGTTTGAATTTGTAGTAAAAATATATAGAGAATTAAAGGAAATTGTTAACATAATAAATATAGATATATGTATCATGGATCTATAGGCTCTGAAATCACTTAAATTGGAGTCCATATGAGAGAGATATGGCTGATTAATGAGTAAACATCAGAATGAGTCTAGAATCCAAGGTGGTAAATGTAAGTATTTTTGTTTTCGATTTTTTGGGAGTAATTAGTAAGTATTCTTAAGAAATTCTAAACATGGAAGTTGTATATAATTGTCTTATCTTTTAATAGGCTTTGAAATCACCTCTTGGAGTTCGTTTATAGGAGATATGGTCAGATTAGGAAGTGGAGGTTTGAACCTACCCGAGAAGAAATAACATTGAATTTGAGGGAGTAGTAACACTATGATTACTTAAGATTTCCTTAAAATCTTCAACATAAGGGTTTTAGACGATTGTATTATCTTTCAATTAACACCAAGATCACCTCAATCGGATTTAAAATGAGGGTGTTATGCTCTGTTTAGTGAGAGAGGAAAATAATATTTAAAAAAGAAGAAGAATCTTATAAAATGAAAATAATAAATTATTAGTGTATGACATAGTCATTGCCGTTGCATGAACTCCTTACCATCTTAAGTGTGTAATTTTGACATGAAAATATTTTAAAGTGATATTTGAAATGATTATGTTTATGGCATGATTAGCAATGATTTTTGGTAATGATTATATTTTGATGAAAAATTATGGCATATAAGTATAATGAACATACTTGTTATTGAAATCATATTTTTGGATATTAATGTGAAATCATATTTTGATGTGATATTGGAAATGAATTGGTTCGCATCATGCCATAACATTTTGGACTATCACCTTAAGATGATTAAATTCAATATTTCTGGAGAATCTTGTTTTTTTTTATACAAGGAGACCATAGTGAAGTACCTAGTGATTTAATTTATGCTTTAGCAGCCCATGAGTTATTACAAAAAGGTGCCAAGGATATTTGGCAGTGATGAAAGATGTTAATATAAAGTATACTAGTGTAAATCAAGTTCCAATGGTTAAGGAATTTCCTTATGTGTTCCCTGAAAAATTGCCAAAATTACCCCAAAACGAGAAATTGAATTTAATATTGATTTACTCCCTAGAACCCAACTAGTATCTATATCCCTATGTAGAATGATATCAATTGAACTTAAAGAACTAAAAAAACATTAGTTACAAGACTTGTTAGACAAGGGATTTATACGTCCTAGTACTCTCCTTGAGATGCTCTAGTCTTATTTGTGAAAAAAAGATGGATCACTGTCGTTATGCATATATTATAAATAATTGAATAAAGTGACAATGAGTAATAAATACCCATTACCTCGTATAGATTATTTGTTTGATCAACTATAGTGTGCTCAATATTTTTTTAAAAAATTTGATTTAAGATCTGGATATCATCAATTAAGGATAAGGGAAAAGGATATTCTAAAAACTACTTTTAGAATTCGATATGAGCACTAAGAGTTCTTAGTGATGTCATTTAGTTTGACAAATGCTCCAGCTACATTTATAGACTTTCTGAATATAGTACTTAAGCCATTCTTGGATCAAATTGTAAATGTATTTATTGTTGATATATTAATATGTTCCAAGAGTTCAGAGGATCATAAACAACATTTGAGAATAGTTTTACAAACTCTAAGGGAGTATAAACTATATGATAAGTTTTCAAAATGTGAATTCTGACTTAGTAATGTTACTTTCTTAGGATATGTGATTAGTAAGGATGGTATTCAAGTAGACCCTAAGAAAGTAGAAGCGGTACAACAATGTCCATGTTGGTTCAGAAACATGAACAAATGCTTGTAAAGCATCAATCAATTCCTCAGCATTTGAAGATGAGATGAGAATTCGTCGTGCTGAGTGTGAGATAAACCTTTGTTCCACAGCTTGATCAAGAAAGAACAACAAACCATCAAAGAAGTTATTAATATTTAACAAACCTATCGGTTTGTAATGGATATTCAGTTGTGCCCAAGAGACTATTTAAAAAATCTATTCTAAAGTACTAAAACCCCTTGGTAAAGTAATGAAGGCATCAGCATTACTCATCATTCTAGCCATGCGCTCATGCATGGAAGCTACTCTAAATTCTTCTCCAATTGTCTTTCCTATGATGTTGGATATAGCTAGAGCTGTGGGAATAATACCTAGGACTTGACATCCTCCTATGTGTACAGTTGTAGACAAACACCCTATTAATCCACGATTATCTCCACCATAGTCTAAATGAATTTTTCTCCTAGCCAATACCATACCCAGATTTTGTGCAGCTTTCACATACTCTCCATCTTTTCTAGGACTGGAACCACAAAAGACACAAATATTTTGAAACTGATGGAATGCAGTTCCCTCCATAACTACACTCACCCTAACTTTGAGTATAAAGGTAAAGATACTAATGTGTGCATTTATAGAACTCAGAAAATGGCATACTTACAATAGCTATATGAATAGGCCAGCATCATAATTAGAACAGCTATGTTAAAGGCTAGTGGATATAAGCTAAATTAAAGGTGAATTTAAAAAATGATGGCACGCAGGCATTTATATAATAGTTGTGATTATGGCGCATATTAAGCACATAAAGAGAATAAGGTTAAGATATTACCAGGAATTTTCCTTTTCCTTATTGTCCTTAATGAAGCATTGATATCTTGCTTTGTGTAGAGAATTTGTAAGTGATAGGCATCATTATAAAAAATAATAATAGTGAAAATAAAAATTAGTTAGATGTTGAAGAGGGACAATCAAATGATTTATCTTGTATTCCCAATGTTCTTACTAGTCGACTATTGGTATTATTAAATCGATCAGCTATTTTGAGAATTTTAAATTTGGATTGGTTTATTTTACAATTAATTGATTATATCTATTTTGAAGCAACCAACTGTATCCTACCAATTAACTATGTGCTCTTTGTTTTTCACAAACTTTTATAAGCTTATAAATGCTTCTTTTCCATGTGATATTCTTCCACCGAATAACAGTAGCTTTGAATTAAATTTTTGCACATATATTCAAAACTTGCGGCACCGATTCTTACTGAATATAGTAGTAAGATTATGTTTATAGTTTTTTTTTTAGAATTACAGCCACCAATTTTAATTTTTTTTCAATGCTTTGTCCAAACTTCTGACTTCCTATTTTGGCACCATACTCTATTATGTATTCCACTTTTTCTGCTGCATCGTCCTTCATTAATGTTTGGTACTAAATGTAAGGTTCTTTTTCTTTATAATAAGGAGGGTTAATTTTTTTTCTTTCAAACTCAATTATTATTGTAAAGTTTGGTTTATATATATTCGTGTGTAAGAGACCAGTGTTATATCATAAGTTATCCATCTTGTATATATACATACATCCAAAAGTTACATCCATCAAAGTTTAGCAGCATATATATATACATATGTAATCCGAGGTACTGAGCATACATCACAAAAGGCAGAGTACCGTGGGGTTATATCAAAACAATGGGGTTAGCCCATGTACATTACAAAATTAGTTATATACATAACACTATCCTATTGCCCACCCCTGGCCATCTCCCTTGGGATACTGCTGGTGGAGGAGGTGGGCCAGAAGCGAGGACCTCGACCATGTTGATCACCAATAGGTTCACTATGACCGTGAACTATCCCAAGTAAGGGATGTCTACCATCTACAGCTCTAGAAAAATCGTCACCACAGCAAAAGACATCTCTACTGAACTGAACATAACATTAAAACATAGTGAGATATAAAATTCCAGCAAGGTCAACATCTAATACATATAAGCATACGAAAAAATTACATGCTATGTCCAACTGTATAAGCTACAGAAAACATTTTCTCTTTTTATGCAATAAAGGTACAATAAAGTACATGACAACCTTTTTATAGGTTATAAATCAATATCACGCATGATAAAATAAAATATGTATTTATAAAATACCTGTGCCCTTGTTCATGGCTCATACATCACTCACAGTGGCTCATAGTCCGTTAATCTCTCTCAATTGCAATCCTTAATGTGGCGTGAGCCTTACCCCACCAGCTACTCACCCAACCGTTGAGGGCCATTGGTTAGAGGGTCCTTCCTATATTGACCACTCTAGGCTATAAAGCGTCCTCTATCTCAGTACCATATTTAAGGCATGATCCTTCAGTTGCCTTACCTCGTAAGGTGCCATACTCTCGGGTGACCTTAAAGGGTAAAGGTCATCCTGGACTTGTCAATCTCCTCAATACAGCAAGGGAGACACCTGTTTCTAGGCCACCCTGCTTTAGAGAGGGTCCTCCTGACAAAGCTTAAGTCTTTTACATCTCTCCAGCCACTTAACACAACAAGAGTATGCACATTAATAACTATCTAAAGCATAAACCATACTCATCCTTAAGCGTGTTACAAAAAGTCATCATGGATGAACATACATGTCTTGATAGTCTTTCATAGTATACATACATCAATAACTCACTTGCAGCCATACATATAAGTAGTCTATAGTATGCAAATATAGCATTCATGCATCATTCTTCATGCTGACATACATGATTCAATAAACATATATGATGAAATAGATATGGCACATGCAAATATAGCATTCATGCATCATAAAACCCTCACTAACATCCCAAAAATATTGATAATTAATTAAGATTCAGAAAAGAAACAGAAAATAGAGAAAAAAGATGACACAGCATGAAGCACGTCCATGCATCAGGGCCGTGTTTCTCCCCATGTTTTCTTCTCAACCTGGCCGTGTTTAACACTTGCCAGCCCCAAGCACGGCCATGCTTTGGGCCATGTTCATTATATTTTTTTTCCAGATTTCAAGATTTCATCTTCCTAGCTCCAAACACGGCTTGGCCGTGTCTCTAAGCACGGTCGTGCTTTGAGTGCGAAAAACCCAAAAAGTTCCATTTTTCTCCTAAACCATCCAATAAAAACCAACAATAAACATACCAATGTTTTGAGTATGAAAAACAAGATTTTTCCAGAGTAAACAACCAACCAAAATATGGATATAATCTCAAAACCAACTACACAAAGTTCACCTAAAACATTATCACATGCACATGAATGAACAGTAACTATGGATGCCATAACTACTTCAATGAAAGCTCTATGAACAATAACCATGAACAGTAACCATGGATGCCATAACTGGTCATAAAGTCATCCAACCATAAATCTTAAAGGATGATGTTGATCTTACCTTTCTCTTCCTAAAAGCTTGCTTTTCCCTCTTGTTTCTGCTACTTTCTCTCTCTAGAAAGCTTCACCAAAACAGCAGATTTTTCTTCTGTCCATTAGTTTCCATAGATACTTATGAATACACAAAGGTTAGAGGAGATCAAAACCCAAAACTTACCTCTTTCCTTTGAATCTCACCCTTCTCTCTCTAGCTCTCTTCTTCCTTCTCTCTTTTTTGTTCCCTTTTCTTTTTCTTTCTCCTTTTCTCTTTCTCTTGCCGTGGAACCCCTCCTTTTTTTGCTGTTTGAGTGGCGACTTGGACACTAAGTTAAGGGAAAGATATATTAAAATAATGCAAACTTCCTCAAGAAGCCATCTATCCCTTAACCTTCACCCTTCCTTTCTCTAACAATTTCCAAAATACCACTCCATTACATTGTGACTAAAGGGGTTGGCTAAGGCCTTGTTTGGGTGAAAGAAAACTTATCAAGTGTTTAATTCCTCCGTGAGCCTTGCTTCAAAGGATTTTTGTGCAACTTTCTTCATGGCTCCTTATCTCTATTATTGTTGTCTATTTGTGGTTCTGTAAATAAGGAAATTACTATCTCTTCCTTAAATAATTCTTCCAAAAATGAGAAAACCTTTATTAAATATTCACAATTATTTTCTTATAACTCCCCCATTTGACTCTTTTTAATCCTTTCTTACTATTCCTTTTTGTGAATATTATTAACAGAATTTTAGGTGTTACACTTCTCCCCCCTTAACAGGAATTTTGTCCCCAAAATTCAAGAATTTTACCTGTCCTCAAACAACTGTGGATAAGAGTGCTGCATATCTTCCTCTCTTTCCCATGTAGCTTCCTCTTCGAATAGCCTTTTCCATAACACCTTTACCTACGGAATAGATTTACTACGTAGCTGCTTCATACTTCAATCCAGGATCATGACAGGTTCTGTTTGATAAGTCAGGTTCTCTTTCACTGCTTTTTCTTCATCCTGAATCACATGTGATGGATTCGGTAGATATCTTTGTAGTTGGGAGACGTGAAACACACTGTGCAGATTGGATAGTCTTGGAGATAAAGCTACTTGATATGCCAAGGGACCAACTTTCTTGAGTATCTGGTAAGGTCCTATATAGCATGGACTCAATTTCTTGATTTTCATAGCTCGACCAATTCTAGTGGTCGGAGAAATCTTCAAAAATACATGTTCTCCTTCTTAGAAATACAAGGGGTTCCTTCTCTGATCATAATAACTTTTCTGACAACTCTAGGCAGTCCACATTCTATCTTGTATCATTTGTATCTGCTCCGTAGTATGCTAGACTAATTCCAGACCCAACAACTTTTTCTCACCTACTTCATACCAACATAGAGGTGATTTACATCTTCTACCATACAGAGCTTCATATGGTGCCATCCCAATATCCACATGGTAACTGTTGTTGTAAGCAAACTCCACTAGAGGTAGATACTTATCACAATCTTTTCCTTGATCTAGAGTGTATGCTCTCAACATGTCTTCCATTGTCTGTATTGTCCTTTCAATCTGACCATCTATTTACGGATGATACGCAGTACTAAATTGTAATTTAGTACCGAAGGCCTCCTATAATGCTTTCTAGAATCTGGAAGTGAACCTAGGATCTCGATTAGAAATGATGCTACTTGGAATCCCATGTAATCAGACTACCTCTTTCATATACAGATGTGCCAACTTGTCCAGTGAGTAATTAATCCTTATAGGTAAAAAGTGTGTAGATTTTTTCAATCTATCCACTATTACCCATATGGCGTCATAACTCGCCTGAGTCTTGGACAATCCAGTCATGAAATCCATAGTAATGCCATCCCATTTCCATTCAGAAATCTCCAAGGAATGTAATGTCCCATAAGGCCTCTGATGTTCAATCTTGACTTTCTAGCAAGTCAAGCATTTGCTACATTTTCCACTATGTCTTTCTTCATTCCTGGCCACCAAAACGATTGCTTTAAATCCTGATACATCTTTATGGCTCCCGGATGGATAGCATATTTACTATGATGTCCTTCTTCCAAAGTTTTTGTCTTCAGGTCCTCCCCCTGAGGCACACATATTCTTCCTTGATAAAGGATGATTCCTTCTTCTGACTTTGTGAAGCTCGATGAATTTTGTTTATTCTACAGGAAAAGATCTTGTACTTGCGCTTCCTTAATCCGCATTTTCAAATCACATTCCACCCATAGCTCACCAATAAGCAAACTGCTAGGAGTAGTTATCACCGACAATCTAAAATTCCTGAATTGTTCGATCAAGTTCATCTCTTTCACTAGCATGCAACTCAAATGCAGCGACTTTCAGCTTAATGCATTTGCCACCACGTTTGCTTTTCCTGGGTGGTATTTTAGCTCAAATTTGTAATAATCAATAAACTCCATCCATCTCTTCTATCTCATATTCAATTCTTTCTTATCAAAAAGATATTTTAAACTTTTGTGATCACTATACACCTCAAACACTGCACAATATTGATAGTGTCACCAAATCTTCAAGGAAAACACTATAGCAGCCAATTCCATATCATGAGTAGGATAGTTTTCTTCATGTGACCTTAGTTATCTGGAGGCATAGGCCACTACCCTACCTTCTTACATTAGAACACATCCCAGCCCCTTCTTTAAAGCATCTATATAAACGTCAAAATGTCCGGAGGGATCTGGGAGAATTAAGACAAGAGTTGTAGTAAGCTGAGTCTTAAGCTCTAGAAAACTATTCTCGCATTCCACCGTCCACTTGATCATACTTCCTTTTCGAGTTAATTAGGTCAAGTGTAATGCTATTTGTGAAAAACCATGTATGAACCTTTTGTAATACCTTGCTAGACCTAGAAAACTTCTAATTTTGGTCACTGTCTTTGGTCTTTCCCACTTGAAGATAGCTTCTGTTTTACTAGGATCTACAGACACTCTATCCTTTGACACCACATGCCCCAGAAATTTGACTTCTTGCATCCAGAATTTGCATTTCTCCAATTTAGGAAAGAGTTTCTTCTCCTTCAAAACTTGAAGCACTAAACGAAGATGATATCCCTGCTCCTCCATACTCCTCAAGTAGCTGAGGATATCATCGATGAAGACAACCACGAACTGATCCAAATAGGATCGAAAGATCTGATTCATATAGTCCATAAAGACTGCAGGAGCATTGGTAACTCCAAACGGCATGACCAGGAACTCATAATGCCGGTATCGACATCTAAAGGTTATTTTAGGGATATCTTCTTCCTTTACTCGGATCTGATGATAACCTGATCTCAGATTAATTTTAGAGAAAATAGTTGCCCCCTTGAGCTGATCCAATAAATCATTTATTCTCGGCAACGAATACTTATTCTTGATAGTCACCTTGTTAAGTTGCTGGTAGTCAATGCATAATCGTAAGCTTCCATCCTTCTTCTCTACAAATAGCACTGGGGCTCCCTAAGGAAAAACACTGGGTCGAATAAAATTCTTCTCCAAGAGGTCTTCAATTTGCTTCTTAATCTCTTTCAACTCCACAGGAGCCATCCTATACGGGGTAATCGAAATAGGAGTTGCTTCTGGCACCAAGTCAATGGAAAATTCTACTTCTCGCTTGGGTGGTTGTTCAGTAATTTCTGAAGGAAAGACTTCCAAAAAATCATGAACTACCGAAATCCTGACTAGCTCTTACTCAGCCTCTTTGTTGAAGGTACATAAGGAAATACCGTCTAAATCCTCACCAACTAATTCCATCTAGAGTTCGTTGATCTATTTATCTATGCTTTTAAATTCCTTGTTAGATTTTGAATGGAAGACCAGAGTCTTCTTAGAACAATCTAAGAGAATCTGGTTGCTGTTGAGCTAATCCATCCTCAAAATTACATCTATATCCTTTAGGGGTAAACAAATAAGATCCACGATAAAGGATCTACCATATACTTTGACTGGACAATCTTTACAAACTGAAGAGATGATCACCTTCCCTCTTGTAGGGGTTAACACTATTAACTCATATGTTAACTCAGACACAGAGTAGAGCAGCTTCCCCATACAAACAGATGATATGAAAAAATGACTGGCACCCGAATCAAAAAGAACAATTAGAGGATAGCAGTGAAGATAGCACGTACCTTGCATTAGATCAAGAGATTACTTCGCTTCGGTCCTGCTTAAAGTAAAACCTCTCCCTTTAACTAGTTGAGTTTGTTCAATCTTCTTCCTATCCTCCAAGGGATAACAGCGAGCTATATGACCTTTCTGCCCACATCGGAAACGAGTAACTAGATCATGGAAACAAGGTCCATTCCTATGCTGTCGCCCATATATTTTGCACTCTCTCCCAACAAAAATTCTGCACCGAAGGTATAGCCCCTATGGCCAAGGGTTTCTTGCCTGCAGTAGTGTTTCTTCCTATAACAAAACGATCAGGAGCTGAAAACTCTCTCTTTCTCTTCTGTGGCGCCCTTTTGTCTTTTTCTTCCTCTACTGCCTTCAAACTTTTTTCCAGTAACCGACACTTGTTAATCAAAGGAACAAATTCGCGAATTTCCAAGGCCACTACTGTATTGCAGATTTCAGGATTCAAACCAGCTTCAAACTTGATTGCCTTCCAAGATTCATCCAGATTATATCTCAGATAAGATGAGAACTTAGCTAACTCCTCGAATCTTGCAATGTACTGGTTAATCGATCGATTCTCTTACCTGAGTTGAAGGAATTCTATTTCTTTCTTGGCCCTAACACTTTTAGGAAAATACTTGTCCAAGAAAGTTTCTCAAAAGACAGACTAGGTAAATTGCTGACCTTGGTGGGCCAATAATTCACTGGCTCCTCTCCACTAGAACTCTGCTTCTTCTTTGAGCATGTATATAGCACAATTTACTTTCTGCTCATCCAAACACTCCAGAACCCCAAAAAATTTCTCTATTTCAGTCAACCATTTGTCCGCCAACATAGAATCATACCCTTCAACGAAAGACGGAGGTCGAGTACTCATAAAATCTACCCATCCCTTGCCAGCGTTCCTTGGGTTCTCACCCATTTCACCATTAGAGTTACTATTGTTCTAAATATTCCGTAGGATTTCATTCGTGGTAGAAGCTTGATCTCAAATAACAATGGCTAGATCTTGTAGAGTAACTTCCGTACTTGGCGCTGAATTTCTCCTTGATGATACCATTTTCTACTGTGTGAAACAGAAGAGTTAGTCACTATTGAGGTGATTAAGCTCAACAGTATTTAAAGAAAACTTTTATAATATAGTAGTGATAACACCATCAAGCACACATATTAGAAAAAATGTTAGCAATTTTTTCTTAACAATTTTCCATGCGCTACTCTACTCCATCTATCCACATCTTATTCAAGATGTTTTTAGATAAATCTAAGTAACCATCCACCCTTATCGCCACTTATGATCGACCTGCTCTGATATCAACTTGTAACGCCTAGTTTTATATATATGTATATATATATATATATATTCATGTGTAAAAGACCAGTGTTATATCATAAGTTATGCATCTTGTATATATACATACATCCAAAAGTTACATCCATCAGAGTTTAGCAGCATATATACATACATATGTAACCTGAGGTACTGAGCATACATCACAAAAGGTAGAGTACCGTGGGGTTACATCAAAAAAATAGGGTTAGCCCATGTACATTACAAAATTAGTTATATACATAACACTATCCTACTGCCCACCCTTGGCCATCACTCCTGGGGTACTACTGATGGAGGAGGTGGGCCAGGAACGGGGACCTCGACAATGTTGATCACCAACAGGTTCACTATGACCGTGAATTGTCCCAAGTAAGGGACGTCTACTATCTACAGCTCCAAGAGAATCATCACCACAACAAAAGACATATCTACTGATCAGGACATAACATTAAAACATATCTACGAAAAACTTACATGCTATGTCCAACTATCTAAGCTACAGAAAACATGTTCTCTTTTTATGCAATAAAGGTACAATAAAGTACATGACAACTTGTTTATAGGTTATGCATCAATATCATGCATGATAAAATAAAACATGTATTTATAAAATACCTATGCCCTTGTTCATGGCTCATACATCACTCACAGTGGCTCATAGTCCGTTAATCTCTCTCAATTGCAATCCTTAATGTGGCATGAGCCTTACCCTACTAACTACTCACCCACCCTTTGAGGGCCATTGCTCGGAGGGTCTTTCTTGTATTGACCACTCTAGGCTATAGGGCATCCCTTATCCCGGTATCATATCCAACCCATGATCCTTCAGTCGCCTTACCTCTTAAGGTGCCACACTCCCGGGTCATCTTAATGGGTAAGGGTCATCTTGAACTTGTTAGTCTCCTCAATATAGCAAAGGAGACAACTATTTCCAGACCACCCTACTTCAGAGAGGGTCCTCTTGACAAAGCTTAAATCTTTTACATCTCTTCAGCCACTTAACACAACAAGAGTATGCACATTAATAACTATCCAGAGCATAAACCATACTCATCCTTAAGCATGTTACAACAACTCATCATGGATGAACATACATGTCTTTATAGCCTTTCATAATATACATACATCAATAACTCACTTGCAGCCATACATACAAGCAGTCTATAGTATGTAAATATAGCATTTATGCATCTTTCTTCATGCTTACCTACATCATTCAATAAACATACATGATGAAATAGATATGGCATATGCAAATATAGCAATCATGCATCATAAAACCCTCACTAGCATCCTAAAAATATTGATAATTAATTAAGATTCAGAAAGGAAATAGAAAATATATAAAAAGGATGACACAGCATGAAGCACGGCCTGGCCGTGCCTTCAAGCGCAGTCGTGCGTCATGGTCCTATTTCTCCCCGTGTTTCCTTCTCAACCTGGCCGTTTTTAACACTTGCTAGCCCTAAGCATGACCATTCTTCAAGCCGTGTTCCTTATTTTTTTTTTTTTTTCAGATTTCCAGATTTCATCTTCCCAGCTCCAAGCACGACTGTGCTTGGAGTGCAAAAAACCCCAAAAATTCCATTTTTCTCTCAAACCAACCAATAAAAATCAACAATAAACATACCAATGTTTTAAGCATGAAAAACACGATTTTTCCAGAGCAAACAACCAACCAAAACATGGATTTAATCTCAAAACCAACTACACAAAGTTCACCCAAAACATTATCACATGCACATGAATAAACAATAACCATGGATGCCATAACTACTTCAATAAAAGCTCTATCTACCTTACCACACATTTAAATGCTCACATACAACTGGCCATAAAGTCATCCAACCGTAAATCTTAAAGGAAAATTTTGATCTTACCTTTCTCTTCCCAAAAGCTTTCTTTTCTCTCTTATTTATACTACTTTCTCTCTCTAGAAAGCTTCACCAAAACAACAAATTTTTCTTCTATCCATTAGTTTTCATAGAAAACTTATGAATACACAAAGGTTAGAGGAGATCAAAACCTAAAGCTTACCTCTTTCCTTTGAATCTTACCATTCTCTCTCTAGCTCTTTTCTTCCTTCTCTTTTCTTTCTTCCCTTTTCTTTTTCTTTCTCCTTTTCTCTTTCTCTTGCCATGGAACCCCTCCTCTTTTGCTGTGTGAGTGGTGACTTGGCCACCAAGTTAAGAGAAAGATATATTAAAATAATGCAAACTTCCTCAAGAAGCCATCTATCCCTTAACCTTCACCCTTCGTTTCTCTAAAAATTTTCAAAATGCCACTCCATTACATTGTGACTAAGGGGGTTGGCAAAGGCCTTATTTGGGTAAAAGAAAAATTACCAAGTGTTTTATTCCTCCTTGAGCCTTGCTTCAAAGGATTTTTATGCAACTTTCTTCATGGCTCCTTATCTCTATTACTATTGTCTATTTGTGGTCCTGTAAATAAGGAAATTACTATCTCTTCCTTAAACAATTATTCCAAAAATAAGAAAACTCTTATTAAATATTCACAATTATTTCCTTATAATTCCCCCATTTGAATCTTTTTAATCCTTTCTTACTATTCCATTTTGTGAATATTATTAACAGAATTTTGGGTGTTAAAATTATGGTGTCCAATTGGTTAGTAGGTTAAAGTAATGAGAATTTTGAAAGGATTTATCTAACAAAGAATGTATTTGAAAAAAAAAATCTTTATAGCAAGTATGTATAACTGTATAAGTTGGCAAATTATGTGCAAACTAGAAAAAATAATGAGTTTATAATATATACTGATTGAGTAGTAAGGTATGAAGAATACCCAAGTTTACCTAATGTAGTTGAGTAGGGAAATGAGAATATTTTGAGAACCATATTCGAGAATAATGTAAAGCGATCAAGGTATTTGTGTCAAGGGTTTATACCATGCTAAGTTGTATCTAGTATCTAGGATGTGAATTATGTTGAGATTGGAAATTCACATGTGAATAATTGTTAAGAAGAGAGATTTCAGAAAAAGTTATAGATTGTGAATATAGATAACCCTAATGCAATAATGATATATAAGATATAAAAGAATTGTAGTATTATAATGGTAAAAAGAAGATACAAGTGATAATTTGTTTTTCGTTGTTTGGTATATTAGCAAGTAAGAATTGAATATATTGATTTAGGAGAGTTATTCAGGAAGGCTTATGATTTTAATTAGATTATATTATAACTAATAGTAAATCTAAATGATGTGTTTACAAAGTTATGTTTTAGGTATCTTTATATAATTTTGGTGAAAGTTGGGAGAAGTTATTTGTCCTTAGTTGAATTTTCTCATATCAATAATAGTCAAGCCAATATACAAATAACACCATTTGAAATTTTACATGAAACATCGTAGGTCTTCTAATAGGTGATTGAGTTGAGTAAAGTTAACTTTTTGGAATGTAATTTGGAATAACATACAATAGATAGAATATGACTAACATAAATTAATGATGTTAGTTTAGAGAGCATGCTTCAAGCATATTATGTCTTTGAGTTTGGTAGGAGATTTATTAGCAGAATTCGTCCATAATAAAGTGATATTGAATGACTTAAAGCCTTATGTAAGAGATGTTACTAACTTTCTGTTAAATGATTTAGTAGGGTCAGACTTATTGTAAGATTCCGTTGATAAAGTGAAATTGATTAGGAAAAGAATACAAGCAACTCAATACAAGCCAAAATGTCTATAAGGACTAGGAATGTTGAGCAATAAAAATTATCAGTTGGTGACCAAATATTCTTGAAGGATTCACCCATAAAAGAGGTAATGAGGTTTGGAAAAAGGAAAATGTTAAGCTCTAGTATATATACTCTTTTGAAATCTTGAATAAAGTAGGCATAATGTATATCGTCTAGCCTTGCCATCTAGATTAAGTGATGTTGATATGATGTTTCTTGTATCAATGCTAAGGAAGTACCTCAGATTCATCTCATGTTATCAGATTTCAAGAAATTCAATTGGACAAAACATTTGGCTTAATTATGAGGAAAAACCAATGTCTATTGTTGATCGACAAGTGAAGAATTTATGGTTGAAGGAAATCCCTATGGTTAAGGTTATGTGGCAAAATCACTCAAGTGTAGAGACTTCTTAGGAAGTAAAGATGATATACAAAAGAGATATCCCTAGTAGCTTGAGTAGTAGGGATAATAATTGTAATTTATGTTTTGGTTTCATTTCCTACTTGTGATAGGATGGTTTGAAATTCGGTGACCGAATTTCCTAAGGGAGGAAGAATGTAACATGCCTAAAATTTAGTAATTCTCATTTATATATGGATTATTAAAAGAAATAAAGGAATAGGGATGTAATTGAAAGGTTTTAAGGATGACAATGAAAACTTGTTAATATTTTTAGGGTCAAATCGTAATTTTCTAAAAGTTTCGGGGTCAAAATGTAAATAATGAAATTTGCAAGGACTTTCTTTAACAATTAACAAATTGCTAATTGGTCCTCCATCATTTATAAAAAAGAGAGAGAGAGAGACAGAAAGATTTTTGGGAGGAATGAATAATGAATAGTAATTTTCTCTCTCCTTACTTTATCTCTCTAAATCTGGAGTACTTTTGAGCCTCCGATTTCAAAAATAAGGGTACAACTAGACTCGAGAAGAAGAGTACTATGATATTGGCAAAATGACTTTTCAAATCAGCTGTATATCTGAAGTAGAAAATATTAGAAAAGGTAAACTATGAAACTCCTATTTAGAGACTTTGAATTGAAAATCTAATATCGCATATGGATTTAGGAGATAGATAAACCTTAGGACATAAAATCTTTCAGCTATCTGACAACTTTTTGTACGTCGTGAGTAGTAAATCCGCTCTGATATAAATAGTGATTTCCAGCAGTGAATAGTAATTCTGACCGTGAATAGTACCCCATCCATTGATTAGTATTGACTAAACTCCTAGAGGCCAAATTTCGTGATTCCATAGTCATTTTTTAGGTTTTTGGACCCTCTAGACTCGTTTTTGAGGTCCATTTGATCAAATTTGTCTTGGAAAAATATATTTCGAGTTGTTCAACCTGGAGCCCTAACCTTGTGAGTAGATAATTCTTTCTATGACTTACCTCATGCTTTTCTTGAACTTAAAATGTATAATTGGTTCTGTTTACAAATTATTTATGCTATCATAAGTTTTTGAAATGTGTTAAAATATATGTTTTGCTTACGAACTGGCATATAGTTCAAGAACAGTATGATTTTGTAAATAGATTTTGAAACTCATTGAATATATGGTTCTAAATGTATTTTTCATTATTTGGTAAAGTGAATATTATGTGCATGAGGCATTGATTTGTAAAACTATAAAGTTGCTGATTATGATCGAATGGTAAGCGTAAAACACATGGTGAGTTGCTTGATAATTATACATTGCATTTGATGAATATGCATTTATATATATATATATATATATATATATATATATATATATATATATATATATATGTATTTATATGTATGGATGAATATCAACGGGTTGTATGGCTTGTGACGGTGGTAATGTGAGGAGGTAGATGGGTGATGAACTCACATTCCCTGATCACTTATTGTTATTGTAGTCGATTAGTCACTATGCATATAGCAAATGAGTGAATTTAGTGTATTGAGAGCTGTAACATGCTTGAGCATTATGTAAAAAGAGTATATTTTCAGTGCATATATAGTATGTTAATTATGCATCAACAAAAGTTATAACTTTATCTCAAAAACTTAATATTTTACTATAGGTTATACAGTTGAACATAACATCATCCCTTGCTGTATGCTTGGGAATATATGATGGTTCTGATATGGGATCCTCCTAATATTTTCATGTAATATATTTTAATGCATAACAACATTTGTTTAATGATCCTACCGTGTTGAATATGATTTTGGATATCTCAATATCCTTTGATTTGAGAATATTTGAAATACGGGTCCCATATACTTCTAAACTGTATTTTCTATTTTACAAATTTTAAAACATGAGTACATCCATATGCCGACCTAAGAGGTCTTAGGAGGAATTATTTGCTCATTCAGTTGTCAAATTCACTACATGATATTTTAACATTTTTCAGATAAGAATATAAAGTCTGGTCTTGCAAATAGGCAATCAGTTAGGTGACATATTCTCTAGGTGAGTCTATGTTGTTTCCAAGCCTCACAGTTTTTGAATTATACTGTGTTTGTATTCTAGAGTATGCTCTGAATGCTACAGGCAGGATCCCAACTTCTGTTGTTACTTTGACATTTATAACTTGTTTTATATAATGTGTATACATAAAAGAAACTATATGTATCTATTCCCATACAAAGAATAATGTTATGCATGTTATGGAAAATATTTGATTGCAGAAAAAAAAATGTTTCACGTGCTCATAAATTGGGGGCATTACAAAAACCACCCTTATAACATTAGAATTTTGTCCAAGTGAGGGAGAGGAAAAAATAGAAGCAAGGTAGAGTGAGGAAAGGAGAGAAAGAGAGGAAAAAAGAGGAAGGAAGAAGAAGGAGAAGTTTAGAGGACTAAGTACTCATGTTAAGTTTGCTTAACCTCCACTTGAATCAATCTTTTCTCTTCATCCTTAGGGTTCAAAACTCACCCTCCTTCTCTTATTTAAGCTACTGGACAAGCTAAGGGAAGGGAGAAATCTTACCACTTCCTTAAAGAGGAAACAAGAAAAAGAATTCACTAAGTGAGCTAGGGAGATCTTTAGGTAGGTTTAACAATATCTCTTTTTGAAGAAAATCTTTGAAATTTGTATCATTTATATGGGATTTTGATCTTAGAACTTTGATGAAATTTACAATATTTGCTACTTTAATTATTGACCATGGATGTTGCTATATCATGTTACATGTTGATCTTGCATGTGATGGATGTTTTGAATACTTCGGTTGGTGTGGAAAGTTCTGCATAGATATGGCTTTGGGTGGCAAAATTTTAGGGCTTTTATGCTGCTGTTATGTATATTTGAATGTGGTGAAAAATTGATGGAATATGATTAGAATGATGAAATGAGTATGGCCTTAAACACTTAGAAGAAGACCATGAGAAATTTCTATTTTCTTGAGAAGTATATGATAAAATATGTTAAATTAAGTGTAAAGAATCTAATTAAAATATTGAAATGAGTAATCTTATGGTTACATGTAAATTAGGAAGAAAATGGAAGCTGACGTAATAAAAGGAGGAACTAGAACATTAGGAAAGGTTTGGTTAGAAAACTAAATTTTAGAGTAATCCGAAAAGCTTATATATTTAAAATTCTAGGAGGATTTAGTTAGGAATTAAAAAAAATAGTTAACATAATAAATGTAGATATATGTCTCACAAATTTGTAGCCACTGTAATCACCCAATTTGGAGTTCAAATGAGGGAGATATGGTCCACTTAGTAAGTATTGGTCAGAAAATTGTTAACTAGGGAAGAATTTGTTAGGTAAGTTTGTTTTTTCTTTAATTTTCTAGGAAAAATATGTAGGAAATGAACTGAAATAGTTAACATGAATATTATATATATATATATATATATATATATATATATATATATATATATATATATATATATATATATATGTTTCATGCATTTTTACCCACTAAAATCACTTAATTTGGAGACTTAAGGAAGAAATAATAGTGAAACTGAGGGAGTACTAACACCAATATTTCTTAATATTTTTCTAAATTATTCTACATAAAAGTTTTAGAGAATTCTCTTAGCTTTCCATAGGCTTTAGAATAATCTCAATCGGAGTTAAAATGAGGGAGTTATGGTCTGATTAATGAGGAAAGGTATCAGAACACAGCCAAGCCATGTTTTGGGTTGCTTCATCATGGAAAGGCCGTGTTTGAGGCTATTTTGAAGCATGTTTGAAGTATTTTTCAAGCATGGACATAACCTGTAACATGTTCTGGCCATGTTAGGAGTTGGTTATGTTTATTTTCAACATTTTTCTGCTCTAAATGTGTAATATCCCATAATTTTATTTTTAAAGGATAATATTTTGCTATGAACAAATATATTTTTATTTGTTTAAAAATGATTATGTTTTGCTAAAAGCAAGTATATTTTTAATTAAAATGATTTATGTTTTGGTTACAATAATTATATTGGCCTTTAATAAATTTTTGTTGTATTTTTAGAAATATTCTTTCATTTAATATGTATAAAGATATTTATTTTGAGATTTTTTTATTATAATTTTTATAAAGAAAAATTATGATTTAAAGGTTTAACTAAAGGTTTATGAGAATGTAAATTTTTAGAAATTTTAGAAATATTTTAAGATGAAAAACGGAATTTATATGAATTTATATAAAAGAAAATCCTATTATTTAATTAATAAATAATAATTATTATTATAAAAAAATAAAAAGGAGGCAAGGGGAAGGGGGACGATGCATTGCAGGTTTTGGAAAATCGAAAAAAAGAAATATTTCGATGAATAGTAAGTAAATAGTAACTTTCAACTTTTTTTTTAGATTTGGAGTGCCTATTGGCTTCCGATCTCAAAACTGAAGGTGTTACTGGATTCAGGACGAAGAATACTTTAGTTTTGACTGATCAGTTTTTCAAATCCACCGTTGAATCGCTGTAGATCTGAAGTAGAAAATCTCAGAAAAAGGTAAATTCTAAAACTCTTACTTAGAGACCTCAAATTAGAAATCTGACACCGTAGATGGATTTAGAAGTTAGATAAACATTAGAATATGTATTTCTTTCGGTCATTTGGTAACTTTTTATGTGGCGGTGAATAGTGATTTCCGGCGGTGAGCAGTACCCTGAGCGTTGACCAAGATTCTAAGGTCATTTGCTAAATTTTTGGACCCTCCGGACACGTTTGGTCAAATTCAACTTGGAAAAGTACAATTTAGGGCTGTCCAATCAGGAGTCCTACCCTGTGAGTAGATGATTCTTCCTATGGCTTGCCCTATACTCTTCTTGATATTTGAGCATATATATGATTATGTTTATGAGATATTTACACTTTTATATTTTTCTGAAATACATTAAAATGATCTGAACTGCTTATAATTTGAAATATGATTCAAGAAGAGTATAGTATTTGAAAATGGATTTCTGAACTCATGATGTATCTGATTTTACTTGTATTTATCATTATTTGATAAAGTGTATATTATGTGCACGTTGCGTTGATTTGTAAAGCTATATACTTGTGAAAATAATGCATGTCATATTATAAATGAGATTGAATGGCAAGCGTAAAGCTCATGGCCAATTGCTTGATAATTTTACATGTATTTATATGTATTGATGAATATCGGTTGGTTGTATGGCTTGTGACGGTCCCGAATAGGGGACGCCCTATTAGCCTGAGTGAGTCAAGGGAGGGCCGCTCCAACCGGGTGACAATGGTAATGTGAGGGGGCAGGAGGGT
This sequence comes from Gleditsia sinensis, assembly GCA_037074535.1. Taxonomy (NCBI): domain Eukaryota; kingdom Viridiplantae; phylum Streptophyta; class Magnoliopsida; order Fabales; family Fabaceae; genus Gleditsia; species Gleditsia sinensis. Next base: position 40,753,530 of record CM073466.1, on the reverse strand, counting down.
GATGTACTCACATTCCCTGATCACTTATTATGACTAGGGTCGAGGTCACTATGCTTATAGCAAATATTTTCATTGCATTATGACAGTGGTAATGTGAGGAGGCAGTAGGGTGATGTACTTACATTCCCTGATAATTTATTATGACTGGGGTCGAGGTCACTATGCGTATAGAAAATGTGTTATATTTTCATTGCATTGACCAGATTGCTGAGTGAGGCAGGTACATTAAAAGTAATGATTTTACCTTCAAATCATAATATTTTACTATAGTTTATACAGTTGAGCATAACAACATTTGTTTAATGATCATACCATGGCGCATATGGTTTTGGATATCTGAATATCCTTTGATTTGATAATATTTGAAATACAGGTCCCATATGAATGTGCTTTTGAACTGTATTTTCTATGTGACACATTTTAAAATATAAGTACATCTATATGTTGACCTAAGAGGTCATAGGAGGAATTATTTGCTCACTGAGTTGTCAAACTCACTACATGATATTTCCACATTTTTCAGATAAGAATATCAGAGTCTAATTCGGCGGATAAGTGATATATTCTCTGGGTGAGTCTATGTTGCTTCCAAGACTCACGGTCTTTGAATTATACTGTATTTGTATTCTAGAGTGCTCTGAACGCTACAGGCAGAGATGTTTATAGACTTGGTATGTATATTGTGTATACATGAGAGATCCTATATGTATTTGTTCTCATGATAAAGAATTGAATTATGTTTTTTTTTTGGAAATATCTGATTGCAAAAATAATAATAGGAAAAAAATTGTTTATTTTACGTAATGTAAATTAGGGGCGTTACGAGTTCATATCAGAGCATTAGGTTTCCCTGTGGCTATCAAAGCAAAGGATTCTTTAGTAGGACCTTTAGTATCGATATGAGCTGGACATATTTATACTTTAGGTACTGCTAAGGGATTTTATAGGGTTTCAAATTCCTTTCTATTCCAAGTTGCTAAAGTTTATAGTATAAGATAGATTGAATATTGTGACATATTAAGAAGTATCTATGGATCAATTATAGCTTGAAAGTGGAAAAGATATGCGTCTTAAAGAATTTAAGGAATTGAGACAGACACCAAATATGATGGCTTCTGAATGTGACATCCGTTGTACCTGGTTGTCTAGATATGGTAGACTATGATGTGATATTGAGAATGGATTAGTTGGCATTATGTCATGTCATTTTGAAATGTTACTTTAAGGTGATTAAATTCAATATTCTTAGAGAATTTTCTCTCTTGATACAAGGAAATCGTAGTGAGATATCCAGTAACTTAATCTCTGTTTTACTATCCCATAAGTGATTACAAAAAGGTGCCAAGAATATTTGGCAAGTGGTAAAAGATGTTGATATAAAGTATACCAGTGTAAATCAAGTTCCAGTGGTTAGAGAATTTTTTGATATAATTCCTGAGAAATTGCTAGGATTACCTCGAAACAATAAATAGAATTTGGTATTGATTTATTTCCTGGAACCTAACCAGTGTCTATATTTCCATATAGTATGGCACCCACTGAACTTAAAGAACTAAAAAAGGAATAGTTAGAAGACATGTTAGACAAAGGATTTATACTCTCTAGTAATCTCCTTGAGGTGCTCTAGACCTATTTGTGGAAATGAAGGATGGATCACTATGACTATGCATAGATTATAGACAGTTGAATAAGGTGACAATGTGGAATAAAAAAAAATCCATTACCTCTTATCTGTTTAACCAGTTATAAGGTGCTTAGTATTTTTTTTCAAAAAAAAAACTTGATTTGGGATATGAGTATCATGAATTGAGGATAAGGGAAGAGGATATTCGAAAAAAACTTAGTATTATGAATTTTTGGTTATGTCATTTAGTTTGACAAATGTCTAAGCTTTATTCATGGACTTAATAAATAGAGTACTTAAGCCATTCTTGGATCAATTTTTTATTATAATTATTGACGATACACTAAAATATTCTAAGAGTTTAAAGGATCATAATTAAAGATAGTTTTACAAACTCTAAAGGAGTATGTTTAGTAAGGATGGTATCCAAATAGATCCTAAGAAAATAAAAGTGGAACAGCAATGGCTACGTTTTACTCCAGTTACAAATGAAGATCCAAATTCAATTTGCGCTTCCTGCGGTGCTGTCCATTCTATTTGAGAAATAGTTTGATTAGGTACATGAACATATGCTTGTAAGGCATCAATCAACTCCTCAGTATTTGAAGCCGAGATGAGAATTCGTCGTGCTGAGTGTGGGATAAACCTCTGTTCCACAGCTTGATCTAGAAAAGACAACAGACCATCAAAGAAGTGATTAACATTTAACAAACCTATCAGTTTATGATGCATATTCAGTTGTGCCCAAGAGACTATTTGGAAAATCTCCTCTAAAGTACAAAAACCACTTGGTAAGGCAATGAAGGCATCAGCATTGCTCATTATTCTAGCCATGCGTTCATGCATGGAAGCTACTCTATATTCTTTCCCAATTGTCGTCCCTATGATGCTGGATGCAGCTAAAGCTGTAAGAATAATACCTAGAACTTGGCATCCTCCTACATGTGCAGCTGTAGCCACATACCCCATTAACCCACGATTACCTCCACCATACACTAAATGAATTCTTCTCCTAGCCAGCACAATACCCAGATTTTGTGCTGCGTTAACATACTCCCCATCTTTTCCAGGACAAGAACCACAAAAGACACAAATATTTCGAAACTGACGGAATGCGGTTCCCTCCATAATTTCTATCACCTTAACTTTGAGTATAGACAAAGATACTAATGTAAGTATTTATAGAACTCAGAGAAGAGCATATTTATAATAGCTATGCGAATAGGCCAGGTATTATTAGAACAACTTTGTGAGTGATTGGTGGATATAAGCTAAATTAAAGGTAAAACAAATTTCAAAAATGATGGCAAGCATGTATATGTACAGTAGTTATGACTGTGACCCATATTAAGCACATAAAGAGCATAAGATAAGATATCACCAGAAATCTGTCTTTTTCTTGTTGTCTTTGATGAAGCATTGATGTCTCGATTCTTGTAGAAAAGTTGTAGGTGATAGCCGTCATTGTTAAAAAAAAGTTAAAATGCAAACCAATTAATTGTTGAAGAGGAACAATCAAATGATTTATTTTGTTTTCTCAATGTTTTTATCAGTAGACTATCGGTATTATTAAGTTGAATGGTTATTTTGAGAAATTTTAATTTGGACTGGTTATCTTACAGTTGATTGATTACATCTATTTTGAAGCAATCAACTGTATCCTACCAGTTAGCTACGTATTTTTTGTTTTTCACAGACTTTTATAAGTTCGGAAATGTTTCTTTTCCACCGAATATCAACAGCTTTAAAGTAGATTCTGGCACATATATTCAAAATTTATGGCCACCGATTTTTGCCGAAATCGTAGTTAGATTTTGTTTACAGATTGTCAAGAATTACGCCCACCGATTTTAATGTTTCAATGCTTTGTTCAAATTTCTGACTTCCTATTTTGGCACCATGCTCTATTATGTATTCCGCATTTTCTGCTGCATCATCCTTCATTAATGTTTGGCATTAAATGTAAGGTTCTCTTTTTCCTTATTGCAAGGAGGTTTAAGTTGAGTTTAGTATCTAGGATTTGAATTATGTTGAGATTAAAAATGTACGTATGAATAATTGTTGAGAAATGAGAAATTATTTGTCCTTAATTGAATTTGCTCATATCAATAGTTATCAAGCCAATATACAAATGGCACCATTTGAGATTTTATATAAAACATTATAGGTCTTCTAATGGGTGAGTGAATTGAGTAATACCCTCACACTTACTCTTTTGCTTGTCCTCAAGCAAATTAATATATGTGAACAATATTCAATAAATAAGATGAGTGAAAGACTTACCAATATGTAGCCTCATAGTGAATATTGTATGCTCTTAAAGAAATTTCAGAAAATTTAATGACTATGTGCAATATTCAATTCAAATGCAATTCAGAATTTATTTTCTAGAGCCCTGAGTGCATGTGTGTCTTTGAGCAGTTCAACCATCTTTCATTCAAATGAGTTTATATATCTCAAGAAATCAGGTATGGATCTCTTTGTAGGATTTCCATATGCTTATTTTTCATGCTACTCTCCACTAATGTAGGTCAAAACTACTTTTTAGGATCAAAAGGACTTTATTTAGCTTGTAATGTGGTCAGGGTATAAGGTGGGATAAAGGATATAAATGTAGGCTCAATCACCCAGCACCACATGCTTAAATATGATCTCTTGAGCTCTTTACTTTTCTTTTCTTTCTCTCTTTTTTTTCAATAATAATTTTGGGGAAATTTTCTCCCCACACTCCTTTTCTTACTTCAATTTAATCCATCATTTTCCTCTTTTTTCTTTCACCCACACATTTGTTCTGATACTTTTTGGATTTCCACCCTTCCACCCTTTTTGTAAATAAAGCTCTACAAAACAAATAATTAGCAAAATAATCATGGAGTGAGTGAATAGGCTAAAGAAAAATAAGAATATTCATACAAATTTTTTCTTTAGGCTCATTTGTGGTTTTTAGAAGGAAGAGGTCATTAAGCTCAAAATAAAGGAACTAAGGATATTTTATTGTTTATGTTAGGCTAGAAATGCTCAATCTATCCAAAAATGCCTAAATCATCTCCTAAAAAAAATAGTATTAACCTAGGATTTCGCCTCAAGTAGCATTTAAATAAGTTCTAGAATCTTGTTAAGATCATGAAATATTTTTGAATTATATAAACCTTCTCTAAGTAAAAGATAAAATTGAATGCCCAAAGTTATTGTGCAAAATAGTTTCAGGATTCTAAAAGAATGGGTAATAAATTGCAAATAAATTAAAATTACACATAATTATGATTTTCCCACGTTTCTCAGGAGCTATTAGCAATTTAAACATTTATATCATTGGCTATTGGTTTCACTAACACACTCATAAATTGAAATTTTATTCACATGCTCACCTCATGACAGGATTAAAAGTGCACATATCATAAAATTATAGTTATGCATCAAAGTAGGAAAGTGCACAAGTGTATGATTTATTATACAGTCATCCAGCTGAATCATAAAATGACCCCCCCACACTTAAAAACATACATTGTCCCCAATGTAAGAATATAAAAGAGAATATAATAGGGACAAGTAATAACATAAGGAGGGGTTCAGTGAAACTTCCCTGATTAGTGATCACCATCCATCTCATCATGCTCAGGTGCAGGCCTAAAGGGTGGCTCAGGAGGTGCCAGGAAAGCAATTGGGAGGTTCAGGGCATGAGCTAACTGGCTAAAACATGCATGATGATGCTGTGCAATAGAGTACTGGTAGAGGGCCAGATCGTTCATTTAATGGTTCAGAGACTCTGTGCGCTCCCATAAATCTTCAATGGTATGCTGAGATGGTGGTGGAGCTAAGCTGCTGCCCGGTTCCTCTGTAGGTACTGGCTGAATCCCTAGCTCCTCCTCTGCTGCTTCTTCATGGCCTTTGTATTTTTATATGTCGGCATATGAAATAGGTCTCATTGGGTGGATGAGAGCCTCAGTGGAATCCCAGCTTACTCCCGCCTTTTGACATAGACCAGTAATTAAACTAGGGGCAAAGAGGGATCCGCCTCTAACACTAATACAGCCAAGCATCTGCCTATGAATAATCTTGCCTACATCAATAGAAAGGCCCTTTAGTATTGCATAAAGAAAAATGGCCCTGTCCCTCCTGACTTGACTCATGTTGAAGCTCGGCAAGAATCTTGTTGACACGAAATAGTACCATGCTTTAGCCACTTTATTCATATCAGCCCTAGCAAAGTATATCGGATGACCATTGCTATCCAATTTCCAGGAGGCCCCCTGTAGCATAGAGTGCATATAACGTCTTCAAAGTCAATGTATGATTGAAGAAGCATCGTATATTCATCATCCTCAATATCAGGCAGTGAATATAATTTATTAATGGCATGCGGAGTGAATGGTACCATCTTGCCTTTAACCCGTGCTATATGACGTTCGTGAACTGTAGCATTGGAGTAGAACTCCTGTACTACGGGGATAACTCCTGGTTCTAGGTTTCTGCAGAAAATCTCCCAATGCTTATGGAGGATAGTGTCTCTGTGAGGTAGCCCTTCGGTGATAATAAATCCACGTTCTAGAACGATAGGCTTATGCACCACCACTTTGAAGTGGTGTTGATAAACCGCTTCAGTCACAAATGCAATGGTGTCAAATGCTGGAGGGTCCTCAGCTCTAGTCTTCCTTTTTGAGATACTCAACTTAGAAGTTTTTGGAGCCATTTGCTTCGAAAGTTCACTAAGGCATTTTATCGAACACCTTGTGGGCGCTCTTAAAAACTTGGAAGAATGAGTGGTTGATGCTCAACTAGAATTCCCAATTCAGTTCAAACTAGTAGCAATTAAGTATGGGAATCAATTGCAGCAGGAAAAATGAAGAGAACCGTACCCAATTTAGATTGAATGGTGGCTGAAGATTGCAAGATCAAATATGCTTTTCAACCCTAGAAAATTGTCTTGGAATCCAACTCAAATGCTAAAAGGGGTGTATAATCCTGCAAAAGAAGATGAAAAATCATGTAATGTAAGCAAGATAACATAATGGGAGGTGGGTATGGTTGATTTAAGTCGAGAAAGTGGATTTGGAGGTGAAAAGGAGGCAAAAACGGAGGGGGAAGACGAAGAGGCGTGCGACCCTCTTATAGAGAGCGCCGCGGCGCTCTCTGCTGCAACGCAGAGCACAGCGGCACTCACCCAGTCTGGGCGATGAGCGCCGCAGCGCATGTGCGTCCGCAGTTCTGCAAAATTTTTTTTTTAAAAAAAAGAGAAATTAAACTATGAATAGAAAAAATAAGAAGAAGAAGAATGGTTGTTGGGTTGCCTCCCAACCAGCGCCTTTGTTTTACGTCGTTGGCTCGACATAGATTCGAAGAAAATCAATGAGTGTCTTGAAAAGTTATCCATTGTGCTTCCTCTTGCTGAAATCCTTCATTTTAAGGTTTAAGCCTATGCCCGGTGACTTTGAAGCTATTGTGGTTATTCATGCTCTTTATTTCAACTACACCATGAGGAAAAATATCAGTAACAATAAATGGTCCCTCCCATCTAGAACGAAATTTACCTGGAAACAATCGGAGCCTAGAATTGTAGAGGAGAACTTTCTGTCCATTGCTAAACTCCTTACGTGAAATCATACGATCGTGTAGGAGTTTAGTTTTGGCCTTATAAATATTTGCATTTTCATAGGCCTCGTTTCTAATTTCCTCTAATTCTTGAAGCTGTAATTTCCTGTGTTCTCCACTTTCTTTCAGATTCATGTTAAATTTTTTTATGGCCCAAAATGCTTTATGTTCCAATTCAACTGGAAGATGACAAGTTTTTCCAAATACTAACCTGTATGGAGACATACCAATTAGAGTCTTATAGGCTGTTCTGTATGCCCCTAGAGCATCATCTAATATGAGACTCCAATCCCTGCAGTTTGAATTTATTGTCTTGCTAATGATATTTTTGATTTCTCTGTTGGATACCTCAGCTTGCCCATTGGTCTAGGGGTGATATGTAGTTGACAATTTATGAGTGACATCATATTTCTTTAATAGGGCTTCAATAGTCCTATTGCAAAAATGTGTTCCCCTGTCACTTATCAAAGCTATTGGAATCCCAAATCTTGAAAAAATATGGGATTTAATGAAATCTGCAACCACTTTAGAATCATCAGTCCTGGTGGGTTTAGCTTCCACCCACTTTGAGACATAATCCATAGCCAGCAAAATATAATTATATCCATATGACAAGGGAAAAGGTCACATGAAATCAATGACCCAAACATAAAAAATTTCACAAAATAATACTGGTGTTTGAGGCATCTCATTTTTTCAAGATATATTACTTGTTTTCTGATAGTTAGTACATGACTTACAAAAACGATATGAATCTTTGAATAGAGTAGACCAGTAAAAACCGCAATCCAACACTTTCTTTGCTGTCCTCTTTGCTCCAAAGTGTCCTCCACATGCATAAGAATGACAAAAAGTTAGAATTGATAAAACTTTAGAATCGGGAATACACCTTCTTATAATTTGATCTGAGCATTGCCTCCAAAGGTAAAGATCGTCCCATATGTAGTATTTGGCGTCACTCTTGATCCTATTTTTAGCTGCCCTGGTCAAAAGAGGAGGTAACTGATTAGTAGCCAGATAATTTACAATATTTGCATACCATGGCATATGAATGGAAACTGAAAATAAATTTTCATCTAGGAATGATTCTTCAATTTTCAATTTTTCTTCCACATGTGTCAGGCGGCTTAAGTGATCTGCTACATTGTTTTCAGACCCTTTCTTGTCTCTAATCTCTAAATCAAATTCTGTAAGCAGTAGCACCCATCTGATTATCCTAGGTTTAGCCTCCTTTTTCATCACCAAATACCTTAAAGCTGCATGATCAATAAAAACAATAATTTTAGTACATATTAAATATCATCTAAATTTTTCTAATGCAAAGACTATAGCTAAGAGTTCTTTTTCAGTGGTGGTATAGTTCTTCTGAGTATCATTCAGTATTTTGGAGGCATAATATATCACATGGGATGTGTTTCCAATCATTTGGCCTAGTACTGCTCCAACTGCATGGTCACTGGCATCACACATAATTTCAAAAGGGATGTTCCAGTCTGGTGCTTGGATGATTGGAGTTGAAATCAAGGACTCTTTCAATTTTTCAAAAGCTTCCCTGCATTCTTCATTAAATTCAAAAGAGACATCCTTCTGAAGCAATTTGCACATAGGTGCTGCTTTCTTAGAAAAGTCCTTTATAAATCTCCTATAAAAACCTGCATGGCCAAGAAAAGAACAAACTTCCCGCACACAAGTGGGATAAGGTAGAGTTTGTATAATATCAATCTTTGCTTTATCTACTTTTATTCCTCTTTTTGAGACAACATGGCCTAAAACTATACCTTGTTCAACCATAAAATGACACTTTTCAGAGTTTAAAACAAGGTTAGTTTCTTGACATCTTTTCAAAATTAGTGAAAGGTTATGCAAACAATCATCGAATGAATTCCCATAAACTGAAAAATCATCCATAAATACGTCAATAAATGTTTCAAGGTAATCTAAGAATATGCTAACCATACACCTTTGAAAAGTAGCAGGGGCATTACAAAGCCCAAATGGCATGCGCCTATATGCGAATGTCCCAAATGGACAAGTGAAGGTTGTCTTTTCCTGGTCTTTATGAGCAATTACAATTTGGAAATAGCCTGAATAACCATCAAGAAAACAGTAGTAAGGTTTACCAGATAATCTTTCAAGCATTTGATCAATAAAAGGTAAAGGAAAATGATCTTTTCGGGTTACAGAATTTAATTTTCTATAATCTATACAAACCCTCCACCTATTTTGAATCTGGGTGGGTACCAATTCCTCCTTTTGATTTTTTATCACAGTTATTCCTGTTTTCTTGGGAACCACTTGCACTGGGCTCACCCAATGACTATCTGAAATAGGGTATATTGCCCCAACCTCTAACAATTTAAGAATTTCTTTCTTCACTACATCCATCATAGGTGGATTTAGCTTTCTTTGGGGCTGTCTAGATGGTTTACCTCCTTCTTCCATCAATATTCTGTGCATAAATGTAGAAAGGCTTATTCTCTTAAGATCAGCTATGGTCCAACCTATTGCAGTTTTGTGTTCTTTAAGAACTTGGATTAGTTTTGCCTCTTTATCATTTTCAAGCTTGTTGGAGATAATTGTAACAACCTTTTTTTATTATTATAAAATATTGAGTTCATATACACGTCATTAATCAAAGCGTACATACAACATATCAAACACATAGATATTTACATCTTGTTTATTTTGGTTGACCAATTCTGGAGATACAGGTGCAGGTGGTTGCACCTTCACCGGGATCTGAGCCAACTCGACCACAAACATCGTATTTGATTTTGAGATCTGCCCAACATAAAGTAAGTCGATCCAATGTGCACTAAAAGCCAAAGCCATAGAAAAAGCTACATAACTAATTTTCTGAACATGATATGGAAATATAGTGAGAATTAAATCTCAATAAGTTCAACAATAAATCATCATCAATATAGCTCATCACGTCATGTTCAGCTGTATAAACTACAGAAAATATCTTTGGTCACATGAATGCATTATATCTATACACATAAGAATCATACTGTAATAATATGTATGACATGATTAACTATTTTCAAAATATCATATGATGGCCATCAACTTATTCTCATTTCAAGCTACCCCGGTCAGGGTGAGTATCCTCTACTCTCCGGTACGGGCTTTTCTCGCTCCGTCCGACATGGCCCACTTTCTCTTTCTTTTCTCATTAACATGATCATAACCGTTGGTAGGGCGTCCCCTACTGGTGCACCACACGGATTGCCATGTGACCGTGCTCATTTCTTTCCTTTTCACAATGATAGCCAAAAATATGCTTTCAATAACAAGTATGTTCATCAAAATATAACTATTACCATAAATCATTGGTAATCATGCCATGAACATAACCATTTCAAATATCACTTTATAAAATATTTCCATGTCAAAATTTTACACTTAAGATGGTAAGAAGTTCATACAATGGCAATGGCTATGGCTATACTAGTCATTTATTAAGATTCATCTTCTTTTTTAAATACTAATTTTATTTCTTTATTTTCTTGATGCAGGTTTTCATTCTATCTAACCTTCTCTTACTAATCAGAGCATAACTCCCTCAATTTAACTTTGATGTAGGTAATCTTGGTGTCAATTTCAAGATAAAACAATTATCTAAAACTATTATGTTCAACATTGTAGCGAAATATTAAGAAATCAAGATGATATTACTCCCTAAATGTATAGGTTATTTCTTCTCGGATACGTTCTAACCTCTACCTACTAATCGGCCCATATCTACCTCATATGAACTCCAACTTGAGTGATTCTAGTGGCTAAAAATCCGTGACACACAAATCTATAATTCTTAAGTTAACCATTTATTTTAATTCCATACAGATAATTCCCAGAAATTATAATACAGAAGTTGTCCTAACATATTCTTCCCTGATGAACCAATTTCTGACCTTTGACTACTAATCGGACCATATCTACCTCATATGGACTCCACATTGAATGATTCCAGTGGCTACAAATCCTTGACACATTTATCTGTAATTCTTATGTTAACCATTTGTTTTAATTCCCTACAGATAATTCCCAGAAATTAAAACACAGAAGCTATCCTAACATATTCTTCCCTGATGAACCATTTTCTGACCTTTGCTTACTAATCGGAACATATCTACCACATATGGACTAAAAATTGAATGATTCCAGTGGCTAAATATCCATGACACACATAAATATAATTCTTATGTTAACTATTTATTATAATTCCATACAGATAATTCCCAAAAATTAAAATACAGAAGCTATCCTAACATATTCTTCCCTGATGAACCATTTTCTGACCTTTGACTACTAATAAGCTCATATCTTCCTTATATAGACTCCAAATTGAATTATTCCAGTGGCAAAAAATCCATGACACACATCGCTATAATTCTTATGTTAACCATTTATTTTAATTTAATACAGATAATTCACAGAAATTATAATACAGAAGCTGTCCTAACATATTCTTCCCTGATGAACCATTTTCTGACCTTTGACTACTAATCGGACCATATCTACCTCATATGGACTCCAAATTGAATGATTCCAGTGGCTACAAATCCGTGAGACATATATCTTTAATTCTTATGTTAACCATGTATTTTAATTCCCTACAGATAATTCGCAGAAATTAAAACACAGAAGCCATCCTAACATATTCTTCCCTAATGAACCATTTTCTGACCTTTGCTTACTAATCGGACCATATCTACCACATATGGACTCTAAATTGAATGATTCGAGTGGCTACAAATCCATGACACACATAGCTATAATGCTTATGTTAAACATTTATTATAATTCCATACAGATAATTCTCAGAAATTAAAATACAGAAGCTGTCCTAACATATTATTCCCTGATGAACCATTTTCTGACCTTTTCTTACTAATTGGACCATATCTACCACATATGGACTCCAAATTGAATGATTCCAGTGGATAAAAATCCGTGACACATATATCTTTAATTCTTATGCTAACTATTGATTTTAATTCCTTATATATGGTTCCCAAAAATTAAAACACCGAAGCTTAGAATTATGCCACCCATAGCCATACCCATGCAGAACTATCTGAACCAACCTAAGTATTCAAACATACATCACATGCAAGATCAATATGTAACATGATATAGCAACATCATGACCAATCATAAAAGTTCTAAGATGAAAATCTCATATAAATATTATAAGTTTCAAAAGTTTTCTTCAAAAAAAAATATTGTTAAACTTACCTGGAGAACTTAGTCCCCTAGACTTCTCCTTCCTCTTTCTTCCTTTCTTCCTTTCCTTTCCTCACTCTACCTTGCTTCTATTTTTCCTCTCCCTCATTTGGACGAAATTATAATGTTGTAAGGGTGGGTTTTCTTATATAGACCACCAAATAATTCACCTTTCATGATCATGGGTCTACCTTATCACAATTAGGATACAATTTGTTGAATTTTTGGAAAACAAACAACTTATGTTCTTGTCTTCCTCTTCCTTAGTCAAGATATGCATAGGAAAAGGAGATTTGTATTTTGAAAATTATGGTGATATGTTCTTAAGATAAGGGACAAGGTCCCTTTTATTTAGGTATTCTTTTCCATTTTCTTTTGTCTTAAACAAGTATGATAGGTTTGTCTTTTTAGGTGGCAAATTTCTAGCCCTTGAATCTCCATTATTTGGTTGATATTATTTGTTTAGGATAGGAATGTTTTGTCCTAATGCCATGTATTATCATACCACTTGCTAGAATTATGAGTGTAGGATATAGATGTTTTTGTCCTAAGGCCTTGTATTATCACGCCACTTGCCAAAATGATGAATGTTGAATCACACCACTTGCTAAATTTTTGTCTTAATGCCATGTAACCTAATCTTTATTATTACATTATTATATCATCACCTAATTTATTTTATTTTATTTTTCCTCTTGGATTTGGGCTTATTCCTACCCATTTTATTTGCTTTGGATAAAATTCTACCTTTCTTGAAGGGCTTGGTGACATTTTCATAATTTTTGGGCTATTGGTCCAATTACTATATCCTAGTCCAAGTCTATGTTTTTTTGCTTGCTTAGGTTATCCAATGGCTTGCTAGAAACTTATGTGAAGTGGAAAAAAAAACTCTATATGAAGTGTCCATAGGTAAAAGCCCAATGTATAGGTAAATATTTTAAACTTAGTAACTCTAGTTCTTGAAATAGGAAAAATTACCCTAATCCAATGTTCTTGAAATTTTATGACCTTTACTTGTTTCTAAAAATTTATCTTCCTTATCCAAGAATTTTGCATCTCTTTAGTATGTTATTTCTAATATTTCCTCTTATGTTTTCTTTCTTTACCTATTCCATTAATATTAGAACATTTCTACGCATATATGTAAGGTGAAGAATTTATAAGGAAAATATCCAAAAATTACGGGATGTTACAATAATAACAGGAAGTGTTTCTCCCTCTCCCAAGAATACATATTTGACGTGATCAGGGAGTGGCTTCAGTTCAGGAGTAGGAGCCTGCACAACAGAAAGTAGAAGAAAAGTATCAGAAATTGGTAATTCTATATAAGAAACATCACCTGTTGGTGGTTCTTCTGAAAAACCATTTAGTGCAGCCAGTTCCTCTTTTGTTTCTTCATCCAATTATATCTTACCATCATCCTCTTCTATGGATTTGCTCACAATCACTTCCAATTTATCCTGTCCATCTAATTCAAATATATCATGTGCTAGGGAATCAAAGATATCTATAGAATAAACAAGAGTATCATCACCTGGATGTTTCATGGCTTCATACATATTAAAATTTATTACTTCACCATCAAATTCCATAGTGAGTGTGCCATTGTGAACATCTATCTTAGTTTTTGAAGTTTTCAAAAATGGTCTCCCTAATAATATTGGGGATGTAAAATCCCCATTTTCCATGTCTAGTACATAAAAGTCTGCAGGGAAAACCAAATCATCTACCTGTACCAAAACATCCTGAATTACTCCCTTAGGGTATACAGTGGACCTGTCAGCTAATTGAATGACCATATTAGTAGAGTTCAATGGTCCTAATTTCAAGGAAGCATATATAGAATATGGCATGACATTTATGGAGGCTCTTAAATCCAACATAGCTTTTTCAACATGAGTATCCCCAATTTTACATGGAATAGTAAACATACCTGGATCCTTACATTTAGTGGGGAGTTTTGTTTGTATCATGGCAGATACGTTCTAACTCATTTGAACCTTTTCAAACCCCTTCAATTTTTGCTTTCTTTTTTGAGTGCATAATTCTTTCAAGAACTTTGCATATCTTGGTACCTGCTTAATAGCATCTAGGAAGGGAATATTAACTTCACATTTTCTAAAGATATCATACAATTCAGAAGTTTTCTCATTTAACCTATTCTCTTTAAGAGCTTTTAGAAAAGGAGGCACTACTTCATAATTTAAATTAGAAGGAGACTTACCTGTAGGTGCTTCATTTTCCTTAATTGATTTTTCAGTTTTCTTAGAAGAAGAGGGTACTGGTGTGCTTTCAATCTCCTTACCATTCCTTAAAACAATTGCACTAGCATTATCTTTAGGGTTCACCACAGTTTGTGAAGGTAACTTACCTGAGTTTTGAGCATCCAATCGACTCACTGTGGTTGCTAACTGACCTACTTGAGTTGTCAGGTTTTGAATGCTAGCTCTTGTCTCTTGCTGAAATTGATGAGAGTTATGTACAATATTTTTTACAATGTCTTCCAATGGATTACTTACCTGATGATCCTGGGATGCATTCTGTCTAGGATAATAGGCCTGTTGGTTTTGTTGAAAATTTTGTCCTGTAGGCCTATTTTGTGCATTCCCATATCTGAAATTGGGATGATCCTTCCATCCAGGATTGTATGTATTAGCATATGGATCTTACCTTTTTGGTTGGCCAGGAAAACCTCCTACAGCATTCGCTTGTTCTGTGGATTCCTCTTGAAGTGTAGGACACATGTCAGTTGGGTGCCCTGTGGCTGAGCATATTCCACATACTTTAACTTGCTGTAGTGTACCTGTAGCCATTTGGCGCACAAGAGAAGTAAGTTCAGATATTTGATTTTAAAGAGAAGTAGTACTTACCTCATGGGCATGCCTAATAGGAGGATCATGCCTAACACTAAATTGTTGTGAATTGGCAGCCATATTTAATATCAGGATTCTGGCTGCCTCAGGAGTTTTATCTACTAGTGCTTCTCCACTAGCTACATCTATCATGCTCCTATCTCCCTGCAAAAGACCTTCATAAAAATATTGGATTAGCAGCTGCTCACTAATCTGATGATGTGGGCAGATTGCACAAAGTATCTTAAACCTCTCCCAATATTCATAAAGCGTTTCACTATGCAATTGCCTAATGCCGCATATTTCTTTCCTAATAGTAGCGGCTCTAGATGTAGGAAAATAACGTTCTAAAAACATTCTCTTCTTCTCATTCCAGGTAGTGATAGTACCAGAGGGCAAATAATACAACCAATCTTTGGCTGAATCTTTTAAGGAAAAAGGAAAAGCCCTGAGTTTTATTTGTTCCTAAGTTACTCCAGGGGGCTTCATATTGGTACATACCACATGGAACTCCTTTAGATGTTTATGCGGATCTTCACCTACAAGACCATGAAAAATTGGTAAGAGATGAATTAATCCAGATTTTAACTCAAAATTAACATTGTCATCAAGATTAGGAAAAGTAATGCATATGGGTTGCTGATGCAAATCAGGAGCTGCAAGCTCCTTCAGAGTGGGGTGTCTGGCCATGATCACTTCCTCCCTATCCTGATCAACGTTTTCTTGAATTTCTCTTCTGTGCCTGTATACAGATTTTTCTAATATCTGGATTAAACTGTAAATCTTGAGAATTAGAAGAACGAGTTACATGCATAAATAAAAAAAATCACAAAGAGTAATGACGCAATCCCCAGCAACAGCGCTAAAATTTGGTGCGCACTGTCGCAGGTACACCTAAATTAATACCTTACCTCAAAATTAACCTGTAGTAGTGGGAGTAAGGGTTGATCCGCAAGAGACTGGAATTACCTTATGTGATTAAGAAAGGGGGGTTTGATAATTATGAATAAAGTAAATTAAACAATAATGAAAATAGTGAAAAGAGTAATTAATGAGAAAAACGTTGGTTTCAGTCGATATTCACCATCAAGGGATTGCATCGATCATTGACAAAATTATCAATCTTAAACCCGATATCTATCATTGGGACTCTATTCCAGTTCCTCCTTAAGCCTAGTGAATTGATAACAATCGTACCAATTAAACTCTAATTGATAAAAAATCCTTTAACACATCGGCAAAGTCTAACTTATCAACTGCATTAAGAACGAGAGAAACTGATAGAGCTAAATAAATATAAGCAAATCGATTATATTTAATTTAGTTGATCATTCATCATAGGGTTAATGATTTATAATCCAAAATCCTTAATCCTATTTGCTTCATGAATCAAGTAATAAAAACTTTGTTCAAAACCTAATTCAGTAGTAGACTTAGACATACAATATACTAGTAGGCCTCCTAGCAATCACATGAAAAATCATTTAGAAAAGAAAAGCAGATGAATAAACAATACCTAGTTAAGATTGAACTATTTAAAACAAGTCCAATCTCACAATGCATAAGGGTCCCTTGAGGTTTCAATTTACCTAAACCAACTAAAAAGAACTAGCCACGTAGGGCCATAAGAAAATCTAAAGAAGAATTGAAGAACTTGGATGAAGAATTGGATGATTTCTGTAGTTGCTTTCCTCCCTTTTATAGACTCTATCCTCTTAATCGAAGTAAGAATGTACTTAGGTTAAATCCTCGTCCATCTGACTTCAATTTGAGTGAAAAAGACCTAAAATCGCAAAATCAGCAAGTCTGAATAGCGCGCGGGTGCCGTGGCGCTACAGAGAACATGCCACGGGGCGCCGCAGCGCTACGGAGAACATGCCACAGGGTGCGGCAGTGCTCTCTGGTTCCTGGTGATGGGCGCCGCGACGCTCTGAACAGCTATGATGGGCAGCCGCAGTGCTCTGGTGAGAGCTCCGCAGCGCCCAGAAAACTCTGGATTTTGCCAAAGTGCCAAACACGAAAGTTGTAGCTCTATGTTTCTTCTTTCCTTAGCCGCTAGAATCACCTTGATCAGAGCGTAAATGAGCAAGATATGCCTCCATTAGTCATGAACAGTCAGAAATCACCATTTTTCATGATTTTCTCTCTATTTTTCTCTTCTTGTCTTCTTTATTATTCCTAAAACATAAAACACAAAAATTAATTAAATCCTATCTATTCACTATTTAAATAAAATAAAAAGTAACATAAAATATGCTAAATACATGCTTAATTTATAGCATGTCAGTAAAGTTAGGTCCACAAAAATCGGTCCAATAGCTTACCGTTGGGCTTTGCCATTTGAATTGGATAATGTTCATCCAGTTTTTCACGTATCTATGCTACGAAAGTATCCAACAGACCCAACACATGTTATTTAGTGTTGGGAAATTCAGTTAGACAAAGAGTTGTTATATGAAGAAAAATCAGTGACTATAGTAGATAGTCAAGTGAAGAAATTAAATTCAAAAGAAATGTCACGGTGAAAGTGATGTAGTAAAAGTACTTTCAGGAGAGGCTACTTAGGAAAGAGAGAATAATATGCGCGCCAGATACCCACATATTTTTGAGTGAGAAGGTTAGTATCTATTTGCAAATATGGCGATGAAATTGATTAGAAAAAAGAATATAAGCAACTCAGTACAGGCTAAAAGTCTATAAGGACCATAAATATTAGAGCACTAGACATTATCAGTTGGTGACCAAATATTCTTGAAGAATTTATGGTTGAAGAAAATCCCTATGGTTAAAGTTATATGGTAAAATCACTAAAGTGAAGAGACTTCTTAGAGAGTAAAGATAATATGCAAAGGAGATACTCTCAATAGCTGGAGTAATGAGGTTAATAATTGTAATTTATGCCTTGACTTCATTCCCTATTTGTGATAGAATGAATTGAAATTCGGGAACCGAATTTCTTAAGGGGGGAAGAATGTAATATCCCATAATTTTATTTTAAAAGGATAATGTTTTGCTATGAACAAATATATTTTTATTTGTTTAAAAATGATTATGTTTTGCTAAAAGCAAGTATATTTTTAATTAAAATGATTTATGTTTTGGTTACAATAATTATATTGGCCTCTAATAAATTTTTGTTGTATTTTTAGAAATATTCTTTCGTTTAATATGTATAAAGATATTTATTTTGAGATTTGTTTTATTATAATTTTTATCAAGAAAAATTATGATTTAAAGGTTTAACTAAAGGATTATGAGAATGTAAATTTTTTAAAAAATTTGGAATATTTTAAGATGAAAAATAGAATTTATATGAATTTATATAAAAGAAAATCCTATTATTTAATTAATAAATAATTATTATTATTATAAAAAAAAGGAGGAAAGGGGAAGGGGGACGACGCACTGCAGGTTTCGGAAAACTGAAAAAAAAAATATTTCGATGAATAGTGAGTGAATAGTAACTTTCAACTTTTTCTTTAGATTCAGAGTGCCTATTAGCTTCCGATCTCAAAACTGAAGGTGTTACTGGATTCAGGATGAAGAATACTTCAGTTTTGACCAATCAGTTTTTCAAATCCAACGTTGAATCGCCGTAGATCTGAAGTAGAAAATCTCAGAAAAAGATAAATTCTAAAACTCTTACTTAGAGACCTCAAATTAGAAATCTAACACTGTAGATGGATTCAGAAGTTAGATAAACATTAGGATATGTATTTCTTTCGATCATTTGGTAACTTTTTATGTGGTGGTGAATAGTGATTTTCAGAGGTGAACAGTACCTTGAGCGTTGACCAGCGTTGACCAAGATTCTAAGGTCATTCCCTATTTGTGTTAGAATGAATTGAAATTCGGGAACCGAATTTCTTAAGGGGGGAAGAATGTAATATCCCGTAATTTTATTTTTAAAGGATAATGTTTTGCTATGAACAAATATATTTTTATTTGTTTAAAAATGATTATGTTTTGCTAAAAGCAAGTATATTTTTAATTAAAATGATTTATGTTTTGGTTACAATAATTATATTGGCCTTTAATAAATTTTTGTTGTATTTTTAGAAATATTCTTTCTTTTAATATGTATAAAGATATTTATTTTGAGATTTGTTTTATTATAATTTTTATAAAGAAAAATTATGATTTAAAGGTTTAACTAAATGTTTATGAGAATGTAAATTTTTAGAAATTTTAGGAATATTTTAAGATGAAAAACGGAATTTATATGAATTTATATAAAAGAAAATCCTATTTTTTAATTAATAAATAATTATTATTATTATAAAAAAAATAAAAAGGAGGCAAGGGGAAGGGGGACGACGCATTGCAGGTTTCGGAAAACCGAAAAAAAAATATTTCGATGAATAGTGAGTGAATAGTAACTTCCAACTTTTTCTTTAGATTTGGAGTGCCTATTGACTTCCGATCTCAAAATTGAAGGTGTTACTGGATTCAGGACGAAGAATACTTTAGTTTTGACCGATCAGTTTTTCAAATCCACCGTTGAATCGCTGTATATCTGAAGTAGAAAATCTCAGAAAAATGTAAATTCTAAAACTCTTACTTAGAGACCTCAAATTAGAAATCTGACACCGTAGATGGATTTAGAAGTTAGATAAACATTAGAATATGTATTTCTTTCGGTCATTTGGTAAATTTTTATGTGGCGATGAATAGTGATTTTCAGCGATGAGCAGTACCCTGAGCGTTGACTAAGATTCTAAGGTCATTTGCTAAGTTTTTGGACCCTCCGGACATGTTTGGTCAAATTCAACTTGGAAAAGTACAATTTAGGGTTGTCCAATCAGGAGTCCTACCCTGTGAGTAGATGATTCTTCCTATGGCTTGCCCTATACTCTTCTTGATATTTGAGCATATATATGATTATGTTTATGAGATATTTACACTTTTATATGTTTCTGAAATACATTAAAATGATCTGAACTGCTGATAATTTGAAATATGATTCAAGAAGAGTATAGTATTTGAAAATGGATTTCTGAACTCATGATGTATCTGATTTCACTTGTATTTATCATTATTTGATAAAGTGTATATTATGTGCACGTTGCATTGATTTGTAAAGCTATATACTTGTGAAAATGATGCATGTCATATTATAAATGAGATTGAATGGCAACCGTAAAGCTCATGGCGAGTTGCTTGATAATTTTACATGTATTTATATGTATTGATGAATATCGGCTGGTTGTATGTGTAACACCGGAAATTTTGTTAATGATATTCATAAAATGGAATAGTAGGAAAGGGTTCAAAACAATTAAAAAGGGAGTTATAGGGAAATAACAATGAATGTTTAATAAGGATTTTCTCATTTTTGGAAAGAATTCTTAAGGAAGAAATAATGATTTCCTTGATTACAGGGTCACAAAGAGACAACAACCCTAGAGTGGTGAAGACATGGAGAAAGTTGCACAAAAACCCATTGGAACAAGAATCAAGAAGAGATTAAACACTTGGTGAGTTTTTCCCTAAACCAAACAAAGCCTTAGCAAACCCCTTGGTTACATTGTAATGGAATGGCACTCTTGAAATTTTTAGGCAAAGTGGGGGCAAGGGTTAAGGGGTGAGTGGCTTATGGGATAAGCTTATTCTTTTTTTTAATATTTTCTTCTTGACTTGAGGTTTTGGGCTGCCAGCTCAAGAGGAGGAAACACCAGATTTTTCTTCACGCCAAGAGAGAGAAAGGAAGAAAGAAAGAAGAGGAAAGCTAGAGAGAAGGGGGAGAAGCAAGGAGAAAAGGTAAGATTCTAACCCAAAATCTTTTGTTTATCCCTCCCAAACCTCTTATGGAAACTAATGGATGGGAAAATTTGTTGGTTGGTGATACTTCTAGAGAGAGAAAGGGGTAGAACAAGAGTGAAGGAAACAAGTTGTGGAGAAAAGAAGGTAAGATCAACATCATTCACGACTTATTGGTTGACTCTGAATGTTACTTTCTATGTAGAATCTGGTAAGATCAACATATGAATTGTAGCCATGTTTCTTAGCTTTCATACGCCCCTAGAATCACCTTAATCATATTAGAAATGAGAGAGATATGCCCTGATGAATGAAGGTAGGTCAGATTTAATGCGCTGAGTTCTGATTCTGTTTGCAAGCAACTTTTTCCCCTGATTTTGTTTCTTATTTGTTGAAGTGGTAGAAACAAAAGTTGTGGGTAATTGTTTTAGCTTTCCATGGACACCAAAATCACCTTAATCAGAGTTGAAATGAGTGAGTTATGGTCTTTTTAGTAAGGAAAGGTCTGGCTGAACGGAAATCTTGGTTGCAGGGAAAACCCGAAGCACGACCGTGCTTGGTGACACGGCCAGGCCGTGCTTCGGGCTGTTTTGTGGGTTTTTAGCCTGGTTTGCACAGCTGGAAGCACGGTCGTGCTTGGTGACGTGGCCGGGCCGTGCTTGAGGCTGTTTTTGCTCTATTTTGCATTTTAAAAGTTCTAAATGAACTCCAATGAATGGATGATGTTAAGGGGAACTAAAATGAATAGATATACCTTTTTAATGATAAAATGTAGTGTGATTTCCATCCTTTTATTATGAGATATTAAATCACATATTGCATAATGATGAAATGCATGTTGATTGATGTCTATGCTAGTATATCAATGCATGAGGAATGATGCATGATTGTCATATTTGCATATTATAGACTGCTTGTGTGCATGGCTACAAGTGAGTTATTGATGTATGTGCCTTTGGGAGGCTATAGAAGCATGTATGTTGTCTATGAGGAATAGATGTAACATGCTTAAGGATGAATATGATTTATGTTTTGGGATATTTATTAATATGCATATTCTTGTTGTGATAAGTGGCTAAAGAGAGGTAAAAGACTTAATCTGGTCAGGAGGACCCTCTCTGAAGCAGGGTGGCCCAGAAATGGGTGTCTCCCTTGCTGTATTAAGGCGACTGATGGTCAGAATGATCCTCTCTGAAGCAGGATGGCTTGGTAACAGGTGTCTTCCTTGCTGTATTGAGGAGACTGACAATTCCAGGTTTACCTTTACCCATTAAGGTGACCCGGGATAGTGGCACCTTACGAGGTAAAGCGACTGAAGGGTCGTGGCTTGTGATACGGTACCAAGATAGGGGACTCCCTATAGCCTAGAGTGGTCAATACAGGAAGGACCCTCCGACCAATGGCCCTCAAAGGGTGCGTGAGTAGTTGGAGGAGAAGGCTCACGCCACATTGAGGATTGCAATTGAGAGAAATTATCAGCTTATGAGCCACTATGAGTGATAATGAGCCACTGTGTGTGGTATGGATCATGGACGACAGCACAGGTATTGTACAAATGCATATTTTGTTATCATGCATGATATTGATGCATAACCTACAAAAGGCTGGTAAGTACATTATTGTATCTTTATCGCATAAAAGAGAAAATGTTTTCTGTAGTTTATACAGCTAGACATAGCATGTGAATTTTCGTATTATATATCTTTAGGTGTTGATCTTGCTGGGATTTTAATATCTCACTATGTTTTAAAGCTATGTTCAGATCAGTAGAAATGGCATTCGTGGTGCTGACACTGCTTCTGGAGTTATAGACCGTGGATGTCCCTTATTTGGGACAGTTCATGATTATTGTGAACCTGTTAGTGATCAGTATGATAGAAATTCTTGCTCCTGGCCCACCTCCCCCACCAGCAGTACCCCAGGGTTGGTGGCTAGGGTTGGGCCGTAGGATAGCTTATTCTGTATAGCTAACCCTAGTTGTGTAAATGGGCTAACCCCATTGTTTTGATGTAACCCTACGGTACTCTGCCTTTTTTGTGTTGTAAGCTTAGTACCTCGGGTTACATATGGATGTATATATATATATGCTATTGAACTCTGATGTATATAGTTTGGAACGTATGAATGTATGGGTTGCTTAGCTTATGGTATATTTGATCTCTTGCATTTACAAAAAAAAAAAACTGGGCGTTACAGTATGGCTTGTGATAGTACCGAATAGGGGACGCCCTAATAGCCTGAGTGAGTCAAGGGAGGACCGCTCCAACCGGGTGACAGTGGTAATGTGAAAGGGCAGGAGGGTGATGTACTCACATTCCCTGATCACTTATTGTGACTAGGGTCGAGGTCACTATGTATATAGCAAATATTTTCATTGCATTGTGACAGTGGTAATGTGAGGAGGCAGTAGGGTGATGTACTCACATTCCCTTATCACTTATTGTGACTAAGGTCGATGTCACTATGCGTATAGCAAATGTGTTATATTTTCATTGCATTGACCAGATTGCCGAGTGAGGCAGGTGCATTAAAAGTAATGATTTTACCTTCAAATCATAATATTTTACTATAGTTTATACAGTTGAGTATAACAACATTTGTTTAATGATCATACCATGGTGCATATGGTTTTGGATATCTGAATATCCTTTGATTTGATAATATTTGAAACACGGGTCCCATATGAATGTACTTCTGAACTGTATTTTCTATGTGACACATTTTAAAATATAAGTACATCCATATGTTGACCTAAGAGGTCATAGGAGGAATTATTTGCTCACTGAGTTGTCAAACTCACTACACAATATTTACACATTTTTCAGATAAGAATATTAGAGTCTAATTCGGCAGATAGATGATATAATCTCTGGGTGAGTCTACGTTGCTTCCAAGACTCACGGTCTTTGAATTATACTGTATTTATATTCTAGAGTGCTCTGAACGCTACAGGAAGAGATGTTTATAGACTTGGTCTGTATATTGTGTATACATGAGAGATCCTATATGTATTTGTTCCCATGATAAAGAATTGAATTATGTATCTTTTTGGGAAATATCTGATTGCAAAAATAATAATAAGAAAAAAAAAATTTATTTTACGTAACGTAAATTAGGGGCGTTACAAAATGAATCTCTTTAACTATAGGATAATAATGGAAACCAATTTGAAGAAAAATGCCTTATAAAGAAAATGAAGAGATGAAAATAATATTTAAGAAAAATAATTTTATAAATAAAAATAATAAATGACTAGTGTATGTCCTAGCCATGGCCATTGCATGAACTCCTTACCATCTTAAGTGTTAAATTTTGACATGAAAATAATTTATAAAGTGATACTTGAAAATGATTATGTTCATGGCATGATTGTATGTTACCATTGATTTTTGGAAATGATTGCGCTTTGATGGGAAATTATGGCATGTAAGCATAATGAACATACTTGTTATTGAAATCATATTTTTGGCTATTAATGTGGAAAGAAACGAAAAGAAAAGAAAAGAGACGAGCACAGCCACATAGCAATCAATGAGGTGCACCAACAGGGGGTGCCTTACTCACGGCTATATGATTATGCTAATAAGAAAAGCAAAAGAAAATGTGCTATGTCAGACAGAGCGAGAAAAGCCCATACCAAAAAGAAGAAAATACTCACCTTGACTGGGGTAGGTTGATATGAGAATAAGTTGATAGCCATCATATGAGATTCTAAAAATAGTTATTCATGCCATACATGTCATTACTTCATGAATTTCATGTGCATAGATAAGGTGCATTCATGTGACCTAAGATATTTGTCGTAGATTATTCAGATGAACATGACGTGATGAGCAATATTGATGATGATTATGATTTATTGTTGAACCTACTGGGATTTAACTCTTACTATATTACCATATCATGTTCAGAAAACTAGATATTCATATTTTCACTATGACTTTGGCTTTTATTGCACGTTGAATCGAGTTACTCTATTTTAGGAAGATCCCAATAATTAATAAGGTGTTTGTGGTCGAGTTGGCTAACATCCCAGTGAAGGTGCAACCACTTGCACCTGTATCTCTAGAATTGATCAACATGGATTAATAAGATGTAGATATATATGTGTTTGAATTTTATAGGGACGTTTTGATTAATGAAGTATACGTGAACTTAGAATTGTAATAATATTAATAGTAGACTTTAAACCTTAATTATGCTTGGTTAAATTAATTGAATATTATTACGAGTTAAGTAGTTAGAATAAAAGAGGTAATGACTTCATGGGATTTTACAAATATATATAAAAAAATGGAGTTGTTACATAATTGGTATCAGAGTAGGTCAATCTTAAATGGATAGTGGATGGATGGTTATTTGAATCGATCTTATAGTGTCTATAGTATGTTTGTGGTTATGTTGTATAGGGGATCAGTGATTTACTATAGGTAAGAAATTACAAGTGTTTCCTATCTATATGCCTAGGTGGTGTTATAACTGTTGTAAATATTTTTGAACTAACTATTAGGCTTGATCAACTCAATAGTAGCTTAACTCTATTTTTACCACAGTAGGATATGGCACCATTGAGCAGGAACTTGAAAAATAATGCAGAAGAAACCCTACACAACTTACCTACAGCAATTCGAGACCAAGTCATAGCCACCAATCAAATTCTGCAACATCTCCAGAATAGTAACAACCTAAATGGAGAAAATAGTGCAAATAACTGGTTGGCTAAAATGATAATGGCCTGTCTGAATTCCTGAGAACCAGACCACCTTCTTTCTAAGGTGGCTATGACCCAACGATAGCCGAAAGGTTGATAAGAGAATTGGAGAAGATCTTCAATGTGATAGGCTACACTAATGAGTAGCAGGCTATCTTTGCTGCAAATATGCTAAAGGATGAAGTTGAGTGTTGGTGGTGAGGGGCCAAAAAACTGCTAAATCGCCAAAGGAGGCAGATCAACTACAAAGTGTTTAAGGAAATTTTATTGGAGAAGTACTTTCCAAGTACTGTGCAGGTTGTGAAGGAGATCGAATTTAGGGTAACATGCTAGTAGATCAATAGTTTAAGGGCAGTGGAGGACAACAACCAAAGGTGAAACTTATGGAAGTGGAAGAAAGATTTTTCCAACCCTGGAAAAAATGTGAGGAGAAGAGGATATAGAGTTGGTAAGAGGCCATTGACTCTAGGTCCCCGAGGTTTCCAATAAGACCTTGCCACAGTCAAGTGCACTAAGTGTAGACTTATGCATGGTAATCGGCCATGCTACATGGGACAAGATGTCTGCTTTAAATGTAGACAGAAGGTAATTTTGTGAAGAATTACCCACAGAATGTGGGAAAGCATCTGGAATAGAGACATCAAGTGAAAGGAAAAAGTTTCACCCTAAGCGGCCAAGAAGTAGCTTAATCCTCTGAAATAATTCAGGGTGCGTGCTACATCTATGGATTTGCTCTTATGGTGTTGTTTGACTCTAGTGTTATTCATTCATTTATATCGGAAGAATGTATTAGGGAGCTTCAATATCCTATTTCTGAAACCCCTTATGAGATATCTGTAGTAACCTTTACAGGGGAAATGATCTTAACTTCCTCTATATGTAAAGACTGTCAGGTCACCATTTAGGAGAAAACTTTTTTTGTAGACCTCGTCTATCTACCTTTAAGAGGTATTGATGTCATTCTTGGGTTAGATTGGATATCTAGAAATGAGGTCTTGCTAAATTGTTGCACCAAGACCATTGAATTTCTACCTCTTACTCCACAAAAGGAGATGTAGTTATTGATGCTTAATGCCAACCAAGTAAATTGGGAGTTGAAGAATAGAGTACTTGGATACATTCTTCTATGTTTATTAAACCTATAAGTCGAACTAAAACTTGATGAAATCCTAATAGCCAATGAGTTTCCTGAAGTATTTCCACCAGATATTCCAGGCTTACCTCCCGAGATAGAGATAAAGTTATCTATTGATCTCCTACCCAAGAGAGGGCCTATCTCTATTGCACCTTATAGAATGGCCTCAAAGGAACTACAGGAACTCAAGAAATAATTTGAGGAACTGTTAGACAAGAAATTCATTAGACCAAGTGTATCACCTTGGGGAGCTCCTGTATTGTTTGTTAAGAAGAAAGACGAGAGCTTGAGACTATGCATTGACTACAGATAACTAAATAAGGTGACTGTCAAGAACAAGTACCATCTCCCTAGGATAGATGACTTATTGGATCAACTAAAGAGTGCCTCCATCTTTTCTAAGATTGACTTGAGATCGGGATATCATCAAATTAGGATCAAGGAGGAAGATGTACAAAAATAGCCTTTAGGACTAGGTATGGGAACTATGAGTTTCTCGTAATGACTTTTGGGTTGACGAAGGCACCTATAATTTTCATGGATTACATGAATTGCATTTTTTGACTCTACTTAGATCAATTTGTGGTAGTGTTCATTTATAACATCTTGATATATTCTAAGAATGAGAAAGAACACAAACAACATCTTTGAATTCTGCTACAAGTGATGAAAGAGAAAAAGTTGTATGCCAAATTAGAAAAGTGTGTATTTTGGTTGATAGAGGTGAAGTTTCTCGGACATGTCATCTCCAATTCAGGGGTAACCATAAACCTAGCAAGATGGAAGCAATGATTCAGTGAGAAAGACCAAAGTCGGTTACAGAAGTTATAAGTTTCTTGGGTTTGGTAGGATACAATAAGAGGTTCATATAAGGCTTCTCTCGTATAGCCTTACTGCTGACTAAATTGACCAGGAAGAAAAGTCCTTTCAAATGGATTGATGAATGTAAAGCAAGTTTTTAGGAGCTCAAGACAAGATTGACTACTCTTCCTGTTTTAATTATTCGAAACCCCACAGGACATTTTGAAGTGTATAGTGATGCTTTAAAGAAAGGGTTGGAGTGTGTGCTGATGCAAGACAAGAGAGTGGTTGCTTACACCTTTAGGAAACTGAGACCCTATAAAGAAAATTATCCAACCCATGATCTTGAATTGAAGGTCGTGGTGTTTGCCTTAAAGATTTGGTGACACTATTTATACGGAGCAACATTTGAAGTATACTGTGATCACAAGAGTCTTAACTACCTTTTTGATAAAAAAGAATTAACTGTGAGGCAACGAAGATGGGTAGAATTTTTCAACGACTACAAGTTTGAGATAAAGTATCATCCAGAAAAGCCGAATGTTATAACTGATGCCTTGACTCAGAAATCTCTATACATGGGTCAGTTGATATTGTATGAGATGCAGATGCTAGAGGACTTCCAAATTTTGAAACTGGACACTACTCTTACTCCAAAGAAGCTAATCATCAATGGGTTGAGTATAAAGTGTGACCTTAGAGCCCATATTAAAGAGGTTCAAACTCACAACCAATACCTACAAGATCACAAAGATCAAGATAATTTTTCTGTCTCAGAAGATGGAGTAATCATGTATCAAGGAAGGGTTTATGTCCCTCGAGAATAAGAGTTGAGAACTAAGATCCTGCAAGAACCATAATAGAGTAAATACACAGTCCATCCTGGATCCACTAAAATGTATCAAAACTTAAAGAGGATGTATTGGTGGTCAGGGATGAAAAAGGATATTGTTGAGTTTATGGCGAAATATTTAATTTGTCAGAAGGTAAAGGTAGAACATCAAAAGCTAGCAAAATTTCTACAACCTCTTGAGATCCCTAAATGGAAATGGGATAGTATTTCAATGGACTTTGTGGTGGGCTTACCTAAGACTTTAGTTGGACATGTCTCTGTCTAGGTAATAGTAGACAGATTAACCAAATATGCTCACTTTCTGTCTATAAAAATTAACTATTCACTGGACAAATTGGCCCAGTTGTACATCTAGGAAATAGTTAGATTGCATGGAATTCCCTTTAATATTGTTTATGATAGAGATTTGAGGTTCACATCGAGGTTTTTGAAGACGTTGCAGGAAGCTTTTAGAACCCAGTTGCAGTTCAATACTGCTTACCATTCTAAGACTAACGGGTAGACAGAACGAACCATTCAAACCCTATAAGATATGTTGAGGGTATGTGTGATAGAGAAAAGTAAAGGATGAGATAAGTACCTACCTTTAGTAGAGTTTACTTATAATAATAGCTATTTCTCTAGTATTAAGATGGCTATTGTTGGTGGACTTGCAAAATAGATATGTAATGTCAGAACGCAAGTGCACGTGTCGTGACCAAGTAATAAAGTGATGAGTGAGTATCGTCCCACGAGGAGTGAACTAAAACTATTATAGCGAGTTCTGCTGTGTGAAATGATGTAGAAAAAATAAGATGGTTCACAAGATAAAATAAAGGTAGATCAATTAAATGCAACTATAATTAAGATGAGGGGTACTAGGGTGTAAAAGAAAATGATATTAGGTGATCTAGGGTTGCTTAGGGTTGCCATGAACTACAGCACTCATATTTGCTTTAGGGATTGCTGCAGCAATTGCTCTAAGTGCCAAGTTCAGTCTTAAATAGAGTCTTCCCATACTTCTATTCCTTTCAATTCTGAGGTTCAGACACGCATTCCTGCATCAGTCCTCTGCCCCGAATTATGCATGAAGCTCCACTATTGGACTAATGGGGTACCCGTACATCCCTATATGGGCTAACCCCATACATTCAACTATTTCCCAGCCTCCATTACCCTTCCAGGTGAATATTGGCCTTGATCTTCCTCTACTAAACTTCCGTTATCAGGGGAAATTAAAATATAAACACAGTTGAATGTTGAAACGAAATTGCAGCGAAATGAGTTGCTAATAAAAATGTGCTCAAGTTCATTACAACCCTTATGCAACCCTAACTGGAAACTAGCCAAGCCTCATGGTTACACTGGTTACAAATATCCCAAAAACACTGGTATGCATCCTAAGTGATATAAATAAAAATACAAATGCAGTTCTTTTTGATAAAAATAGTAAAAATCATAACAGGGATCAATGAAAAATCTGGAATTGCGAACTGTCACCTTCTCTAATGCTTCACCATCCGGTGTTAGTGCATCCTGGGATGTGGTTTACAAATATCCCAAAAACACTTTCGAGCAACTCATATGCCTCATTGTATGTTTTGGACAATAGTGCTCCATTGGTTGCTACATCCACTATAGTGCGGGTTTGAGCATTAAGGACATTGTAAAAGGTCTCCATCTGAATGCAGTAAGAGATTTTATGATGAGGGCACCTTCGTAATAGCTCTTTGTACCTCTCCCAGGTCTCATACAGTGATTCACCTTCCAATTGCAGGAAAGATGTGATGTCATTCCTCAATCTAGCATTCTTAGTGGGTGGGAAGTATTTTAGCAGAAATATCTTTACCAAATCACTCCAGTTAGCAATAGAATCGAGTGGCAGAGAGTTTAACCACGCTCTAGCTCGATCTCTTAATGAATAAGGGAAAAGTTTCAACCTAAGCACTTCTTCTGTTACCCCATTCATTTTGAAAGTATTTGTGACCTCTATGAATACTCTGAGGTGAAGGTAAGGGTCCTCTATAGGCATTCCACTGAACTGGCCTATAGTCTGTAGCATCTGGAACATTACTGACTTAAGCTCAAAATAGAGAGCCTCGATTTCTGGTCTCACAATGGTCGGGTTCAACCCATTCAGGTTTGGTTGAACATAAGCATTTAAGACCCTATCTCTGTCATCCATGTTGTCTGCACCATTCTGGTTAGCCATTTTTGCTTGTGGTTGAGGCCCCTTCAGTCCTCTCCTTCTTCTCAGAAGAGTCCTTTCTATCTTTGGGTCTAGAGGCAGAAGCTCCCTGTCAGACCTGCTCTTGCACCACACTCCCCTGCGCAAAGTAAAACCAGGGTGACTGTTGTGTCTGTTTTACTAATTACCGCAAGCGCACGGCGTAGCTGTAGCTAGTCTGGCGAGTACGGGTCGTATCCCGCAGAGAACAATGTCAACTACTAGAATTATGCAAAACGAGCTATCTAGATCAATGAAATTTGATAAGAGAGTGTCACAGTTAAATAGATGCAAATAACCAATTAAACAAAGCCTAGGGTTAGGGTTCACCACACTTATGATATTCAACACTCAATATGTACATCTAATTGCAATTATCTAGGTTATTGGGGATGGTTTAGCCTTAATTAACTAGCAACCTCTTTCAAGCATTACTAATCGTAGTTAGGTTAATCCAATTGCCTACTTTCGTGGTTCTTAGTTCAACCTAAGTCCATTAAGTTCTATGCCAACCATGGAATACAATTAATCGGTTTTCTCCTGCCCACTACTTAATTCGTTCCTAGAGAACTTTAAACTACTTTCGTGATTAAGATATCCCTAATTAACTATTAGGTTCTGGTATTAATCTTCAACTTTCAGTCCATCAATTAATATTCTAAGACGTGATAAATATTGGCTAAACATTCATCAACTCATATAACCAATACTTAATAGCTAATCCTAATTAACCATAGATAATAAAATTAGGGTTCCATTAACTTAATCAGCTCAATGTATCATCACATCATAGGTGGGTTACCAAAACCCTATATCAAAATCTACTCAAGCATGATAGAAAGATAAATCAAAGGCATAATCATTAAGTAAATCATCAATATCCAATACAAACCAAGAGAAAGAGTTGGAATAGAGATGAGTGCAGAGATAGAAAGATAAAACCTGGATGGAGAACGAAATACAATGCTGAATTGCTGTCAAATCTAAGTTAAGAACATGAAAGTAAACTCTAATCCTACTCTAAACTTTATCCTAAGGTGTTTCCTAAGCCTAAAACTGAGTAAAAAAAAGCCCCAATGCGTCTCCTCCCTTTTGGGCTGTGTATCCCCTTCGATATATATGAGTTTGGGCGGCCAAAACTCTGAAAAATACAGGGTTCGCAGACCCACAGCACAGCCGTGCTTCGGGCAGGTTTCTGGAATTTTCTATAGCTTCTTGCACAGAACACGGCCTGGCCGTGTTGTATGCCACCAAGCACGGCCTGGCTGTGTTGGGGGCTGCCATGCTCCTTTCTTGCTGATTTTTGGTGGGCTTCCTCGTTGCTTCCTCCTCATCTTGTTCAAAGTCCATATGGCACTTCTCATGGGTGTTTTCCCTTGCTTCTTGGCCTCTTTTTCTCTCCTAAAAACATAAAACAAACCAAAACAGTATCCAGAGCAAAGCATTACCAAATGCGGAGAAATAATCACAAGTTTACTACTAATTAGGGGATAAAATATAACCATTAAACACTCAAATTTCCCCTTTATCAACTCCCCCATGCTTAAACCTTTGCTTGACCTCAAGCAAATAACATGTCATATCAAAAGGAAGGAAGATGATGCATATAAATTTCAAATAACAGATAAATGCAATACAGGGAATTCTTCACTCAATCAATGTGCACACAATAGATATATGAATAGACATTTATTAGATAGTCTTTGTTCTTCTATGACTAAACCAAAATTTCCCTATTTTATATCTACTTCTATTGATACCATTGAATGTATGCATTTAATTGACTTTCAAGCACTCAAGTAGGCTACCTCATCCTTTAGATCTCCCTATGTTGCCTTACCCTTATTTCTATTTTTCTCACTCAATTTCTTCACTCAAACTCTTTTACTTTCCATCATTTTGTTTTCTTTTTCATTCATTTAATTTTATTTTTAGAAATATGCAGTGAGTGCATTTTATGCTCCATCTCACTAGGGTAAAGGCATCTAGGTATTCATACTAAGGCCTTTTTGGTGCCTTAAAGGGGTACTCAGAGTGAAAACTTTTTCGAGTGCATATTCCCTCATTTTTCACCTCTCCCAGCCTTCACACTCTCATAGTGTTAAAAATCAATAAAGGCATACAATTCAAAGCACAATAGGAGAGATATTTTTTTAAAAAAATTAGAGGTTTAATGCTAGAAGAGACAGACTAAAATTTGAAATTACCTATTTCACACCCCATTGAGCATCACATGTTCATGAGTTAAAATCAACCTATATTATGCCAATCTATCTCTAAAATGGAAAACTATATGATTATATAATGAACAAGAGACAAAATATTCAATCAGTGAAAACCACAATCCTAAAGTCACTCGCCCATGCGTAAACTTGACATTGTCCTCAATGTCAATATAGATGAAAGTACAGGCAAATGAGGAAGTAACTTACTTGCTTTCTAGTCTTTTGAAGGAGGAGGTGGAGGGTTCTCTTATGTTTTGGGCTGGATGGCCCTTTTCCTCCTTTTTTTATACCTAGGTCACGGTCGTGCTTCACAGTACGGCCTACCCGTGCTTGGCGCTGGAATTTCAAAAACCCTAGATTTTGCCCGTGCTGAGAAACACGGGTGAGGGGTGCCTGGGTTGTGCTTGGGACACGGCCTGCCCGTGTTTGAGGCTGGATCCTCCAATTCTTCGAAATTTCCTACATTTCTCAACCTTGCTTAGCTTCCCTTGATTTTTACTCTTTATTTCAACTTTGGGCACATGTGAATAGACCTAATAATCAAATCGAAACACTCATTAAACTATAACCTAAGAAATCAACTAAAATTAAAGATAAAAACTAGAACAAATGGAAAGAAAACAAAACAAAAAGAAATTGAAAAATTAAAAGGTGGGTTGCTTCCCACAAAGCGCTTGTTTATAGTCCTTAGCTCGACTCCCTTTTCATGCTTTCTTCTCAAGGAGGCTTGAAGAGAGTTTGGATAACCCTCTTTTTGATCCATTGCCTCTTAGTGTGGTGTATGAGGCTTTTCCTAATGGCCTTCAAAGATGTTCTTGGCTCATTCTTTTCTTCATTTACTCCATTCAAGCTTTGAGGAGGCAGTTTGGGTTCTAACTTTGTGTCTTCCACTTCCTCCTCAATGTCTTGCTTTTCTTCCCCTATTTGACATAAACACAAGAGCTTTCCATAGAGTATAACTCAAGTGGGTCAGGAGGAGAAAAATTCATGGCATTATCATTCACATTAGGTTCAGTTAAGCCAATCATATAGCAAGATTTACCTAGAGATGGTGGGTTCATAGTATCATTCAAATTAAATTCTACTCTTTCATCCCCTACATTCAAAGAAAGCTTTCCATCTTTTACATTTATATTTGCACCAGCCGTAGCTAATATACCTACCAGATGCTTGATGGATCAGTCAGCCAAATGAAGGGAAAGGGTGGTGGGCTTCAAGTCACCCATTTGAAGCTTTTTGCACACCGAGAGAGGCATGAGGCTGACACTTGCTTCAAGGTCACATAAGGCTCTGTCAATCTTCATATCTCTAATGGAGCAAGGAATAGAGAAGGTTCCGGGATCCTTAAGCTTTTGAGGAAGCTTATTCTGAATTAAAGCACTAGATCCCTCTGTCAGTGCCACCACAGTATACTCATCAATTTTCCTCTTGTTTGAGAGGATCTCTTTCAGAAACTTTGCATAGGATGGGATTTGGGAGATGGCTTCTAGGAATGGGATATTGATATTAAGCTTCTTCAGCACATCTAGAAATCTCCCAAATTGCTTCTCTAACTTGGCCCTAACCAACCTTTGAGGAAAAGGAATTGGTGGCTTGTATGGTTCAGGAGCCACATATTTTGGCTCTTCTTCCTTCTTTTCCTCTTCTTCTGGTTCCTCTTCTATTTTCTGCTCAGATCCAGCCCGAGGTTCATTTTTCTGTATCTCCCCACTTCTCTCAAATTCAGCCAACTGCTTACTACTTCTCAAGGTAATGGCATTGTAATGCTCTCTGGGGTTCTCAACCTGGCCTGGAAGTCTGCCAAAGTTCCTGTTAGATAGACTAGCCTGCTGTGCCATCTGAGTTTCCAATATCTTGCTATGAGTAGCAAGCGAGTCTACCTTGGAGGCTAAATCTTTAAGAGCCTCATTCATGGAATGGTTCTGGGCTCTGAATTCATCATTCTGCTTACTTTGTGAGGAGATGAAGTCCTCCATCAGAGCCTCCAAATTTGACTTTGGCTGAGGAGGAGGAGGAGGAGGATTAAATGGCCTCTGATTTTGAAATCCAGGAGGCTGCTTGAAGTTATTCTGAGGAGGCTGACTTGCATTCTGCTTGTAAGGGAGATTTGGGTTATTTTTCCAGCTTGAGTTGTATGTAATACAGTAAGGATTTCCAAACTGGCATTCATTGGTCATATGACCAACACCTCCGCAAATCTCACAACAAGATGATGGAGAAGAGCCAACAGCGTTGATGCTCAACTTATCTAGCTTCTGAAACAACGCATCAACTTTAGAAGTAAGATGATCAAACGCATCTACTTCATACATACCTGCTAGTTTTCTAGGCTGCCTCTCACTAGACGAAGAGTAATGGTTTTGAGCCATGTCTTCAATTAATTCTAGGCTTCATCAAACGTCTTGTTCATCAGTGCTCCTCTAGCTGCAGCATCCATAGACATCCGGGTGCTGCAAATTAGTGCATTATAGAATGTATGGACTATCAACCATTTTTCCAGCCCATGATGTGGGCATACCCTGAGGAGCTCCTTGGATCTCTCCTAAGCCTCATATAGAGATTCTTTATCCTTCTGAGCAAAAGTGGTGATCTGGTTCCTCAGATGGGCCATCTTGCTTGGTGGGAAATACTTGGACAGGAAAGCTTGAGAAAGCTGTTGCAGTAATGGACCCCGATTGAAGAGAGTGCAACCATGCACGGGCCTTATCCCTTAATGAGAAAGGGAATAATCTCAACCTGATAGCATCTGAGGAGACCCCATTCAATTTCAAGATGTCACATTATTCCAAAAACACTGAGAGGTGTAAATTAGGGTCTTCAGTAGGCGACGCTCCAAACTAATTCTGCTGAACCATCTACAAGAGAGATGGCTTCAGCTCGAAATTATTAGCTTCAACCACTGGCCAGACTATGATGGGATTCAGGCCATGAGTGTCTAGGGTAGTAAAGTCCTTCAGAGATCGGTTATCTCTTTCCCCCATAGTAACTGCAGAATTTCCTTGCTGTTGTCTTCTTCTTATCCTTCGAAATATGCGTTAAATTTTCAAATCAAATTCAGCAACAATCTCATGTTCTCTTTGCACAAAAGAGAAACACACCTATAAAGGAAGAAAAGAAGCAAAAAGAAGCAAAGGAAAATTATGCAGAAAAATAGAAAAGAAAAGAAAAATTACCACAACCGCACGGCGTAGTTGTAGCTAGTCCGGCGAGTACGGGTCGTATCCCACAGAGAACAATGTCAACTACTAGAATTATGCAAAACAAGCTATCTAGATCGATGAAATTTGATAAGAGAGTGTCACAGTTAAATAGATGCAAATAACCAATTAAACAAAGCCTAGGGTTAGGGTTCACCACACTTATGATATTCAACACTCAATATGCACCTCTAATTGCAATTATCTAGGTTATTGGGGATGGTTTAGCCTTAATTAACTAGCAACGTCTTTCAAGCGTTACTAATCGTACTTAGGTTAATCCAATTGCCTACTTTCGTGGTTCTTAGTTCAACCTAAGTCCATTAAGTTCTATGCCAACCATGGAATACAATTAATCGGTTTTCTCGTGCCCACTAATTGATTTGTTCCTAGAGAACCTTAAACTACTTTCGTGATTAAGATATCCCTAATTAACTATTAGGTTCCAGTATTAATTTTCACCTTTTAGTCCATCAATTAATATCCTAAGACGTGATAAATATTGGCCAAACATTTATCAACTCATATAACCAATACTTGATAGCTAATCCTAATTAACCATATATAATACAATTAGGGTTCCATTAACTCAATCAGCTCAATGTATCATCACATCATAGGTGGGTTACCAAAACCCTAGATCAAAATCTACTCAAGCATGATAGAAAGATAAATCAAAGGCATAATCATTAAGTAAATCATCAATATCCAATACAAACCAAGAGAAAGAGTTGGAATAGAGATGAGTGCAGAGATAGAAAGATAAAACCTGGATGGAAAATGAAATACAATGCTGAATTGCTATCAAATCTAAGCTAAGAACATAAAAGTAAACTCTAATCCTACTCTAAACTTTATCCTAAGGTGTTTCCTAAGCCTAAAACTGAGTAAAAACGAGCCCCAATGCGTCTCCTCCCTTTTTGGCTGCATATCCCTTTCGATATAAATGAGTTTGGGCTGCCAAAACCCTAAAAAATACGGTGTTCACAGACCCTCAGCACGGCCGTGTTCTAGGACACGGCCTGGCCGTGCTTCGGGCAGGTTTTTGGGATTTTCTGCAGCTTCTTGCACAGAACACGGCCTAGCCGTGTTGCATGCCACTAAGCACGGCCTGGCCGTGTTAGGGTCTGCCATGCTCCTTTCTTGCTGATTTTTGTTGGGCTTCCTCCTTGCTTCCTTCTCATCTTGTTCCAAGTCCATATGGCACTTCTCATGGGTGTTTTCCCTTGTTTCTTGGCCTCTTTTTCTCTCCTAAAAACATAAAACAAACCAAAGCAGTATTTAGAGTAAAGCATAACCAAATACAGGGAAATAATCACAAGTTTACTACTAATTAGGGGATAAAATATAACCATTAAACACTCAAATTTCCCCTTTATCAGTGACCTCAAAGATAAAATTCTTCACACAGCCAAATATCTAATAATAATTTTCAAGTTAACACTCCCCGGCAACGGCACCAAAAACTTGTTGGTGGATTTTCAAAATAGATATGCAATGTCAGAACGCAAGTGCACGTGTCGTGACCAAGTAATAAAGTGATGTGTGAGTATCGTTGTTACGTGTTTGTTTTACTAAATACCGCAAGTGCACGGCGTAGTGGTAGCTAGTCTGGCAAGTACAGGTCGTGTCCCACAGAGAACAATGCCAATTGCTAGAATTATGAAAAATGAGCTATCTAGATATATGTAAAGCGATAGAGGACTTTTCACAGTTAAACAGATGCAAATAACCAATTGAACAAAGCCTAGGGTTACGGTTCACCACACTTATGATATTCAATATCCAAATTATATCTCCAATTGCAATTATCTAGGTTATTGGGGATGGTTTAGCCTTAATTACCTAGCAACCTCTTTCAAGTGTTACTAATCGTACCTAGGTTAATCCAATTGCCTACTTTCGTGGTTCTTAGTTCAACCTAGGTCCATTAAGTTCTATGCCAACCATGGAATACAATTAATCGGTTTTCTCGTGTCCACTAATTGATTCAATCCTAGGGAACCTTAAACTACTTTCGTGATTAAGATATCCCTAATGAACTACTAGGTTTCGGTATTAATCTTCACCTTTCAGTCCATCAATTAATATCCTATGACGTGATAAATATTGGCCAAACATTCATCAACTCTTATAACCAATGCTTAATAGCTAATCCTAATCAACCATAATAACACAATTAGGGTTCCAATGATTTAATATGCATAGTGTATCATCTTACCATAAGTGGGTTTACCAAAACCCTAGAGAATGAATG
Source organism: Gleditsia sinensis (assembly GCA_037074535.1). Classification (NCBI taxonomy): domain Eukaryota; kingdom Viridiplantae; phylum Streptophyta; class Magnoliopsida; order Fabales; family Fabaceae; genus Gleditsia; species Gleditsia sinensis. The sequence continues at coordinate 40,715,088 of CM073466.1, read as the reverse complement.
GAAATAGAAATAGAAGTAAAGATGAAAAGATAAAACCTGGGTTGCTGAATGTAGAGATGAAATACAATGCTAAATCAATGTGAAATCTAACCTAGAACATGAATTGAATAATTAATCTTACTCTAAACCTAATCTAATGGTGTTTCCTAACCCTAAAACTCAGTAGAGAAAGTCGAAAATGCATTCCCTCTCTTTGGCTGCGTTTCCCCCTCAATATATAACATGTTGGGCGGCTAAAACCCTAAAAAATATGGTGTTCGCAGACCCGCAACACGGCCGTGCTTTGGGCGGGTTTCTAAGAGAATGCTGCAAATCTTGCTCAGAGCACAGCCTAGCCGTGGTGCATGGCACCAAGCACGGCCTGGCCGTGCTTCATGTTGCCATGCTCAGAATTTGCTAATTTTTGGTGGGCTTGCTCCTTGCTTCCTCCTCAACATATTCCATATCCATTTGGCACTTCTTATGAGTGTTTTCCCTTGCTTCTTGGCCTCTTTTGCTCACCTACAAGCATAAAAACAACCAAAGCAGTAGCCAAAGCAAAGCATAACCAAAAGCAGGGAAATAACCACAAGTTTGCTATGAATTAGAGGATAAAATATAGCCATTAACACTTAAAATTCCCCTTTATCAAACTCCCCCATGCTTAAACCTTTGTTTGTCCTCAAGCAAATAACATATCATATCAGGAAGGGGGGAAGATGTAATCAGATTCCAGAAGATACAAAAATACAAAATAGATAATTGGTCACTCAATCAGTGTGCACACAATAGATATAAGAATAGACATTTACAAGATAGTCTCTGTTCTTCTAAAATTAAACCAAAAATTCCTCTATTATATATCTACTTCTATTGTTACCATACGTTGTATGCATAAAATTGATTTTTGTACACTCAAGTAGGCCACCTCATCCTTTAGATCTCCCTATATTGTCTTACCCTTATTTCTATTTTATCACTCTTTTTCTCACTCAAACTCTTTTACTTTCCATCATTTTCTTTTTCTTTTTCTTCAATTTTTTTTAGAAATATGCGGTGAGTGCATTTTATGCTCCATCTCACTAGGGTAAAGGCATCTAGGTACTCATACTAAGGCCTTTTTGGTGCCTTGAAGGGGTACTCAAAGTGAAAACTTTTTAGGGTACACATTCCCTCATTTTTCACCTCTCCCTACCTTCACACTCTCATAGTGTTAAAATAAAAAATAGCATACAATTCACAGCACAATAGAGAGATATTTTTCAAAAAATTAGAGGTTTAATCCTAGAAGAGAGAGACTAAAATTATAACTACCTATTTCATATCCTATTGTGCATCACATGTTCATGAGCTAAAATCAACCTATATTATGCCAATTTATCTCTTAAAATAGCAAACTTTATGATTATACAATGAAACAGGAGATAAAATATTCAACCAGCAAAAACCACAAGCCTAAAGTCACTCCCCCATGCTTAAACTTGAAATTGTCCTCAATGTCAATATAAATGAAAGTACAGGCAAAGGGAGAAGTAACTTACTTGCTTACATGACCCACTTATGCTTTTGTCTGGATGACCCTTCTTCTCTTTCTCTCTTTTTTTTTCCTGGGTCACGGCCGTGTCCTAGGACACGGCCTACCCGTGCTTCTCGCAGGTTTCTCTAAATTTTGCAGATTTTGGCCCGTGCTTGCAGCACAAGCGTGGTGGAGGACACGGCCTAGCTATGTTACTGGCTGGAAGCTGTAAATCCTCAAATTTTGCCTCAACTTTTGATTCTCCTTGACTTCCCTCAATTTTTAGCCTTTTATATCATCTTGGGCACATGGGAATAGACCTAAAATACATGAGGAAACACTCATTAAACCTATAACCAAAGAAATCAACTAAAATTAAAGATGATTACTAAACTAAAAACTAGAAAACAAAACCCAAGGAAACTTTAAAAATTAAAATGTGGGTTGCCTCCCACAAAGCGCTTGTTTAAAGTCATTAGCTTGACTCTTTGACATGCTTTCCATTCAGGGAGGCTTGAAGAGAGTTTGAATAAGTCTCTTTGCTATCCATTGCCTCTTGGTATGTCGCTTGAGGCTTTGCCTAATGCCCTTCAAAGATCCTCTTGGCTCCTTCCTTTCTTTCTTTGCTTCATTCAAGCTTTAAGGAGGTGGTTTGGGTTCAAGCTTTGTATCTTTCACTTTCTCCTCAATGTCTTGCTTTTCCTCCCGCTGTTTAACATAAACACAAGATCTTTCCACAGAGCATAACTCAAGTGGGTTAGAAGGAGGAAAATTCATGGCATAATCATCCATATTTGGTTTAGGTAAACCAATCATACAACAAGATTCATTTAGGGATGGAGGGTTCATTGTATCATTCAAATTAAATTCTACTTTTTCATCCCCTACATTCAAATAAAGCTTTCCATCTTTTACATTTATATTTGCACCAACTGTAGCTAGGAAAGGCCTTCCAAGAATGATGGGGATTTTATCATCTTCCTCCATCTCTAAAATAACAAAATCAACCGGTATATAAAATTTACCTACCTTTAGAGGAACATCCTCTAATATACCTACCAAGTGCTTGATGGATTGGTCAGCCAAATGAAGTATAAGGGTGGTAGGCTTCAAGTCACCCATCTGAAGCTTTTTGCACACCGAGAGAGGAATGAGGCTAACACTTGCTCTAAGGTCACATAGGGCTCGATCAATCTTCATATCTCCTATGGAGCAAGGAATGGAGAAGCTTCCAGGATCCCTAAGCTTTTGAGGAAGCTTATTCTGGATTAATGTACTTGATCCCTCTGTCAGTGCTACCACAGCATGCTCATCAATCTTCCTCTTGTTTGAGAGGATCTCTTTCAGGAACTTTGCATAGGATGGCATTTGGGAGATGGCTTCTAGAAATGGGATATTGATATTCAACTTCTTCAACACATCCAGAAATCTCCCAAACTGCTTTTCTAACTTGGCCTTAACCAACCTTTGAGGAAAAGGAATTGGTGGCTTGTATGGTTCAGGAGCCACATATGTTGGCTCTTCTTCCTTCCTTTCCTCTTCTTCTAGTTCTTCTAGTTCTTCTTCTGTTTTTTTCTCAAATGCAGCCTGAGGTTCATTTTTCTTTACCTCCCCACTTCTCTCAGATTTAGCCAATTGCTTACCACTTCTCAAAGTAATGGCATTACAATGCTCTATGGGGTTCTCAGTCTGGCCTGGAAGTCTGCCAAAGTTCCTATTAGATAGACTTGCTTACTATGCTATTTGAGTTTCCAGCATCTTGCTATGAGTAGCAAGTAAGTCTACCTTGGAGGCTAAATCTTTAATAGCCTCATTCATAGAATAATTCTGGGCTCTAAATTCATCATTTTGCTTACTCTGTGTAGTGATGAAATTTTTCATTAAAGCCTCCAAATTTGACTTTGGCTGAGGAGCAGGGTTGAATGGCCTCTGATTTTGGAACCCAGGAGGTTGTCTAAAGTTATTATGAGGGTGCTGATTTGCATTCGGCTTATATGAGAGATTTGGGTGGTTTCTCCAACCTGGATTATAGGTGCTGCTGTAGGGATTGCTTTTCTGATTATCGTTCACAAAGTTCACTTGTTCACAATCCTGAGGTGCAGAATTTCCAAGTTGACAATAACTGGCTATATGGCCAACACACCCACAGATCTCACATGTAGAAGATGAAGAAGAACCAACAGCATTGATGGTCAATTTATCTAACTTTTGAAACAATGCATCAACCTTAGAGATAAGATGATTAAACGCATCTACTACATACATACCTGCTGGTTTCCTCAGCTGCCTTTCACTAGACCAAGAGTAGTGATTTTGAGCCATATCTTCAATTAGCTCATATGTCTCATCTACAGTTTTATTCATAATGGCCCCTTCAGCTGCAGCATCCATTGACATGCGGGTGCTGTAAATCAGTCCATTGTAGAAGGTATGGACTATAAGCCACATCTCCAACCCATGGTGTGGGCATATTCTAAGGACCTCTTTAAATCTTTCCCAAGCCTCATACAATGACTCACCATCTTTTTGAGCAAAAGTGGTAATCTGGTTCCTCAGATGGGCTATCTTGCTCAGTGGGAAATACTTAGCCAGGAAAGCTTGAGAAAGCTGCTGCCAAGTGGTGATGGACCCCGATGGGAGAGAATGCAACCAAGCCCGTGCTTTGTCTCTCAATGAGAAAGGGAACAACCTCAACCTGATTGCATCTGATGAGACACCATTCAGCTTCAGGGTGTCACAGTACTCCAAGAATACAGAGAGATGGAGGTTAGGGTCTTCAGTAGGCGACCCTCCAAACTGGTTCTGCTGAATGATCTGCAAGAGAGATGGCTTTAGCTCAAAGTTATTAGCTTCTACCACTGGCCTGACTATGCTAGGGTTCAGGCGATGTGTGTCTGGGGCAGTGAAGTCCTTCAGCGACCGGTTATCTCTTTCCCCCATTGTAGCTGCTAAATTCTCTTCCTGCTGTCTTCTTCTTAACCTTCGTAGAGTGCGTTCAATTTCAAGGTCAAATTCAACAATGCTATCACGCGCTCTTCGCATAAAAGAGAAACACGCCTAGGAAGGAAGAAAAGAAGAAAACTCAGTAAAAGAAAATTCTGCAGGAAAAAAAAATAAAAAAGAAAAATAAACAGAAATTTCATCTAGTTTAGCTATTTTGTAAAATATCTAATATTGGCTTTGCCCCCCAGCAATGGCGCCAAAAACTTGTTACGTATTTGTTTTACTAAATACCGCAAGTCAACGGCGTAGCTATAACTAGTCCGGCAAGTACGGGTCGTGTCCCACAGAGAACAATGCCAATTACTAGAATTATGCAAAACGAGCTATCTAGATTGATGTAAAGCGATAGAGGATTTTTCACAATTAAACAGATGCAAATAACCAATTGAACAAAGCCTAGGGTTACGGTTCACCACACTTATGATATTCAACATCCAAATTATACCTCTAATTGCAATTATCTAGGTTATTGGGGATGGTTTAGCCTTAATTAACTAGCAACCTCTTTCAAGCGTTACTAATTGTACCTAGGTTAATCCAATTGCCTACTTTCGTGGTTTTTAGTTCAACCTAGGTCTATTACGTTCTATGCCAACCATGGAATACAATTAATCGGTTTTCTCGTGCCCACTAATTGATTCAATCCTAGGGAACCTTAAACTACTTTCGTGATTAAGATATCCCTAATGAACTACTAGGTTCCAGTATTAATCTTCACCTTTCAGTCCATCAATTAATATCCTATGACGTGATAAATTCTGGCCAAACATTCATCAACTCATATAACCAATGCTTAATAGCTAATCCTAATTAACCATGATAACACAATTAAGGTTCCAATGATTCAATATGCACAGTGTATCATAATACCATAAGTGGGTTTACCAAAACCCTAGATCAAAACTACTCACACATCATAAGTTCAGAAACCAAATTCATAATTATAAAATAAACCATGATAGTTCGATACAATTCAAGAGAATGAATGGAAATAGAAATAGAAGTAAAGATGGAAAGATAAAACCTGGGTTGCTGAATGTAGAGATGAAATACAATGCTGAATCAATGTAAAATCTAACCTAGAACATTAATTGAACAATTAATCTTACTCTAAACCTAATCTAATGGTGTTTCCTAACCCTAAAATTGAGTAGAGAAGGTCTGAAATGCGTTCCCTCTCTTTGGCTGCATTTCCCCCTCAATATATAACACTTTGGGTGGCTAAAACCCTAAAAAATACGGTGTTCGCAGACTCGCAGCTTGGCCGTGTCCCAGGACATGGCTTGGCCGTGCTTCGGGCGGGTTTCTGGGAGAATGCTGCACATCTTGCTCAGAGCACGGCCTGGCCGTGGTGCATGCCACCAAGTACGGCCTGGCCGTGCTTCCTGTTGCCATGCTCAGAATTTACTGATTTTTGGTGGGCTTCCTCCTTGCTTCCTCCTCAACATATTCCATATCTATTTGGCACTTTTTATTAGTGTTTTCCCTGACTTCTTGGCCTCTTTTGCTCACCTGTAAGCATAAAAACAACCTAAGCAGTATCCAAAGAAAAGCATAACCAAAACCAGGGAAATAACCACAAGTTTGCTATGAATTAGAGGATAAAATATAGCCATTAACACTCAAAATTCCCCTTTAACAATCGTCCCAAGAGGAGTGAACTAAAACTATTATAGCGAGTTCTGCTGTGTGAAATGCTGTAGCAAAAATAAGATGGTTCACAAGATAAAATAGAGGTAGATCAATTAAATGCAACTATAACTAAGATGAGGCCTACTAGGGTGTAAAAGAAAATGATATTAGGTGATCTAGGGTTGCTAAGGGTTGCCATGAACTACAACACTCATATTTGCTCTAGGGATTGCTGCAGCAATTGGTCTAAGGGCCAAGTTCAGTCTTGAATGGAGTCTTCCCAGACTTCCATTCCTTGCAATTTTGAGGTTTAGACACGCATTCCTGCATCAGTCCTCTCCCCCGAATTGTGCATGAAGCTCCACTATTGGACTAATGGGGTACCTATACATCCCTATATGGACTACCCCATACATTCAACTATTTCCCAACCTCCATTACCCTTCCAGTTGAATATTGGCCTTGATCTTGCTCCACTAAACTTCTGTTATTAGGGGAAATTAAAATATAAACACAGTTGAATGTTGAAACGAAACTGCAATGAAATGTGTTGTTAATAAAAATGTGCTCAAGTTCATTACAACCCTTATGCAACCCTAGCTAGAAACTAGCCAAGCCTCATGGTTACACTGGTTACAAATATCCCAAAAACACTGGTATGCATCCTAAGTGATATAAATAAAAATACAAATGCAGTTCTTTTTGATAAAAATAGTAAAAATCACAATAAGGATCAATGAAAAATCTGGAATTACGAACTGTCCCCTTCTCTAATGCTTCAACATCCGGTGTCAGTGCATCTTGGGCTGTGGTTTTTCTCTCCCTAGTAGTTCTTTCTTCTTCCTCTGATTCGTCCCCACTCCTCTTTCTCTTTTTAGTGGCTCTGCTTTCTGCCCTTTTTATAGTCAGGCCTTGTGGTCCCAGTAAGTGGCCTGACTTCTGCTGACATTCTCCCTGCTCTGTGGCCAGCGTCCCTGTGTTAGCTTTTTTTCTCTCCACTTTCAGTAGTGGAGGCCGTTCTACATCAACCCAACCAGCAGCTTGTAATGTCAGTTGGTTGCTGCTTTCTCCTGCTAGGTGGGTGGCTGCACCTGCTGCGCAGCTCTGCTCCTCTGCCACCTGCGCCATATCAAACAGAATTAGTACCTCATATTAAAAAGGGACCAGCTCACTCAATATCACTCGGGTTTTTGCCAGAATTGCCACATATGCTTACTAAATTAATGCAGCAAACGGGGTGGATGATATTATATCTAAGGGAGTCATCCCATTCAATTTAATCCGGGAATAAGAGTGCTTAATACATCAAAACAACTCAGTAAACATACTCGGAAAGCACATAGAAACTGCAATAAATTGCAGTTATCAGCTGTCTATGAAGCTTTATATGGTAGGAAGTACCGATCTCCACTATGTTAGTTTGAGGTAGGAGAAAATAACTTGCATGGTCCTGACCTAGTTCAACAAACCACTGAGCAAATCAGGATGATACGAGACAAAATACTTATAGCTCAGAGTCGGCAAAAGAGTTACTATGATAAGTGTTGTGTGTATGTTTTACCAAATACCGCAAGTGCACGGCGTAGCTGTAGCTAGTCCGGCAAGTACGGGTCGTGTCCCACAGAGAACAATGCCAATTACTAGAATTTCACAAAAGGTGCTATCCAAAACGATACAATTCGATTGGAAAATATCGCAATTAAATAAATGAAATTATCCAATTAAGCAAAGCCTAGGGTTAGGGTTGACCACACTTGTGATACTCAACAACTGATAATTACCTCTAATTGCAATTGTCTAGATTATTGGGGATGGTTTAGCCTCAATTAATTAGAAATCTCTTTCAAGCATTACCAATCGTACCTAGGTTAACCAAATTATCTACTTTCGTGGTTCTCAGCTTAACCTAGGTCCATTAAGCTTTATGCCAACCATAAAATGCAACTAATCAATTTTCTCGTTCCCATTAATTGATTCAATCCTAGAGTATCTTAAACTACTTTCGTGATTAAAATATCCCTAATTAACTATTAGGTTCTAGTTTTAATCTTCATCTTTCTGTTCATCGATTAAATACCTAAGACGTGATAGACTGGTGATTAGGCATTCTATCAACTAATTCATGCATATAATAGTCAATCCAAATTAATCTAGTACCAATTACAATTAGAGTTTCGCAATTCAGGTCATAAGCACAATATCATTGTATCACAATTGAGTACACCGAAACCCTAGATTGAATTTACTCACACATCATCAAAACAAGAATCAAATTCATCTTCATTGAGTAAATCATAGTAGTTCAGTACAATTGAAAGAGAATGAGTAGAAGTTTAAGAAGAAAACTGAAAATAAAAAGATAAAACCTGGTGTGTAGATAAATTCAGATGAATTACAACCTTGAATGCCGTAAAATCTACTCAAGAACATCAAAATCATCAATAATCTATGTAAAAATCTAGTCTAAATGTGTTTTCTAAGACTAAAAGGTGTTTCTCTAGTGTTTTCTATGGTCCTCCTCTGTTCAGCTGCGCATCCCCAAGCTTCCCCCCATTCTGGCAGCCAAAACCCCTAATTTTAATGTTCTGTTTGGACCCCGAAGCATGGCCGTGTTCTAAGACACGGCCTGGCTGTGCATCGGGCTGGAATATGGGGAAATCTTGAATCTCTTGCTTAGAGCACGGCCAGGCCGTGTTGCAGGCCACCAAGCACGGCCTCGCCGTGCTGCATGCTGCCATGCTCCTTTCTTCATGATTTTTGATGTGTAGCCTCCTTGCTTCCTCCTTAGCATGTCCCAAGTCTTTTTGGCTCTTTCCATGATTGCTTTTCCTTGCTTCTTGGCTTCTTTTTCTCTCCTGTAACCACAAAACAAACCATAGTAGTACCCAGAACAAAGTATGACCAAAAGCACAGAAATAATCATAAGTTACTATGAATTAGGGGACAAAATATGACCAATAAGCACTCAAAATTCCCCTTTATCAATAAGAGACATAGACCTTTGGAGTTTGAGAAAGGATGCAATAAGAGACAAAATATGACCAATAAGCAATCAAAATTCCAAAAGATAGAAGGATGCAATACAGGTGACGTTTCACTCAATCAGTGTGCACACAATAGATATATGAATAAACAGTTATCAAATAGTCTCTATTCTTCTAAGACCAAACCAGAAATTCTTCTACTATATATCTTTTTCTATTGTTACCATTGGTTGTATGCACCAGACTGATTTTCAAACACTCAAGTAGGCCACCTCATCCTTTAGATCTCCCTATGTTACTTTACCCTTATTTCTATTTTTCTTAACCCATTTCTTTTATTTCTCATCTTCTCTCTTTTTTTTATTTTTAGAAATATGCTGTACATTTTATGCTCTATCTCACTAGGGTAAAAACATCTAGGTACTCATACTAAGGCCTTTTTGGTGCCTTCAAGGAGGTACTCAAAGTGAAAACTTTTTGGGTTTCACATACCCTCATTTTTTACCTCTCCTTACCTTCGCACTCTCATAGTGTAACATCCCTAATTTCATTTCTTTTATTGATAAAAGTACATAAATATTTAATTAAGAAAATAAAATTTATTAGACAATATTTTACATATCTAAGGAAATATAATCCTTAGAAATTCTTCACCTTATGTATATGCATAGAAAATGTTTCTAACATTAAGAGAACAAATAAAGAGGGAAAACCTAATAGGAAAAAAAATTAGAAATAACATACTAAAGAGATGCAAAATTCTTGGATAAGGAAGATAAATTTTTAGAAAGAAGTAAAGGTCTTAAAATTTCAAGAACATTGGATTAGGGTAATTTTTCCTAATTCAAGAACTAGAGTTACTAACTTTAACATCTTTATCTATACATTGGGCTTTTACCTATGGACACTTCATATAGAGTTTTTCTACTTCACATAAGTTTCTAGCAAGTCCATTGGATAACCTAGGCAAGAAATAAAACATAGACTTGGACTAGGATATAGTAATTGAATCGATAGCCCAAAAATTATGAAAATGTGACCAAGCCCTCCAAGAAAGGTAGAATTTTATCCAAAGCAAAGAAAATGGGTAGGAATAACCCAAATCCAAGAGGAAAAATAAAATAAAATAAATTAGGTTATGATATAATAATGTAATAATAATAAAGATTAGGTTACATGGCATTAAGACAAAAATTTAGCAAGTGGTGTGATTCTACATTCATAATTTTGGCAAGTGACATGATAATACAAGGATTTAGGATAAAAACATCTATATCCTACACTCATAATTTTAGCAAGTGGTATGATAATACATGGCATTAGGACAAAACATTCCTATCCCACACAAATAATATAAACCAAATAATAGAGATTCAAGGGCTAGAAATTTGCTACCTAAAAAGGAAAACCTATCATACTTGTTTAAGACAAAAGAAAATGGAAATGATCCCTAAATCAAAGGGACCTTGTCTCTTATCTTAAGAACATATCATCATAATTTTTAAAATACAAATCTCCTTTTCCTATGCATATCTTCACTAAGGAAGAGGAAGACAAGAACATAAGTTGTTTTTTTTTCCAAAAAATCAACAAAGTGTATCCTAATTGTGATAAGGTAGACCCATGATCATGAAAGGTGTATTATTTGGTGGTCTATTTAAGTAAAACCCACCACTACAACATTTTAATTTCTTCCAAGTGAGGAAGAGAGAGAAATAGAAGCAAGGTAGAGTGAGGAAAGGAGAGAAAGAGAGGAGAAGAAAGGAAGGAAGAAGAAGAAGTTTAGAAAGCTAAGTACTCAAGGTAAGTTACCTTAATCTCCACTTGAATCCATTTTTCTTCTTCATCCTTGAGGTTCAAAAACTCACCCTCCTTCTCTTACCTAAGCTGCTAGAAAAGCTAAGCGAAGGAAGGAATCTTGCTACTTCTTTCAAGAGGAAACAAGAAAACCAATTCACTAAGTGAGCTAGGGAGATTCTTAGGTAAGTTTAACAATATTTCTTTTTGAAGAAAACTTTTGAAACTTATAATAATTATACGAGATTTTGATCTTAGAACTTTTATGATTGGTCATCACGTTGCTATATCATGTTACATATTGATCTTGCATGTGATGTATGTTTAAATACTTAGACTGGTATAGAAAGTTCTACATAGGTATGGCTATGGGTGGCAAAATTTTTAGCTTCTGTGTTTTAATTTCGGGGAATTATCTATAGCGAATTACAATAAATAGTTAATATAAGAATTAAAGATATATGTGTTACGGATTTTTAGACACCAGAATCATTCAATTTGGAGTCCATATGAGGTAGATATGGTCTGATTAGTAATCAAAGCTCAAAAAATATTTCATCAGGGAACAATATGTTAGGATAGCTTCTGTGTTTTAATTTTTGGGAATTATCTGTAGGGAATTAAAATAAATGTTTAACATAAGAATTGAAGATATATGTGTCATGGATTTTTATCCACTGGAATCATTCAATTTGAAGTCCATATGAGGTAGATATGGTCTGATTAGTAGTCAAAGGTCAGAAAATGGTTCATCAGGGAAGAATATGTTAGGATAGCTTCGTGTTTTAATTTCTAGAAATTATTTGTAAGGCATTAAAATAAATGATTAACATAAGAATTAAAGATATATATGTTACGGAGTTTTAGCCACTGGAATCATTCAATTTGGCGTACATATGAGGTAGATATGGTCCGATTAGTAGTCAAAGGTCAGAAAATGGTTCATTAGGAAAGAATATATTAGGATAGCTTCTATATTTTACTTTCTGGGAATTATCTGTATGGAATTAAAATAAATGGTCAATATAAGAATTATAGCTATGTGTGTCATGGATTTGTAGCCAGTGGAATCATTCAATTTTGAGTCCATATGAGGAAGATATGAGCTAATTAGTAGTCAAAGTTCAGAAAATGGTTCATCAGGGAAGAATATGTTAGGATAGCTTCTATATTTTAATTTCTGGGAATTATATGTATGGAATTAAAATAAATAGTTAACATAATAATTATAGATATATGTGTCACGGATTTTTAACCACTGGAATCACTCAATTGGGAATCCATATGAGGTAGATATGGTCCGATTAGTAGGTAGAGGTCAGAACCTATCCGAGAAGAAATAGCATATACATTTAGGGAGTTATATCACCTTGATTTCTTAATATTTCGCTACAATATTCAACATAATAGTTTTAGATAATTGTTTTATCTTGAAATTGAAACCAATATCACCTACATCGGAGTTTAATTGAGGGATTTATGCTCTGATTAGTAAGAGAAGGTTAGATATGATGAAAACCTGCATCAAGAAAATAAAGAAATAAAAGTAATATTTAAAAAAGAAGACAAATCTTATAAATGACTAGTATATGCCATAGGCATTGCCATTGTATGAACTTATTACCATCTTAAGTGTAAAATTATGACATGGAAATATTTTATAAAGTGATATTTGAAATGGTTATGTTCATGGCATGATTACTAATGATTTATGGTAATAGTTATATTTTGATGAACATACTTGTTATTGAAAGTATATTTTTGGCTATCATTGTGAAAAGAAAAGAAATGAGCATGGTCACATGGCAATCCGTGTGGTGCACCAGTAGGGGACGCCCTACCAACGGTTATGATTATGATTATGAGAAAAGAAAGAGAAAGAGTGACATGTTGGACGGAGCGAGAGAAGCCCGTACCGGAGAGTAGAGGATACTCACCCTGACTGGGGTAGCTTGAAATGAGAATAAGTTGATGGCCATCATATGATAGTCTGAAAATAGTTAATCCTGTCATACATATCATTACTGTATGATTCTTATGTGCATAGATATAATGCATTCATGTGACCAAAGATATTTTCTGTAGTTTATACAGCTGAACATGACATAATGAACTATATTGATTGTAAATTATGATTTATTGTTGAACCTACTGGGATTTAATTCTCACTATATTTCCGTATCATGTTCAGAAGAATAATGTAGATTTTCTCAATGACACTTATTATTTTCGTACGTTGGATCGATGTGCCCTACCTTGGGCAACTACCAGTTATATCAGATGTATCTGTAGTAGATGTGACTGAGATTCCAATGGAAGTGCCACCCGCACCAGTGTCCCCGGAAGTAGTCAATATAGATGATTAGAACTAATATGTATCTTTGTACAAATGTTTGTAAAATAATAGTGTGTAGTTTGTAAAATAATGGTGTGTATGGAAACTAAGTATTGTTTCACTGTTAATAACAATTATGCTTGGTTAAAGTAATTATTATTACGAGTTAAGTGGTTAGAATTAAAGTAGTAATAACTTCATGGAATTTTACAAATATATAAAAAAAAATTTTTGTTACATTTACATAAATGGAGTTGTTACACATAGTGTGAAAATCAGCCTAAGCATACAATTTATAGCATAATAAAGGGATATTTTTCAAAAAATTAGAGGTTTAGTGCTAGAAGAGAAAGACTAAAATAATAACTACCTATTTCATATCCTATTGTGCATCACATGTTCATGAGCTAAAATCAGCCTATACTACATCAGTCTATCTTGGAAATAGCAACTATGTGATGATGCAGCAAGTTAAAAGGAATGCAATATGTACAATATATACATGCAAAGAGAAGCTAAATCAACAAATAAACATGGCCAGGGTAGATCATAAACTCATGCACTAGAAATCAAATACGAAAGTACACTCCACCATGCTTAAATCAGATAGTGTCCTCAATGTCATATATATCAGAAAATATATGCAAAGGGGAGAAAGAACTTACGTACTCACTGATCATCTGGTGGTGGAGGAGGGGGGTGTTGTCCCAGGTTCCAGGTATACCAAGCCTGCATCATACCCTGCATGCTTTGGATAGAGTCTTGCATGGCATGCAGGGTTGTTCTTTAAGAATGTTGCTTTGCCTCCATGGCATGCAGGACGGCTCGCTGAGAGAGTTATTTTGCCTCCATACAGTTGAGCCTAAAAGAGATGGATGCATGATCCTCTGGTGGAGCAGAGGAGGTACCTGCACAGTCAGTAAAATGGGAGGGGTGGGGGTGGAAGAGCCAAAAGTGGCTCACGGGGATATTCATCCCCTTCAGGGGGATTCTCATCATCATCCCGATTCTCCTCTAAGAGGTAGATCCAATTGGCCCTATTTGTGATTGCAATCCTAGAACAGTTAGGGAGGCTGAATAATTTTTTGTCCTCTGAGATACAACCAGTATTCAGTATTTTGCTTAACAACAAGTTTCATATACAAGCAGGATTCTATGTCATTCCTGTTGCTACCCCCTACTGGTTACATGCCCTGAAGATTGACCTCAAATCCTAGCCTTCGAGCAATGGCAGTAATCAGGCCTCCTATGGCTACCTTGCCATTCATTACCCCATCTACCCGAGCCATCTGATGAGCCATGAAGGCTCTGATATCCACTTTGGTTCCGTTAACCATAGCATATAAAAAATAAAGCTCTTTGAGATTTACAACCCCATCACTCTCTGCCCTATCGAAAATAGTATGGGCCATAAGACACTGTAAATAACAGAAGGTAGGGTTACAAATAAAAAATGCTTTGGAACTTGATGCACTGTATTGTCCCTCAATGTCAATTAAGTTCCAAAAAATGTTAGCAAGGAGATCTAAGGGTACTGATCTAGTTCCCTCTAGAGTTAGGCCAAATAGTGCATTAAATTCTACAAGAGTTAAATTAAAGCTACGGTTAAACAGTTTAAAGTTTACCTGGCCCTCATGGACATTCAGACCCCTAAACAGTACTATATGAATAGAACTGAGAAACTCTAGTGTGGGTTTAGGGTAGGCTGGGTATCTGTGGGTGAGAAATGTGTTCCACCCAATCCGGTCAACAAGGTATTGTACGTCAGGTAAAAGTCCTAAGCATTCCAGACATTCCTCATCCAAATACCGGGTACTCAGCATTCCCCGTCGAACTAGGCTATCGTATCGGGTCTATTGACTATTGTCAACGAACACAATACCATACTCGTTAATCTGATGAGGAAGTTGGGGCGGTGGTTGATTACAACCTCTACGTGTTTGGTGGGATTGGGTGGATGGTGGGCCAGTTCGTGCTCTTTTGGGACCCATTAATAAAAATTGGAAAGAAAAACATAGGGTACCAAATTCACGTCAAAGTGGGCTAAGTGGCAGAATCAGAAAAAGCCAACCAGATAAACATATAAGTAAACCAACCAGCAAGTCTAATGTATTCAGAACAATCAAGGCCAATAAAGTTCAGAGCCTAGCATTAAACCAGGAAGTCTAGGTTGTAACAACTCCATTTAAGTATCAATTTTTTTTTTAAAAAAAATACCATGAAGTTATTACCTCGTTACAACTTAACTCAATATAACATTAATTTAATTTATACAATACAGAGTTCACATACATGTCATTAATCAAAACATACGTACAACATATCAAACACATAAAAATCTACTTCTTATTTATTCTGGTTGACCAATTCCGGAGATACAGGTGCGGGTGGTTGCACCTTCACCGGGATCTAAGCCAACTCGACCACAAACATTTTATTTTCTTCTGGAATCTGGCCAACATAAAGTACTCGATCCAACGTGCACTAAAAGCCAGAGCTATAGAAAAATCTGCATAACTAATTTTCTGAACATGATATGGAAATATAGTGAGAATTAAATCCTAGTAAGTTCAACAATAAATCATCATCAATATAGCTCATCACATCATGTTCAGCTGTATAAACTACAGAAATTATCTTTGGTCACATGAATGCATTATATCTATGCACATAAGAATCATACAGTAATAATATGTATGACAGGAGTAACACAGAAGCTATCCTAACATATTCTTCCCTGATAAACCATTTTTCGACCTTTGCATACTAATTGGACCATATCTACCACATATGGACTCCAAATTGAATGATTCCAGTGGCTAAACATCCATGACACACATAGCTATAATTCTTATGTTAACCATTTATTTTAATTCCATATAGATAATTCTCAGAAATTAAAATACAAAAGCTGTCCTAACATATTCTTCCCTGATGAACCATTTTCTGACCTTTGCGTACTAATTGGACCATATCTACCACATATGGACTCCAAATTGAATGATTCCAGTGGCTAAAAATCCATGACACACATAGCTATAATTATTATGTTAACCATTTATTTTAATTCTATACAGATAATTCCCAGAAATTAAAATACATAAGCTATCCTAACATATTCTTCCCTGATGAACCATTTTTTGACCTTTGACTAGTAATTGGAACATATCTACCACATATGGACTCCAAATTGAATGATTCCAGTGGATAAACATCCGTGACACATATATATTTAATTCTTATGTTAACCATTTATTTTAATTCCTTATAGATTGTTCCCAGAAATTAAAACACCGAAGCTTAAAATTCTGCCACCAATAGCCATACCCATGCAGAACTATCTACACCAACCTAAGTATTCAAACATACATCACATGCAAGATCAAAATGTAACATGATATAGCAACATCATGACCAATCATAAAAGTTCTACGATCAAAATCTCATATAGATATTATAAGTTTCAAACGTTTTCTTCAAAAAGAAATATTGTTAAACTTACCTAGAGCACTTAGTCCCCTAGACTTCTCCTTCCTCTTTCTTCCTTTCTTCCTCTCCTTTCCTCACTCTACCTTGCTTCTATTTTTCCTCTCCCTCACTTGGACGAAATTATAATGTTGTAAGGGTGGGTTTTCTTATATAGACCACCAAATAATTCACCTTTCATGATCATGGGTCTACCTTATCACAATTAGGATACACTTTATTGAATTTTTGGAAAACAAACAACTTATGTTCTTGTCTTCCTCTTCCTTAGTCAAAATATGCATAGGAAAAGGAGATTTGTATTTTGAAAATTATGATGATATGTTCTTAAGATAAGGGACAAGGTCCCTTTGATTTAGGGATTCTTTTCCATTTTCTTTTGTCTTAAACAAGTATGATAGGTTTGCCTTTTTAGGTGGCAAATTTCTAGTCCTTGAATCTCCATTATTTGGTTGATATTATTTGTGTGGGATAGGAATGTTTTGTCCTAATGCCATGTATTATCATACCACTTGCTAGAATTATGAGTGTAGGATATAGATATTTTTGTCCTAAAGCCTTGTCTTATCATGCCACTTGCCAAAATGATGAATGTAGAATCACATCACTTGCTAAATTTTTGTCTTAATGCCATGTAACCTAATCTTTATTATTACATTATTATATCATCACCTAATTTATTTTATTTTATTTTTCCTCTTGGATTTGGGCTTATTCCTACCCATTTTCTTTGCTTTGGATAAAATTCTTCCTTTCTTGGAGGGCTTGGCCACATTTTCATAATTTTTGGGCTATTAGTCCAATTACTATATCCTAGTCCAAGTCTATGTTTTATTTCTTGCTTAGGTTATCCAATGGCTTGCTAGAAACTTATGTGAAGTGGAAAAAACTCTATATGAACTGTCCATAGGTAAAAGCCCAATGTATGGGTAAAGATTTTAAACTTAGTAACTCTAATTCTTGAATTAGGAAAAATTACCCTAATTCAATGTTCTTGAAATTTTAAGACCTTTACTTGTTTCTAAAAATTTATCTTCCTTATCCAAGAATTTTGCATCTCTTTAGTATGTTATTTCTAATTTCTTTCCTATTAGGTTTTCCCTCTTTATTTGTTCTCTTAATGTTAGAAACATTTTCTATGCATATACATAAGGTGAAGAATTTCTAAGGATTATATTTCCTTAGATATTTAAAATATTGTCTAATAAATTTTATTTTCTTAATTAAATTTTTATGTACTTTTATCAATAAAAGAAACGAAATTAGGGATGTTACATAGGTCAGCCAAAGTATAAGGTTCAAATAATCAGTCCAAATGAAAGCATGAACAAGTTCAGAGCAGTAACCAATAATTTGAAACCAGAACCAGAAGGGAGTAATCAATGAAACCAAAACCAGAAAATTTGAACTATTGTAATAAAAAACTAGAGCATGTATCAAGGATTCTGAAATTGCTGTGTAACTCATACCAGAAACGAAATTTAGTTCAGTGCAGAGTGAAAAACCAGACCAAAGTGCAATCAATAACTAAAGCGTTCCTAATCAGTGTCATAAATAAGAGCAAACAACAATATCCCAATCACAGCCAGAAACAAGAGCTAAAGAGCAAGTAGGAGAGTATGTATGCAGAAAATTAAAACAAATGTAGAGATAGAGAAAT
This sequence comes from Gleditsia sinensis, assembly GCA_037074535.1. Lineage (NCBI taxonomy): Eukaryota > Viridiplantae > Streptophyta > Magnoliopsida > Fabales > Fabaceae > Gleditsia > Gleditsia sinensis. Next base: position 40,696,696 of record CM073466.1, on the reverse strand, counting down.
ACCGGATGTAAACGCTACAATATGGAGAGACGATGACCCATCAATGGGAAAGGGGTAAAAACACAGCAATGTGATGATTAGAAGGGGAAAATGAAGGGGGAATGTGGATGGGTAGTGGATTTCGATGGGGAAGGGGAAAACAGGGGAAGGGAAATAGGGGAAAACAGGGGAAGGGAAACACAAAGAGGTTTGAATTGGGAAGAATGGAGATTTAGGGCACGGATGGGGAAGGAAAAAGGGAGATGAAGGAAGAATAAGGGGAATGAAGGCGTGGGTGAGGGAGATTGAGGGTGGATTTTTGCCGAAGAAGATGAAGGGAAAAGCACGGGCTAGGGCACAGATGGGAGTGGGGAGAAGCACAGGTGAAAAAGAGGGAGGAATTTGGGTTTAAAAAGGCTAGCCATGCCCAAAGCATGGCCATGCTGTGCAGCACGGCCAACCCATGCTTCAGGATGGCTTGCTGCAATGCCGAATTTTTTTTTTGGAGCCCCGGGCACGCTTGTGTCTTGGGACATGGGGTACCCGTGCTTCTTGCGGGTTGGTGCACCCTTTTTTTTACCTTACCTAGGGCATGGTCGTGTCTTGCGACATGGCCTACCCGTGTTCCCAGTAGGTTTACCTCAATTTTCATTGTTTGGCCTGTGTTTGCAGTAGGGTCGTGGTGGGAGACATAGGTAGCCCGTGTTGCTAGCTGGAATCCCTCAATTCTTCAGATTTTACTTCTTCTTTTGACTCTTTTTAAGCTCCTTTGCTTCTAATCCTTTTAGACTGCCTTGGAAACATAGTAATGGACCTGGAAATCAAAGGAAAATATTCAATAAACTTTAACCTAAGAGATTAACTAAATTAAAAAAAAAAGAAACCAAAACTTAAAGCAAGAATTCAAACAAAAGGAAATTTATAAAAATCAAAATGTGGGTTACCTCCCACAAAGTGCTTGTTTAAAGTCATTAGCTCGACTCCTTTACTTATTAATGGATTGAGGGGGGCTCTAAGAGAGTTTTAGTGGCTCTCTTTTCAACCGGTTGTCCCGTCACAAAATGCTTGAGGTGTTGCCCGTTGACCTTGAAGGATCTGGTGGATTCACTCCACACTTCCACTGCTCCATACGAAAAAACTTGAGTTACTTGGAATGGACTAGACCAACGAGAACGGAGCTTCTCGAGAAAGAGTCTCAGCCTTGAATTGAATAGCAAGACCCAATCTCCTACTTGAAATTGGCGCCTAAGGATGTGCTTATCATGCCATCTTTTTGTTCTTTCTTTATATAGCTTGGCATTTTCATAAGCATCAAGCCTCAGCTCATCCAACTCATTCAATTGTAGGCATCTCTTCTTTTCAGCAGCTAACAGGTCAAAATTAATTGTTTTGACTGCCCAATACGCCTTATGCTCAAGCTCTACCGGTAAGTGACAGGATTTCTCATATATGAAATGAAAAGTTGTGGTCCCTATCGGTGTTTTATAGGCAGTCCTGTAAGCCCATAATGCATCATCAAGTTTGAGAGACCAATCTTTTCTTGCCTTCAAAACGGTCTTCTCCAATATTGCCTTGATTTCCCTATTTGATATTTCCACTTGTCCACTTGTCTGAGGATGGTAGGCCAGAGCCATTTTATGAGTGACTCCATATTTCTTCAAAAGATTTTGGAACTGTTGCTCGGTGAAGTGGGAACCTCCATCACTTATCACAGCTCGGGGCACTATAAATCTTGAGAAAATTATCCTCTTGAAGAGCTTAGCAACTACTCTAGCATCATTGGTGGGGGATGCTATTGCTTCAACCCACTTAGAAACATAGTCCACAACAACTAGAATGTACTTGTTCCAGCATGAAGAAGGAAAGGGACCCATAAAGTCAAAGCCCCAAATGTCAAATATCTCCACTTCTAAAATACTGTTCAGGGGCATCTCATTCCTTCTGGATATATTGCCAACTCTTTGACACTGGTCACATGCTTTTACAAAAGTGTGCACATCTTTGAAAAGCGTAGGCCAATAAAAACCAGCTTGGAGAATTTTAGCCGCAATCTTAGAAATGCTGGCATGGCCTCCACAAGGTGAACTATGGCAATGGAATATAACGCTATAAACTTCTTCCTTTGAAATACACCTTCGAAAGATGACATCTGCACACCATTTGTATAAACATGGATCATCCCAATAATAAGACTTAATATCAGAGAAAATTTTCTTTCTCTGATGGAAGCTCAACTCCTCAGGTAGTATTCTACATGCTAGATAGTTCACGAAGTCTGCATACCAAGGAGCATCGGCATAAGTAACCATCAGGAGTTGGTCATCGGGAAAGGAATCGTCTATAAGCAATTCATCTTTGTCATCTCTCATTAGATCGTGCCTGAGTCTTGAAAGGTAGTCTGAAACCACATTCTCTGTTCCTTTCTTATCCCAGATCACAAGGTCAAACTCCTATAGTAAGAGGATCCATCTAATCAATCTTGGCTTGGCATCCTTCTTACTTAGCAAGTACCTGATAACAGCATGATCCGTGAACACTATGACTTCAGATCCTAGCAGATATTGTCGAAATTTATCAATTGCGAACACTACTGCCAAGAGCTCCTTTTCAGTGGTAGAATAGTTGACTTGAGCTTCATCCAGGGTCTTACTAGCATAGTAGAAGACATAAGGCTTTTTATCCCTCCTTTGCCTAAGTACAGCTCCCACGGCATAGTCACTTGCATCGCACATGATTTCGAAGGGAAGGCTACAATCAGGAGGTTGGATGATAGGTGCAGATATAAGCGCCTCCTTCAACTTACAAAAAGCACGCAAGTAGTCATTATCAAATAAAAATGGGACATCTTCAACGAGCAAGTTAGTTAAGGGTTTAGAGATTTTAGAGAAATCTTGGATGATTTTTCTGTAGAAGCCTGCATGCCCAAGAAAACTCCTCAATTCCTTAACGTTCGATGGTGGTGGCATAGTCTGAATTGCTTCTATCTTCGCTTTATCCACCTCAATTCCCCTTTCAGATACCAAATGTCCAAGAATTATTCCTTCCCTTACCATAAAGTGGCATTTTTCCCAATTCAGTACCAGGTTGACTTCCTCACATCTCTTAAGTACCTGTGTCAAATTATTCAAGCAATCATCAAATGAGGTACCATATACAGAAAATTCATCCATAAAGACTTCCATTATTTCCTCAATAAAATCAAAGGAAATAGCCATCATGCATCTCTGGAAAGTGGCTGGTACGTTACACAATCCGAATGGCATCCTTCTATATGCAAAGGTGCCATAAAGACATGTGAACGTGGTCTTTTCTTGGTTGTCTAGATGGATAGGTGTAACATCCCGTAATTTTTAGATATTTTTCTTAGAAATTCTTCACTTTACATATATGCATAGAAATGTTCTAATATTAATGGAATAGGTAAAGAAAGAAAACCTAAGAGGAAATATTAGAAATAAACATGCTAAAGAAAGGTGAAATTCTTAGGTAAAGAAAGATAAATTTTTGTGAAGTAAGTAAAGGTCTTAAAATTTCAAGAAAATTGGATTAGGGTAATTTTTCTTAATTACTAAGTTTAGTATCTCCACCCGTAATTGGGCTTTAACCTATGTACACTTCATATAGAGTTTTTCTACTTCACATGAATTTTTAGCAAGCCAATAGGATAGCTCAAGGATGAAATAAAGCATAGACTTGGACTAGGATATAGAAATTGGACCGGTAGCCCAAAAATCATGAAAATGTGACCAAGCCCATTATGAAAGGTAGACTTTTAACCAAAGTAAAGAAAATGGGCAAGAATGAGCCCAAACCCAAGAGGAAAAAAAAATTAAAGTGATGAAATAATGGTGTAATCAAGATTATGTGACATGGCATTAAGACAAAAATTTAGCAAGTGGTGTGATTCTACATTCATCATTTTGGCAAGTGGCATAATAATACAAGGCTTTAGGACAAAAACATCTATATCCTACACTCATAATTTTAGAAAGGGGTATGATAAGACATAGCATTAGGACAAAACATCTATATCCCACATAAATAATTTCAACGAAATAATGGAGATTGAAGGGCTAGAAATTTTCCATTTAAAAAGGCAACCTATCATAATTGATTAAGACAAAAGAAAAAGTAAATGAATCCCTAAATCAAAGGGACCTTGTCCCATATCTTAAGAACATATTATCATAATTTTCAAAATACAAATCTCCTTTTCCTATGCATATCTTGACTAAGGAAGAGGAAGACAAGAACAAAAGTTGTTTGTTTTCCAAAAAATTCAACAAAGTGTATCCTAATTGTGATAAGATAGACCCATGATCATGAAAGGTGAATTATTTGGTGGTCTATATAAGAAAATCCACCCTTACAACATGAGAATTTCGTCCAAGAGAGGGAGAGGAAAAATAGAAGCAAGGTAGAGTGAGGAAAGGAAAGGAAGAAAGGAAGAAAGAGCACGGAGAAGTCTAGGAGACTAAGTGCTCCAGGTAAGTTTAAAAATATTTTTTTTTGAAGAAAACTTTTGAAACTTATAATATTTATATGAGATTTTGATCTTAGAACTTTGATGATTGGTCATTGATGTTGCTATATCATGTTACATATTGATCTTGCATGTGATGTATGTTTGAATACTTAGGTTGGTGTAGATAGTTCTGCATGGGTATGGCTATGGTTGGCAGAATTTTAAGTTTTGGTGTTTTAATTTCTGGGAACAATCTATAAGGAATTAAAATAAATGGTTAACATAAGAATTAAAGATATATGTGTCACGGATTTTTATCCACTGAAAACATTCAATTTGGAGTCCATATGTGATAGATATGATCCGATTAGTAGTCAAAAGTCAGAAAATGGTTCATCAGGGAAGAATATGTTAAGATAGCTTCGGTATTTTAATTTCTGGGAATTATCTGTAAGGAAGTAAAATAAATGGTTAACATAAGAATTAAAGATATGTGTGTGACGAATTTTTAGCCACTGGAATCATTCAATTTGGAGTCCATATGAGGAATATATGAGCCGATTAGTAGTCAAAGGTCAGAAAATGGGTCATCAGGGAAGAATATGTTATGATAGCTTTGGTATTTTAATTGCTGGGAATTATCTGTAGGGAATTCAAATAAATGGTTAACATAAGAATTCGAGATATATGTGTCACGGGTTTTTAGCCACTGGAATCATTCAATTTAGAGTCCATATGATGTATATATCGTCCGATTAGTAAGCAAAGGTCAAAAAATGGTTCATCAGGGAAGAATATGTTAGGATAGCTTCGGTATTTTAATTTCTGGGAACACTCTATAAGGAATTAAAGTAAATGGTTAACATATGAATTATAGATAGGATAGCTTCGGTATTTTAATTTATGGGAATTATTTGTAGGGAAGTAAAATAAATGGTTAACATAAGAATTAAAGATATGTGTGTCACGGATTTTTAGCCACTGGAATCATTCAATTTGGAGTCCATATGAGGAATATATTAGCCGATTAGTAGTCAAAGGTCAGAAAATGGGTCATCAGGGAAGAATATGTTAGGATAGCTTTGGTATTTTAATTGCTGAGAATTATCTGTAGGGAATTCAAATAAATGGTTAACATAAGAATTCGAGATATATGTGTCACAGGTTTTTAGCCACTGGAATCATTCAATTTAGAGTCCATATGATGTATATATCGTCTGATTAGTAAGCAAAGGTCAAAAAATGGTTCATCAGGGAAGAATATGTTAGGATAGTTTCGGTATTTTAATTTCTGGGAACACTCTATAAGGAATTAAAATAAATGGTTAGCGTATGAATTATAGATAGATGTGTCATGGATTTTTAGCCACTTGAATCACTTAATTTGGAATTCATATGTGGGAGATATGGACAGATTAGTAGCTAAAGGTCAGAACCTATCCGAGAGGAACTATCTTGTACTTTGAGGGAGTAATATCACCTTGATTTCTTAATATTTCGCTAAACTTTTCAACATAATAGTTTTATATAATTGTTTTATCTTGAAATGGACAACAAGATCACCTATATCAGAGTTCAATTGAGGGAGTTATGCTCTGATTAGAAAGAGAAGGTTAGATGTGATGAAAACCTGCATCAAGAAAATAAAGGAATAAAATTAATATTTAAGAAAGAAGATGAATCTTATAAATGAAAATAATAAATAACTAGTATAGCCATAGCCATTGCCATTGTATGAACTTCTTACCATCTTAAGGGTGAAATTTTGACATGGAAATATTTTATAAAGTGATATTTGAAATGGTTATGTTCATGACATGATTACCAATGATTTTTGGTGATAGTTATATTTTGATGAACATACTTGTTATTGAAAGCATATTTTTGGCTATCATTGTGAAAAGAAAAGAAATGAGCACGGTCACATGGCAATCCGTGTGGTGCACCAGTAGGGGACGCCCTACCAACAGTTATGATCATGATATTGAGAAAAGAAAGAGAAAGTGGGCCATGTCGGACGGAGCGAGAAAAGCCCATACCGGAGAGTAGAGGATACTCACCTTGACCGGGGTAGCTTGAAATGAGAATAAGTTGATGGCCATCTTATGATATTTTGAAAATAGTTAATCCTGTCATACATATCATTACAGTATGATTCTTATGTGCGTAGATATAATGCATTCATGTGACCAAAGATATTTTCTGTAGTTTATACAGCTGAACATGATGTGATGAGCTATATTGATGATGATTTATTATTGAACTTACTGGGATTTAATTCTCACTATATTTCCATATCATGTTCAGAAAATTAGTTATGCAGTTTTTTCTATGGCTCTGTCTTTTAGTGCACATTGGATCGAGTTACTTTATGTTGGGCAGATCTCAGAATCAAATAAGATGTTTGAGGTCGAGTTCGCTCAGATCCCGGTGAAGGTGCAACCACCCGCACTTGTATCTCCGGAATTGGTCAACCAAAATAAACAAGATGTAAATATCTATGTGTTTGATATGTTGCATGTACGTTTTGATTAATGACGTGTATGTGAACTCAATATTGTATAATAATAAAGAAAAAAAAAGTTGTTACAATAGGGATCTGAAAGAATCTTGAGTATCCATCCAGATAACAGAAGTGTGAATGTTTAGCCAATCTTTCCAACAACTGATCAATAAAAGGCAAAGGGAAGTGATCCTTACGGGTGGCCTTATTCAATTTTCTACAGTCAATACACATACGCCAACCCGTAACGGCTCTAGTAGGGATCAATTCATCATTATCATTTCTAACAACAGTCATACCTCCCTTTTTAGGAACCACATGGACAGGACTTACCCATTCACTATCTGAGATAGGATAGATAATACCTGCATCAAGCAATTTAAGTATTTCCTTCTTGACTACCTCTTTCATGTTGGGGTTGAGTCTCCTCTGGTGTTCCCTGGAAGGTTTATGATCATTTTCAACTATAATACGATGCATACAAACAGATGGACTAATCCCTTTTATATCATAAATAATGTATCCAATCACTTTCTTAAATTTCCTAAGTATATCCAACAACTTACCAGTTTCCTCAGCATTCAGATCAGCATTTACTATGACTGGATATGAAGAGTTAGGGTCCAAAAATTTATACCTGAGATTAGAGGGAAGAGATTTTAGTTCTACCTTAGGTGTTTTGCTTTCCTCAACCTTTGGTAATTTTTTATTATGGTCCAGCTCCAGCTTTCCAGATTTCACTTTTGAGGTGAGCTTGGGACACTCATCAAGCAATCTAGTATATGCATCAGCTTCTATCTGTTCAGTACAAGAGATAGAACTATCCAAAAGGAAAAGTTCAAGTGGATCAGTAGGGCATAAACTCATTGCATTATCAACAATATTTTGTTCAATTACATCAACCATGCAACAAGTATCACCTAAGGATGGACATTTCATTGCATCATTAAGATTAAAGTCAATCATTTCATCCCCTACATTCAAGGAAAGCTTTCCATCTTTAACGTTTATAATAGCACCTGTAGTGGCTAAGAAAAACCTTCCCAGAATGATGGGGATTTGACTATCTTCCTCCATTTCTAATACAACAAAGTCAATGGGTATGAAAAAATTACCTACCTTTAGAGGAACATCCTCTAATATACCTACCGAGTGAGTGACGGATCGGTCTGCTAACTGGAGAGAAATAGTGGTAGGCTTCATATCTCCCATTTGGAGCTTCTTGCAAATGGACAATGGCATAAGACTTACACTTGCTCTGAGATCACATAAAGCTTTAATGATCTACACATCTCTAATAGAACAAGGTATAGAGAAGCTCCCAGGGTCCTTGAGTTTGGGAGGCAGTTTGTTCTGAATCAAGGCACTGCATTCTTCAGTTAATGCCACAGTGGCGTACTCCTCAATCTTCCTCTTATTAGAGAGGATCTCCTTCAGAAATTTGGCATATGAAGGCATCTGAAAGACAGCCTACAAGAATGGAATATTGATGTGCAGCTTTTTCAGCACATCCAGAAATTTTCCATACTGTTTTTCTAACTTGGCTTTAGCTAGTCTCTGAGGGAAGGGAACTGGTGGCTTGTATGGTTCAGGAGCCACATAATTAGGCTCATTTACTTCCTTCCTTCCACTAATTGGCTCTTCTTCTTCATTTACTGGCTCAGGCACATCCCTTTTCTCATCTTCCTTATCTTCCTCCTTTCTCATTGGTTCATCCAATTGCTTACCACTTCTCAAAGTGATAGCTTTATAGTGTTCTCTAGGATTCTCAGGCTGACCAGGGAACTTATCAAAATTTTTGGTTGACGAGCTCACTTGCTGTGCTATTTAGGTCTCTAGCATCTTGTTATGCGTAGCAAGTGAATCAACTTTTAAAGCTAAGTCCTTAATGGCTTCATTCATATTGTGATTCTGAGCTCTAAATTCCTCATTCTGCTTACTCTGTGTGGAGATGAAATTCTCCATTAGAGCCTCCAAATTTGATTTTGGTTGACGAGGATGAGGGTTGAATGGCCTTGTATTCTAAAAGCCTAGAGGTTGCCTAAAGTTATTCTGGGGCTGCTGACTAACGGTCGGCTTATATGAAAGGTTAGGGTGATTTCTCCAGCCTGGATTGTAAGTATTACTATATGGGTTATTCCTTTGATTGTTCACAAAATGCACCTGCTCACAATCCTGAACTATAGAACTTCCAAGCTGACACTCGTTCGCTGCATGGCCAACACCTCCATAAATCTCACAAGATGCAGACGAAGAAGGGGAACCAACAGCATTGATGCTTAGTTTATCCAACTTCTGAAATAAAGCATCAACTTTAGAAGTTAGATGATTGAATGCATCTACTTCATACATACCTGCTAGTTTTTTGGGTTGTCTCTCACTAGACCAGGAGTAGTGGTTCTGAGCCATGTCTTCGATCAATTCATAGGCCTTATCTACTATCTTATTCATCAGTGTTCCTCTAGCTGCAGCATCCACTGACATCCGGTTACTGTAAATTAGTCCATTGTAGAATGTATGGACTATCAACCATTTCTACAGCCCATGATGTGGGCATACCTTGAGGAGGTCTTTGAATCTCTCCCAAGCCTCATATAAAGATTCCTCATCTTTTTGAGCAAAAGTAGTGATATGATTCCTCAGGTGGGCCGTCTTGCTCGGTGGGAAATACTTGGCCAGGAAAGCTTGAGAAAGCTGTTGCCAAGTAATAATGGACCCCGATGGAAGAGAGTACAACCATGCACGTGCCTTATCCCTCAATGTGAAAGGGAATAATCTTAACTTGATAGCATCTGAGGAGACCCCATTCAACTTCAGGGTGTCGCAGTACTCCAAAAACATAGAGAGGTGAAGATTAGGGTCTTCAGTAGGCGATCCTCCAAACTGGTTCTACCAAACTATTTGTAAGAGAGATGGCTTCAGCTTGAAGTTATTAGCTTCTACCATTGGCCTGACTATGCTGGGGTTTAGGCCATGATTGTCCGAGGCAGTAAAGTCCTTCAATGACTGGTTATCTCTTTCCCTTATAGTAGCTGCAGAATTCTCTTGCTGCTATCTTCTTCTTATCCTTCGTAGAGTGCGTTCAATTTCTGGGTCAAATTCAACAACTATCTCACGTTCTCTTCGCATAAAAGAGAAACACACCTATGAAGGAAGAAAAGAAGCAAAAAATCAGCAAAGGAAAATTGTGCAGAAAAATAAAAAAATGATTTAGTCTAGCTACTTCGTAAAATATCTAATATTGGCTTTGTTTCCCGGCAATGGCGCCAAAAACTTGTGTGTATGTTTTACCAATTACCGCAAGTACACGGCGTAGCTGTAGCTAGTCCGGCAAGTACGGGTCATGTCCTACAGAGAACAATGCCAATTACTAGAATTTCACAAAAGGTGCTATCCAAAACGATACAATTCGATTGGAAAATATTGCAATTAAACAAATGAAATTATCCAATTAAGCAAAGCCTAGGGTTAAGGTTCACCACACTTGTCATACTCAACAATTGATAATTACCTCTAATTGCAATTGTCTAGATTATTAGGGATGGTTTAGCCTCAATTAATTAGAAATCTCTTTCAAGTATTACCAATCGTACCTAGGTTAACCAAATTATCTACTTTCGAGGTTCTTAGCTTAACCTAGGTCCACTAAGCTTTATGCCAACCATAGAATGCAACTAATCGATTTTCTCATTCCCATTAATTGATTCAATCCTAGAGTATCTTAAACTACTTTAGTGATTAAAATATCCCTAATTAACTATTGGGTTCTAGTTTTAATCTTCACCTTTCAGTTCATCGATTAAATACCTAAGACGTGATAGACTGGTAATCAGGTCATAAGCACAGTATCATTGTATCACAACTGAGTTCACCGAAACCCTAGATTGAATTTACTCACACATCATCAAAACAAGAATCAAATTGATCTTCATTGAGTAAATCATAGTAGTTCAGTACAATTGAAAGAGAATGAGTAGAAGTAGAAGAAGAAAATTGAAAATAGAAAGATAGAACCTGGTGTGTAGATAAATTCAGATGAATTACAACCTTGAATGCCGTAAAATCTACTCTAGAACATCAAAATCATCAATAATTTATGTAAAAACCTAGTCTAAATGTGTTTTCTAAGCCTAAAAGATGTTTCTCTAGTGTTTTCTACGGTCCTCCTCTGTTTAGCTGCCCATCCCCAAGCTTCCCCCCATTCTGGCGGCCAACAACCCTAATTTTAACCTTCTGTCCGGACCCCGAAGCACGGCCGTGTTCCAAGACATGGCCTGGCCGTGCATCAGGCTGGAATCTGGGGAAATCCTGCATCTCTTGCTCAGAGCACGGCCAGGACGTGTTGTAGGCCACCAAGCATGGCCTGGCCGTGCTGCATGCTGCCATGCTCCTTTCTTCATGATTTTTGATGTGTAGCCTCCTTGCTTCCTCCTTAGCATGTCCCAAGTCTTTTTTGCTCTTTCCATGATTGCTTTTCCTTGCTTCTTGGCTTCTTTTGCTCTCTTGCAACCACAAAACAAACCACAGTAGTACCTAGAACAAAGTATGACCAAAAGCACAGAAATAATCACAAGTTACTATGAATTAGGGGACAAAATATGACCAATAAGCACTCAAAATTCCCTTTTATCAATAAGAGACATAGACCTTTGGAGTTTAAGAAAGGAGACCATGTATTTCTAAAGGTTTCCCCAACTACTAGAGTTGGTAGGTCTCTTAAGACCATAAATTTAAGTCTATAATTTTTGGGACCTTACCAAATTCTGAGAAAAGTGGGGATGTCAGCATATCAAGTTTCACTCCCACCTAATTTTTCCAACCTACATTATGTTTTTCATGTATCACAACTCCAAAAGTATCTTCCAGATTCCTCACATGTAATACGGAATGAACCAATCCAAATAAAAGAGAACATGACATACCAGCTAGTATCGGCATCCATATTGGACACCGACGTGAAGAAATTGAGGAATAAGACCATTCCCTTGGTTAAGGTGTTATGGGAAGGTTTAACTGCGGAAGAAGCAACTTGGGAGCTAGAAGAAGTCTTGAGGAAGAAATATCCACAATTATTCTTATTAGGTAATTTTTAAAATTTTGAGGACAAAATTTCTTTTAGGGGGAGAGCAATGTAACATCCCTAATTTTATTTCTTTTATTAATAAAGGCACATAAATATTTAATTAAGGAAATAAATTTATTAAAAAAAATTTAGATATCTAAGAAAATATAAGCCTTAGAAATTCTTCACCTTATGTGTATGTATAGAAAATATTTCTAACATTAAGGGAATAGATAAAGAGAGAAAATCTAAGAGGAAAAAAATTAGAAATAACATCCTAATGAGGGGTGAAATTCTTATGTAAGGAAGATAAATTTTTAGAAGAAAGTAAAGGTCTTAAAATTTTAAGAAGATTGGATTAGGATAATTTTTCCTAATTCAAGAGCTAGAGTTCCTAAGTTTAACATCTCTACCTATACATTTAGGCCTTCATCTATGGACACTTCATATAGAGTTTTTCCACTTCACATGAGTTTTTAGCAAGCCAATTGGATAGCCCAAGTAAGAGATATAACATAGACTTGGACTAGGATATAGAGGTTGGACCGATAGCCCAAAAATCATGAAAGTATGGCTAAGCCCTCCATAAGAAGTAGGAATTTCAACCAAGGCAAAAGGGAAAGGACAAGAATAAGCCCAAATCTAAGAAAAAAATAAGAGTCATGTGAAGAAATATTAGTGTAATATTAATCAAGATTAGTTCACATGGCATTAGGACAAAACATCCCTATCCTACACAAATAATTTCAGCCAAGCAAAGGAGAATCAATGACTGAAAATTTGCCACCTAGAAATACAAATTAATTATGCATGAATGACTCAAAAGAAAAAATAAATGAATCTCTAATTAAGGGGACCTTGTCCCTTGTCTTGATAACATTTTATCATAATTTTTAAATAAAAAATCCTCTTTTTTTGTTGTGCATATCTTGACTAAGGGAGAGAAAGACAAGAACATGAGTTATCTTCCCCCAAAAAGCAACCAAGGGTATTTTGATTGTGATAAGGTAGACCCTTGATTATGAAAGTTGTACCACTTGATAAATTTTTAAAGCAAAACTCACCCTTACAACATTAGAATTTCGTCCAAGTGAGGGAGAGGAAAAAATAGAAGCAAGGTAGAGTGAGTAAATGAGAGAAAGAGAGGAAAAGAGAAGAAGGAAGAAGAAGGAGAAGTTTAGAGGACTAAGTACTCATGTTAAGTTAGCTTAACCTCCACTTGGATCCATCTTTTCTCTTTATCCTTGGGGTTCAAAACTTACCCTCCTTCTCTTATTTAAGTTGCTGGAAAAGGTAAGGGAAGGGAGGAATCTTTCCACTTCCTTCAAGAGGAAATAAGAAAAAGAATTCACTAAATCAGTTAGGGAGATCTTTAGATAGGTTTAACAATATCTCTTTTTGAAGAAAAGCTTTGAAATTTGTATCATTTATATGGAATTTTGATCTTAGAACTTTGATGAAATTTACAATATTTTCTACTTTAATTTTTGACCATGGATGTTGCTATATCATGTTACATGATGATCTTTGTATGTGATGGATATTTTGAATACTTTAGTTGGTGTGAAAAGTTCTGCATTTATACGTCTATGGGTGGCAAAAGTTTAGGGCTTATGCGGCTGTTATGTATATTTAAATGTGGTGAAAAATTAATGGAATCTAATTAGATTAATAAAACGAGTATGGCCTTAAACACTTAGAAGAAGACCATGAGAAATTTCTATTTTCTTGAGAAGTAGATGATGGAATATGTTAAATTAAGTGTAAGGAATCTAATTAAAATATTGAAATAAGTAATCTTATGGTTAGATGAAAATTAAGAATAAAATGGAAGAGGGTATAATAAAAGGATGAACTAGAACCTTAGGAAGGACTTGGTTAGAAAAATGGATTTCAGAATAACCAGGGAAGCTTCTATTTTTAAAATTATGGGAAGAATTGATTAGGAATTGAAAGAAATGTTTAACATAAAAAATGTAGATATATGGCTCACAGATTTTTAGCCACTGGAATGAACCAATGTGGAGTTCAAATGAGGGAGATATGGTCTGATTCATAAGCAGTGGTTAGAAAATGGTTAACCGGCGAAGAATATGTTATGTAAGTTTCTGTTGTTTTTGCATTTTTTAGGAAAATATGTAGGGAATTAAAGAAATGGTTCACATGAAAAATATATATATTTCTCATGATTTTTTAGCCACTGGAATAACTCAATTTGGAGTTTATATGAGGGAGAAATGGTTAGATTAGTAAGCAGAGGTCAGAACCTACCCCGAAAGAAATATTAGTAAATGATGTGATCTTAATTAAGCATGATTTTAATACCTTTATGCTTACCTTTTGTTTGATTTAAGTAAAATATAATTAGGAATTAGCTTAGTTTTGTGTTTTGTGTTGTAGGAACAAAGGAAGAAGAAAATGGAAGAAAAAGATAAGAAAATCATGAAAAATGCTGATTTCTGACCTTTCGTCACTAATGGAAGCATATCTCACTCATTTGAGCTCCGATTGAGCGGATTCCAGCGGCTATGGAAAGAAGAAACATAGAGCTACAACTTTTGTGTTCGGCACTTTGGCAAAATCCGGCGTTTTCTAGGCGCCATGGCGCTCACAATACAGCGCCGCGGCGGCCCATCATGGATGTCTCGTAGCGCCGCGGCGCTAGTTATTGGCGCCGCGGCGCCCTTGCCCCAGAACCACGAGCGCTGCGGCGTTGCATGGGTGCGCCACGGCGCCCGTGTACGAAGAATGGAGAGCCGCGGCACCCCGTGGATGAAGCTTCGCAGCGCCGCGGCGCTGAACTTATGCGCCGCGGCGCCGCCGCTCCGGAAGTCGCGATTTTAGAGTTTTTTCACCTGATTTGAAGCCTAATTGATGGAGATTTGACCTAAAAACTTTCCTACTTCGACTAGGAGGGTTTAATCTATAAAGAGGAAGGAAAGTAAGCAGAGAAGGGATCTATTTTCATTCAGCAAAGAATTCATTCAAGTTCTCAACTCTTTTCTTTACTTCTTGTTTAGTTTTCTATGGCCCTGCGCGGCTAATTTTCTTTAGTTGGTTGAGGGAGATTGAAACCTCAAGGGATTTGATGTCATTGTGAGATACGGATTTGATTTCATTGCATTCAATCTTAACCGGGTATTGTTTATTCATCTGTTCTTATTTTCTTAATATTATGCATGTGATTGCTAGGAGGCCTACTAGTATATTGTATGTGTAGCTGCTGAATTAGGTTTTGAACAAAGCTTTTATTACTTGATTCGTGAAGCAAATAGGATTAAGGATTTTGGATTATAAATCGTTAACCCTATGATGAATATCAACTAAATTGAATATAACCGATGTGCTTGTATTCGTTTAGCTCTATTAGTTTCTCTTGTTCTTCATGCGGTTAATAAGTTATGCTTTACCGATGTGCTAAAGGATTGCTCGTTAATTAGAGTATAATTAGTGCGATTGTCATTAATTTACTAGGCCTAAGGAGGAACTGGGATAGAATCCCAATGATAGATATTTGGTTTAAGATTGATAATTTTGTCAATGATCAATGCAATCCCTTGATGGTGAATATCAACCGAAACCAACGCTTTTCTCATTAATCACTTTCTCTCAATTAATTTTGCTATTGTTTACTTAATTTTAATTGCGACTCTCAATCCCCCCTTTCTGAATCACATAAGGTAATTCCAGTCTCTGTGGGATCGACCCTTACTCCCACTACTACAGGTTAGTGTTGAGGTAAGGTTTTAATTTGGGCGTGCCTACGACAGTGCGCACCAGTAAACCTGAGGGAGTACTAAGATGAATATTTCGTATGATTTTTTTAACTTGTTCAACATAAAAGTTTTAGAGAATTCTCTTAGCTTTCCATAGGCTTTAGAATCACCTTAATCAGAGTTAAAATGAAGGAGTTATGGTCTGATTAGTGAGAAAAGGTTTCAGAACACGTTATGACCGTGTTCTCGATTGCTTTAGCACAGTAAGGCTGTGTTCAAGGATTTTTTGAAGCATTTTTGAAGTATTTTTCAAGTATGGCCGTGTCTTATAACTCGGACAAGCTGTGTTGGGAGTTAGTTAAGCTTATGTTTAACATTTTTCTACCCTAAATGAACCTTATTAATTATAGGATAATAATAGAAACCAATTTGAAGAAGAAAACTCTATAATCTTTGTGAGAACATGTGTTGGAAATGATTTAAGTAGAAGGAAAGTGACTAATGTATGCCTTAGCCATGGCCATTGCATGAACTCCTTACCATTATGTAATTTCGACATAAAAATAATTTATAAAGTGATATTTGAAAATGATTATGTTCATAGAATGATTGTATGTTACCAATGATTTTTGGTAATGATTATGCTTTGATGAGAAATTATGGCATGTAAGCATAATGAACATACTTGTTATTGAAATCATATTTTTGGCTATTAATGTGAAAAGAAAAGAAAAGAGATGAGCACAGTCACATGGCAGTCCATGTGGTGCACCAGTAGGGGATGCCCTACTCACGACTATGATTATGCTAAAGAAAAAAGAAAAAGAAAGTGTGCCATGTCGGATGGAGCGAGAAAAGCCCATACTAGAGAGTAGAAAATACTAAACCTAACCGGAGTAGCTTGATATGAAAATAAGTTGATAGCCATCATATGATATTTTGAAAATATTTATTCATGCCACACATGTCATTACTGCACAATTTTCATGTGCATAGATAAAGTGCATTCATGTGACCTAAGATATTTGCTGTAGTTTATACAAATGAACATGACGTGATGAGCAATATTGATGATGATTATGATTTATTGATGAACCTATGGGGATTTAGTTCTCACTATATTACTATATCATGTTCAGAAAACTAGATATACATATTTTCTCTATGGTTTTGACTTTTAGTGCACGTTGGATCTAGTTACTCTATTTTGGGCAGATCCTAGTAATTAATAAGGTGTTTGTGGTCAAGTTGGCTAAGATCCTAGTGAAGGTGCAACCACCTACACCTGTATCTCTTGAATTGTTCAACGTGGATGAATAAGATGTAGATATATATGTGTTTGTCTTTTGTACGAACGTTTTGATTAATGATGTGTATGTGAATTCAAAATTGTAATTGTATTAATGGTAGAATTTAAACCTTAATTATGCTTGGTTAAATTAATTGAATGTTATAACAAGTTAAGTAGTTAGAATTAAAGAGGTAATGACTTCAAGGGGTTTTACAAATATATATTAAAAATATGGAGTTGTTACACAAATTCATCAAAGTCCTAGGGTTTTAAAAACACTATATAAGTTACAAAATTTCAAAGCTTTCTTCAAAGGAAATATTGTTAAACCAACCTACAAATCTTCCTTGGCATACTTAGTTGGTTCCCTTCTTCTTGTTTCTCCCTTGAAGATGGCGAGATCCCTTTTCTTTGCTATTCCAGCAGCATGAATAAGAGGAAAATAGTAAGTTTTAAACTATAGAGATGAAGAAAAATGATGGATTGGAATGGTGATTATACTAGGTTACCTTGAGCACTTAGTTTCCCTACACTTCCTTCTATCCTTTCTTTTTTTCCTCTCTTCTCTTTCTCTCCTTCGCTTCAGCCTCCATTCTGGCCTCACTTGGCCAAAATACTCCTTAACGGAGTGGTCAAGTGCCTTATCAATTTTTTGGGTCAAAGGTTTTCTCTATTCATGACTTCATTTTCTTTTATTGTGGAACACCTTTTTTGTACATCACCATAGCATGCATGAAAGGTTTCTTGTGGGATGACTTGCCTTGTTATCTCTTCCTTCTTGTTCTAGCCAAAATGAGCTTCTTGAATGGAAATAAAATACTTAAAATTTTGTGATGAAATAGGCTTGAGACAAGTGGCAAAAATCTCCTTAAAACATGGGATTGTTTTCTTTTACTTATGGTTCACTCAATGGTGTATTATTGTGGCTCATTAGAGTTATCTCAAGGGGCAAAATTTCAGCTCTTCTTCCCCTCCTATCTTGGCCAAAATCATCACCTATGGGAATGCAGATATGTTTTAAAATCCATGCATTTATTTTTCCTTGTTTGGCACTCCTTTGCCTTGCTTATTTAACACTTAATTGGATTTCTTATTGTACACTCAATGAGAGGTAATCATTGCCAATTATGATGGGGCATTACTGCACCATTTGAGGCTTGATCCCTTACTGAATTTGGGCTCTAGTTTTTCCCTTGGGTTTGGGCTTTCCCCTTCCTTTCTTGCTTGGGTTGAAATTCTCCCTAGAGATGGGAAGCTTAGCCTTCATATGCATGCAAACTTGGATTTGGTGTCCCACTTCCATTGACCTAGCCCAAGTCCGTGATATGTCTCTCTATTGGGTCATCCATATGGCTTGCCAAGAACCTATGTGAGTTGGAAAAATCCTAGATGAAATGTCCATGAGTTGATATCCAAGGTTGAAGCCCAAAAGTGTAAGGTGAGGTATCAAACTCAGGGAATTTAGTTCTTGAATTAGGAGAATCCTCACAATCCAACTTCTTGAAATTCTGAAACCTCCACCTAACTTCAAAAATTTAGTTTCCTTACCCAAGAATTTTGTCCCTCACTAACCATTATTTCTAATTTTGCCTCTTAGGTTTTCCTCCCCTTTTTACTACTCCGTTAATGTTAAAAAAATTCCCTGTGCTTATACATAAGATTAAGAATTTCTAGGGTTTACATTCTTTTTAAATATTTATCTAGAATTTCTTAGTAAGTCTTTAGTCTTCTCTCTGTTCCCTTAATTCAATATTTTTCATGTCTCATTAATAAAGAAAAATTTGGGATGTTACATAAATCACCACTCTCATATCATTCTCAACATAAGGTTAAGAGGAGCTTCCCACAACTCTCTAGCCATTCCATATTAAAGCTATACCAAGCATATGGCAAGGGATAGGTAAATCACCATATTCATATCATAGGTAACTAGGCAAAAATGCCATTATTTATAGGATGAGACAAATCTTAACTCCTTAATCTTATCCATTACTTATTCATAAATCCAATCAACATGTGTCATTCTGCAAACAAGGCTAGTAACAACCCTGCTAATTGAAGCTATAAGGTGCACCAACAATAGCACTTACTGCTGCTAGCTAATGCTGTTTCTAATAAGAATCTTTTCTAAATATTTTATATTGTTAATTAATTAGTTTGTTAATTAGTTACTTGTGTAATTATTTATTTATTTACATAGATTTTTTAGAAAAGACAAATTTTAATATATACCTTTCTTTTCTCCATAACAGATGCATATTAGAACATAATCATATACTAGGCTTCAGGGTTTAGTGATATGCTAGCCATACTGAGCACCAATTTTATAGACTTCCATTTTCAATCTCCTCATATCATTCATTACATTATTTTCATAATCATAATGCCCATATTAAAACATATATATCTCAATATTCTAAATATATTCAGATTTTATTACTTGTCATCATGCATTTATGAATTATTCTTTATAGTGATCGTTAAGGTTATTATTATACAACATTTAATCAAAATTTACATCCTTATACTCTTTAATTTAGATATAAACACATATTCATCAAGGTGATTCATAATTCTATAACTTTATGCCTTATTTGAATTCATAAATCTTACACCTCTAGTTATATTCTTTACTAAATAAATTTCCAATTAAACTTAGTCACTATTACCACATTTATACGTCAGTAAGCTTATGCCATAGCCAATGATTACCTTTATCATATTCATGTTTATGCATTTAAAACTAGAACTCCCTTTCACTTTCAAAACTTAATTTATTACTTTATAGCTATTATCTTGATGCCTCAAGTATCTACTTAATTCATTCTTCCATCTAACTATGATATAGACCATAGTTTCCACTTTTCAACCATTTCTGTTTTAGTTGTACATCTTTTCATATTTCGTGCCATTCCTATGAATTTCAATTGTCCAAAAGCCAAGGTGAAATTTACAATTTATTTATTCCTAATATCCATAATAAGAGATTCAAACTTACCTCACCAAAATGCCTCTTATACATTTCCCTTAATATCTTGGTTATCACCAAAAATCATTTTAAAGCCACTTCCTATGCTTCTCATTTAGTAAACAGACTAAATCATCTCAATTTTATTTACAAAATAATTTAACTTATGGTGTCCTTCAACAATTAACTATGGAAGACTACCCACTCAAATGCATCTATACAACAAAACTATGCTCATCCAATAATTTTTCATGAACAAACTTAACATGCATATGTACTCCCACTTTTTTTCATAAACTGAGGGTTAATGTATAACCAAAATGTTCGTTACATATGAAGAATCTCATTTTATTCAACCAATATGGGACAATCATATCTTCTTAAACACATATGTTGGCGTAAAAGTCCTCTTGGACTTGATTATTTCTCACTCAACTCTTATGACTCCAAATTGCTTACTTCATACTATCTCATTATAATTCTTTTTACTATAGCAGCATGTCTCCAAAACTTCCTTAACCATTAGCTAAAAATACTTAACTCCAAACATGCTTTAGTATCCATTAGCATACACTCATCTAGTGGTCATTCACACAAATCCATGTTCGCTTATTATTAACTCTTAAGAGAATTCCAAATATTTAACTCATTATGCCAATTTAATGTCAAATATGTAACATCCCTAATTTTGTTTATTTTATTAATAAAGGTACATAAATATTTAATTAAGGAAATAAAATTTATTAGACAATTTTTAGATATCTAAGGAAATATAAATTCTTCACTTTATGTGTATGCATAGAAAATGTTTCTAACATTAAGGGAATCGGTAAAGAGAGAAAACCTCATAGGAAAAATTTGAAATAACATACTAAAGAGAGGCAAAATTCTTGGGTAAGGAAGATAAATTTTTTGGAAATAAGTAACAATCTTAAAATTTCAAGAAGATTGGATTAGGGTAATTTTTCCTAATTCAAGAGCTAGAGTTCCTAAGTTTAACATCTCCACCCATACATTGGGCTTTCAACTATGGAAACTTCATATAGATTTTTTCCACTTCACATGAGTTTCTAGCAAGCCAATTGGATAGCCCAAGCAAAAGATAAAACATAAACTTGGATTAGGATATAGAAGTTGGACTGATGGCAAAAAAATCATGAAAATGTGACCAAGTCCTCCATGAAAGGTAGAATTTTAGCCAAAGCAAAGGAAATGGGCAAGAATGAGACCAAATACAAGAGAAAAAATAAGAACCATATGAGGAAATAGTAGTGTAATAATAATCAAGATTAGGTCATATGGCATTAAGACAGAACATCTATATTCTACATTTATAATTTCAGCAGGTAGGTAATAATACATGTCATTAGGACAAAACATCTATATCCTATATTCATAATTTCACCAAGTATGTAATAATACACGGCATTATGACAAAACATCCTTATCTTACACAAATAATTTTAGCCAAGCAAGGGAGACTCAAGGGATAGAAATTTGCCACTCAGAAAGGCAAACCTATCATACTTGAGTGAGACAAAAGAAAAAGGAAATGAATCCCTAAATCAAAGGGACCTTGTCCTATGTCTTAAGAACATTTTAACATGATTTTCAAAATATAAATCTCCTTTTGCTATGTATATCTTGACTAAGGGAGAGGAAGACAAGAACATGAGTTGTCTTCCGCCAAAAAATAACCAAATGCACCCTAATTGTGATAAGGTAGACCCATGATTATGAGAGGTTGACCACTTGATAATTTATTTAAGCAAAATCCACCCTTATAACAATATAATTTCGTCCAAGTGAGGCAGAGAAAAAATAGTAGCAAGGTAGAGTGAGGAAAGGAGAGGAAGGAAGAAGAAGAAGAAGTCTAAAGGACTAAGTACTCAAGGTAAGTTAGCTTAATCTCCACTTGAATCCATCTTTTCTCTTCATCCTTGGGGTTCGAAACTCACCCTCCTTCTCTTATTTAAGCTGCTGGAAAAGCTTAGGGAAGGGAGGAATCTTGCTATTTCCTTCAAGAGGAAACAAGAAAAATAATTCACTAAGTGAGCTAGGGAGATCCTTAGGTAGGTTTAACAATATCTCTTTTTGAAGAAAAGCTTTTAAATTTATAACATTTATATGGGATTTTGATCTTATAATTTTGATGAAATTTATAATATTTGCTACTTTGATGATTGACCATAGATGTTTCTATATCATTTACATGTTGATCTTGCATGCGATGGATGTTTTGAATACTTCAGTTGGTGTGGAAAGTTCTACATAGACATGACTATAGGTGGCAAAAATTTAGGGTTTTTATACTGCAATTATGTAAATTTGAATGTGGTAAAAATTTGATGGAGTATGATTAGATTGATAAAATGAGTATGGCCTTAAAAATTTAGAAGAAGAACATGAGAAATTTCTGTTGGGAAACACCCTTAGTGATGCATGATTGGATTTTGTTTTTCTTTTAAAGTGGATGATGGAATATGTTAAATTAAGTAAGAAATATAATTAAATGTCGAGATGAGTAATTCTTTGGTTATGTGGAAATTTGGAAGAAAAATGGAAGATGACTTAATAGAAAGATGAACTAGAACTTTAGGAAAGGCTAGATTAAGAAAAATGGAATTCGGAGTAACTAGGCAAGCTTTTATTTTTTGAATTCTAGGAAGAATAGGTTAGGAATTAAAAGAAATGGTTAACATAAAAAATGTATAAGTATGTCTCACGAATTTTTTTGGCACAGAAATCACTCAATTTGGATTCCATATGAGGGAGATATGGTCAGATTAATAAGCAGTGGTCAGAAACTAGTTAACCAGAGAAGAATCTGTTATGTATGCTTATGTGTTTGACTTTCTGGGCAAAATTTGTAGAGAATTAAAGAAAATTATTAACATAAAAAATGTACATATATGTCTCATAGATCTATAGACTCTGAAATCACTTAATTTGGAGTCTATATGAGGGAGATATAGCTAATTAATGAGTAAAGGTGAGAATCAGTCTAGAATCAAAGGTAGTAAATGTAAACATTTTTGTTTTTTATTTTTTGGGAATATTTAGTAAGAAATTTGAAGAAATGATAAACATGAAAGTTATAGATAAGTGTCTTAGCTTATTACAGGCTTTGGAATCACCTTAATTAGAGTTCTTATGAGGGATATATGGTTGAATAAGTGAGGAAATATCATAGAACACGGTTAGGTCGTGTTCTAGATTGCTTTAGCACGGGTAGGCCATGTTCAGGGCTATTTTTGAGTACGTTTGAAGTAATTTTCAAGCATGACCATGTCCTAAAACATGGCCAGGCTGTGTTGGGAGCTAGTAAAACTTATTTTTAACATTTTTCTATCCTAAATGAACCTCATTAACTATAGGATAATAATAGAAACCAAATTGGAGAAGAATGACCTATAAAATTTATGGGAACATGTGTTGGAAATGATATAAGTAGGAGGAAAGTAACTAGAGACTAAGCATAAAGAAAATGAAAAGATGAAAGTAATATTTAAAAAAGAAGAAGAATCTTATAAATAGAAATAATAAATAACTAGTGTATGCCCTAGCCATTGCCATTATATGAACTCCTTACCATTTTAAGTGTGTAATTTTGACATAGAAATATTTTATAAAGTAATATTTGAAAATAGTTATGATCATGGCATTATTGTATTTTACCAAAAAAATTTGGTAGTGATTATGTTTTGATGATAAATTATGACATGTGAGTATAATAAACATACTTGTTATTGAAAACATATTTTTGGCTATTAACGTGAAAAAGAAAGAAAAGAGACGAGCACAACTACATGGCGGTTTGTGTGGTATACCAGTAAGATACGCCATACTCACGGCTATGATTATGTTAATGAGAAAAGAAAGAGAAAGTGTTTAATGTCAGACGAAGTGAGAAAAGCTTGTACCGAATAATAGAAAGTACTCACCCTGACCGAGGTAGATTTATATGAAAATAAGTTTATAGCCATCATATGATATTCTGAAAATAGTTATTCATGCCATACATGTCATTACTGTATGATTTTCAAGTGCATATGTAACATCCCTGATTTTTTTCCTAAAATACTAATGGGTATTTACGTAATCTTTAATGTAAGGGTCGTATTGTAATGCTTTTATAGAGTGACAAATGTGTAATTTCAATAGACTAGTAATGTTGTAAATACTTTAAAGTGGTATTTTGGTATTTATACAATTTTTGGTAGAATGGAATTTTGGTAATTCCAACCAAGTAGCTTAGAAGTGTTTCTAAAACACTTGAGTGCTAGGCTAGAAGTATTTCTAAAACACTTGAGTGGTAGGCTAGAAGAATTTTTAAAACACTTGAGTGGTAGGCTAGAAGTATTTCTAAAACACTTGAGTGATGATGATGGTCTTGACTATCAAAGGGGAGGGGGAGTGATCAGAAAAAATTCAGAAAAGAAAGAAGAGAGAGAGAAAGTGCAAGAGGAGAAAATCAAAGTAGGTTTTCTTGATCCAAATTCTTCTATAATAATCTTTTCTTCAATGGATTTCCTAATTCAAGGTATGGATATAGGTTTTGGTGGTGAGAAATTGGTATACAAAGTTTAGGAATCTTGTTAAGGTAGGCTTAACACCTACTCTCCACAAATTTTGATACAATTGCTATGTTTTACAAGTGATTAAATGTGAATTTGTGCAATATGTGGGTTGTATATTATGTGAATTTTTCTGTTCTGGTTATTTCAAATTTCTGGGCAAACTCGGTAATGATTTTAAAGAAAGTATCAATATAAGAATTGTAGATATGTGTCTCATGAATTTATAGGCTCTGAGATCACCTAATTGAGAGTCAATATGAAAGAGATATGACCCAAGAAGTAAGAAGAGGTCACAGAACACGAAGAGTCTGGAATCCAGAATTTGTAAATATGAGTACTATTAGAGTTTGAATTTCTGGGACTAATCTGTAGGGAATTTGAAATTATGGAAAACATGAAAGTTGTAGGTAATTGTATTAGCTTTACATAGACACCAAAATTTCCTCAATTAGAGTTTTAATGACAGATTTATATTCTGATTAATGAGGGAAGGTCACAGAACACGAAGAGTCCGGAATCCAGAATTTGTAAATATGAGTGCTTTAGTGTTCGAATTTTTGGGAGTAATATGTAAGGAATTTAAAAATATGGTAAACATAAAAGTTGTATTTAATTGTCTTAGCTTTACATAGACACCACGATCACCTTAATTGGAGTTGAATGAGAGAGTTATGGTCTAATTAGCATAGGAAGGTAACAGAATACGGTCCAACCGTGTTCTGAGTTTCAAGGCCATGTTTAGGGTTGGAAAACCCTATTTTTCACTGTTTTCTATAGGAAAAAGAGCCTTATTTGTTGAAGGGATTTTAGAAACTAAATGACCAAGATAAATACTTCTAAAGTGATGGTTTTATATCACCAAAACATTATTTTCTTTACTTGATTTCAAAGGGTTTACATTGAATATTGATTTGAGATATTTAACTGGAAATACTCATTGAATACATGATTTGAAATATGCTCATCGTAAAAGTTGTGATGTATATTTATATAACTCATTGAGCATGAAAATAATGATTTTGCATTGCATTTGTTATTGATTGACAAGCGTAAAGCTCGTGGTGAGTTGCTTGGAGCATATGTATTGCATTTGACTTGAGTGGATATCGATGAATATCGGTGGGTTGTATGGCTATGACGGTACCAGGTAGGAGACGCCCTACTAGCCTAAGTGAGCCGATGAGGCCACCCAACCACATAAGAATAAAATAGAAGTGAATGAGAATAAAAGAGAAGCAAATGAGAATAAAAGAGAAGCAATGAGTGAAAATGTGTGATTTTATAGCTATGGCATGTGATGAGCATTGTGCAACATGAAGAGCTATTTTTTTCATGCATTGAGTGTGCCAGATCGCCGAGTGAGGTAGGTGTATTAAAAGTTATGATTTTATCATAAAAGCTTGATATTTTCTGTAGTTTATACAGCTGAACATAATATCTATTTTTACACATTTTATTATAAAAAGGTTGAGTCTACTGGGAACCCTGTTCTCACTATTTTGTGGTGTTATGTTCAGATAAAAGAAAGTGAGATGCTTCCATTGACGATGTTGCTGGTAAAGATCCCGCTGTCAGCACCACCTCTTCACCCTTAGTGTTTCAAGGGTGGTGTGCTGTATGGGGACTCTTGTATTTGTATTGTAATTATGACTTGTATTGTATCATAAATACTTATGCGGGATTTGTAATATACATATATGGGTATTTATGCATATTGTGATGAAAAGCAAAAAAAATTAGTGTTACAGCATAGATAAAGTGCATTCATGTGACATAAGATATTTGTTATAGCTTATATAGATGAACATGACATGATGAGCTATATTGATGATAATTATCATTTATTATTGAATCTACTGGGATTTAATTCTCACTATATTTTCATATCATATTCAGAAGACTAAATATGTAGATATTCTCTATGACAGACTTTTAGCGTACGTTGGGTTGAGTTGGCTAAAATCCTAGTGAAGGTGCAACCACCTACTCCTGTATCTTCAGAATTGGTCAATATGGATGAATATGATGTAGACATATTTGTGTTTGATTTTTGTACAGATGTTTTTAATTAATGATGTGTACGTGAACCTAGAATTGTATCAGTGTTAATGGTATACCATAAACCTTAATTA